>CM041786.1:76007930-76452762 GCA_023375725.1 Nephotettix cincticeps | reverse complement strand
AAGAGAGGTCTTCAACCAAGTTTGCCAAAGGTATGATTTTTTAATTTGTTGTAAATTTGAAAGCGATCTAAAAGCAATCTCAACAAAATATATTAGATTGATTTAAATCCATTTATTTTAATGATGATTAATTTAGATTTACTTCTACTTATTGCATGTTTGCCGCTGGAACATTGTGTTATTGGAATTACGTTTCTGTATGTAGATCATCAATCGACTAAACTTATTATCATAATTTCTAATAACATCAAGTTCTCAGCTGTTATTGCTGTTATCTCAATATTTAATTTTAACTGTAATAATAATGAAGCTGTTTAGTATCTATTACTCTTTAAGGCATTTTTAATTTGTTCCTTATTTGATGAATACATAATATTAATACACAGGTGAAATGATAAATGTATAGTCTATTTATTAAAAACAACGAAGCTTAATATAACATTTATCATCATTAACAGTGATCTTTCATTAGTTCATCGTTACTGGATAAGTCCGATAAACATAAATAAAGCACCTAGATTTTAAAGCCAAGCCATACATTTTTAGGGTTATAGGACAAGTATCTGGATTAGAGGATACGCTCAGTTAAATGGAATTGTTTAATCTATTTATTATCAATGTAACTACGCAATGTAATTGCCACTACACAGAGCGGCTTCACACTATCTGGGAATGCAAGTGTGGAGTTTTCTCTGTATATAAGTCAGACAATAAAAACAATACAGGATGAGATTACTTTTTCTTGCAGATAGAAAATGAAGGCAACAAGTTTGCCAATGCGGTTCCACCAGCTCTTGCTGCACCCCACAATATGGATGTCCATCTCCAGCGGGTAATCACTTCATATGTTTTTGTTCTCATGGCTAATATTATGTTTAAATCATTACACATAATTACTAATAAAATTTTAAATGAAATTCATACAATGAAACTATCTTAGGTTTATTTGTTTGTTATGACTTTTAATAAATTCTGTAAGGTATAACTAATTGAATTATAAATTAATTACATAGTATTTTAATTCATTATTTAGATTTATTAACTTAGAGTTTTAATTTAAGATTTTTGTGAGTAAACTGTAAACACAAAAATTAATTCCCCCTTAAAAGGTCTCTGTGAAAATCAAGGTAAAATATTTTTCTATTGTTTGCTAAAGAGCAATTCATTAATATTGCTATCTTTTAACAATTATTAACAATGAACAAAATATATATATATATATACATATGTATGTGTCAACAATAATAATTTGTGTTCCAGGGTTTTCTACTACAAGAATTCTTGCAGGAGGAATGGCTCGCATCCGTAGGTATGAGACATGTAAATGCCTGAAAATATATGATAGCTGCAATTACCAAATAGTAGAAGCACCTGTGTACTCAATGAATTTCCATATCTTTAATATTATTTTGAAGCAACATATCGAGGGCCTAAGTCTAATACCTCGTATCTGAAAAAATGGAACTTTTCAGGAGAGAGAATAAATGTTATTGCTTAATTATTTTGAGAATAAAAAAATGTTTTAAACCAATTTTTTTTAATATGAAGGTTTTACAAACAAAATTAATGCATCTTTCAAGCAGATAGCTTATCTTGTAAGTAGTTATGAGTAAATAAATGAGATACGAGGTATTAGCTTTTACTTTTATGTAACTTACGAGGTATTAGAAATAAAAACACATTAGAATCATATCAGTGTAGTATACTTTTCTGAGATTATGAGAATATAATACAAAATTAGACTACTATTACTTGTATCTTGAGTACATAATGTTTTTAAAAATGTGGAAGATTATCATAAAATCCATGGAAATCTTCTGGAATTGCGAACTTTAGTTCTTGCAGGTGTTTAAACTTTGATTGTTAGATTGGAAGCCTTGCGGCATTAAGCCTTTTTAGTTCAATGTTTACATTAACTTTGGTAGGTCTTCTTGGGAGATCTTTGTAGATATCATCAAATTTTAATCTGTATTGGATGACACCTTTAGGATCGTACTTTAGACAATGAACATCTGTTACAACTGGGTCCCCAGCCTTTCGTCCTGGACGAATGCTTGGGTAGTAGTCTAGCTTAGAAAAGTCTGTAAAACAATTATGTTTTAGGTACTTGGCTTCATACGGAAAGGGATTGACTCTGGCTTCTTTAGTATATTTTACAAATTCGTAAGGAACATAAATATCTTTATTCTTCAATTTATTCTCCATTTTGGCATGGACCGAATCCCCCTCCGTTTGCGTACCTATGCCCTCTGATAAGAAATTTTTGAACTACTTCAACCTGATGTTTTACTGAAAAGTGGAGCAAATCATTTTGATAACACATGGTTCCTATTTTGGGCTGTACATCCGTCAGTATATAAAACAATGGGCAGCTTTGGAGCAAAACATTTCTCCTCTAAATAGTCATAAATAGATGAAGCAAAAGTGTTTGCAGTTAAGTCCCCCTCGCATACGTTGAACCAATAGCAAGTGCATTGATGATTTGAAAGATTGTAAACAGAAAAGTTATGGCTACACAGTTTTGTTTTGTAATATAATGCACTAGCCTTAATATGTGGGGTGATTTTAACTGCATGAACATCAGCATTTAGACAGTATATTTCTCCATTCACAGCTTTTTTCTTGTCATTGTCTTTCTCAAGTCTTGCTCGGTTTTTCTTAGCAATATGCTCATCGTATACATTCTTAGGTAGGTTTCCTACTTTGTAAGCGCAACAAGTATCACATTGATATTTTTCTTGGTATGTGAATTGATAGCTTCATCTCGTCAAACACATCGGAAAACAAAGCAATAGAAGCAACGGGCTTATCATTTGCAATACTGTAACTCTTGTACTCTCTATACAGCGCTGATTTAGACTCAAATATTGGTTCTAAATATGACTTTGTAGTGTCCTTTCTAGTGTAGTGGGGTGGTAACCTGGGTAACACATCAAGCCACTCTTTTACACAGTCCTTTTTAACTGTGCTTCTGCGTTTTATAGATTGTGACTCTTTGACTGAATTGTTACACAATAATTAAACAGTAGTATTTAGGAAAAATATTACATAGATGTTATCGAGTAGTTAACAACCTAATTGAGGTTATTAAACAAAACCATCTATGCAAAATATTTGGAAATAAAAACAAACTTAACACTAAAAAAATCAGTCAAATATCAGCTGTTTCTGGCTGAATATTATATGCAAGATACGAGGTATTAGAAGGAAGATATACCAACTGTAAGATACGAGGCATTTTAAATGCTTTTATATACATATTTCGAGTAGGAATTGATTTATGAGGTATTAGAACTAGAGAAATATGGTCCTCCTCTTTCATAATATACCATAAGCTGAAAATGTCAAAATTTGCAGATACGAGGTATTAGACTTAGGCCCTCGATATACCAGGTTTCATAATAAGTTAGTTTAAGCTATAATCAAACAAGCAAGAGTATTCTTGTTTTAAATACAAAATTAACATAGAAAACAGAAAATGTTTCTAATGTGTTGTATCAATTTTTGTTATGAAATAATACAGCATACACAGAACGGGAAGTTATGGAGCTTATGGATCTACTTGTCGACTCTTCCATTAGCTAACGCATAAGCTATCTTCAACCCGGTCCTCAGACTGTGGACTGTGTGGAGAAGACGCCGTATGTAAGATGTAAGTTGAAAATATATTTTAGACAATTGTCATGATTGTTCTGTCAAAGGGTCAGAACTAATTCGTCTTATCGCCTGAGATTACAATGGTAAGTCAGTTATACTAAATATTATACAATTGCCAGTGGTTTCCCCTACATTAACCCTCCCAGTGCCTAATACTTAATTCCTCAGTGCCGGCCCATTTTATGGAATTAAGCAGAATAACGTTAAAAAGTCCACAAAAAATACAGTCTGAAGGTTTTACATTATGTTTTATATATCAGTGTAAAGCTAAAATCATGCAGAATGCAAAAAACATAAATAAAAGTTACCATCAGAAGATAATAGTTTCTGGTTGTCAAAAGTCAAAAATTATTTTTTTGGAAAAATATTTTTCCACTGAGCAGTACTTTTACAATTATATTCACAAACACAATAACATTTCCAAAATAGCAGTTTTGTAGAGAAAATCATAAGCTTCAAAAAGGCATATTCATATTTGCAATTATTACACTATATATTTACATCACAGGTAAAACACTGAGTCCTTACACCACAATTATTCACTCCGAATCACTGCTAGAGGCCTGTCGTTTTCTCCCCTTCCGTAAGGGCCTCCAAAAATGTTCCAGAAGGTGAAAGCATTCCCTGTGCACTCCAGTATTACATCCAGGGCACCAGTACCTGCTCCTCTTTTTTAAATTTTTTGCTGAACACACTTCACAAAACCGTGAAAGCTGTCCCGGAAGATGCTCTATATGGTGATCCGCTCCAGGGTCACCTCCAGGTCCAGGTCCAACAGCAGGTTGTTCTTGTGCAGAAGCCAGACTGTCTATTATTGAGACCAAAAAGTCTTTTCTTGAAATTGGAGTATCTGTATTGTTTTTGTATAAAATGTATGCATTAAAAAGGCTCATATCAATTAGGTTAAAAAAGATCTTCTTCCAGTATTTGGAAGTTTGCCGGCTACAGGAGGTGTGGTAGATGGATTTGTCTGACACATCAACTCCACCCATGGATTGATTGTATTTGTGTATTACTAGAGGTTTTACACCTTCTAATCCTTTTTTACTTCTAACTAGTTTGTCCTCTGCGTGGCATGCTGTTGTCAACAGGTATACCGGTTTCCTTGTCGCCTTTTGCCTAAACCCTACCAACAAAGCTTCCTCCCTCCTAAAATAAATACTCTCTCTGGCTCCAAGCTTCTGACCAGTACATATTTTACTGAGATGTTTTGAATTTTTATTTATAGTGCCAGTCATGTATGTTTTCCTGTCAAAGAGCCTTTTACCCAAGGGGAATTTTGTGTAAAATTGGTCCAGAAAAACATGATAGTTCTTATCGAGCAAATTAGATTTTTCCATTGTGGTTAGAATGACTTTTTCCGTAAATGGTCTTGGATCTTCTTTCAAGAAGTCACTTCCACTGTACAATTCCACATGCATGATGTAACTGGTCTTGCTATCACAAACTTCAAACTTTTTTATGCCGTAACGAGAATGCTTTTTGTTAGGTAGGTATTGTATAAAAGCACAACGATTCTTCATACCTACTAGGCTTTCATCGATGCAAACGTTTTGACTCGGTATAAAGTGGTGTTTGAAAGTTTTGTTCATGTGGTCAAGCATATGCCTTATCTTAGACCAAGGATCATAGCCTGGCTGCCCACGTCTAAGAGTTGGTGCCATTGTGAGATGCAGGTTACTATTGATTAAAAAAAACCGGTTACGGGACATAGTTTGGCTATAAAAAGGAATGATCTGAGAGGGTCTTGTGTCCCAGTATGCAGCCATCAATTTCCTGACAGTTAGGCCCATATTTATGAGGATCGAAAAGTATTTTTTTTAATTCTATTACAGTGACATCAGACCATTGCTGCAACCGAGAAAACCTTGTCATTTCATTTGAAGCCCTTTTGTTTTGAATTTTTGTGTTAGCGTAGTAGTTGGTATGCTTTACTATGTTAGTAAGTATATTTAGGGGAAAGAAAATTGAAAAATAATCAATTGGGTGTGAATTTCTGGGGGGCAAGTTCTTAGGCCCACAAGACCTTACTTGAAAATTCTCCTCAATATTATTTTCAGGCTCAGGAGGATAAACTCTTACCCATGTGGGCTGACTAGGAGCAGGTAAGGGAATGGCAGTTGATGTTGAAGTGTTTGACATTTGCAAATTGTCAGCAACTTGAATAGGCCTAGGCCTACCTGTATCTGGAGAAGATGCATCATCAGAGGACAAATCACCAAAGTCTGGGACGTAGTCATCCCCACTTCCACTTGAAAAATCTTGTAAGGAAATATTATCTGGTACTGCTTCAATATTTTCCCCAATATCACTATCACTATCACTGTCATATTCATTCAATATATCTCGGATATCGTCCGATCGTAGGTTATTTGAATCCATTTTAAACCTAAACAAACAACAACAAACCAATTGAGCGGCTGCTGTCGTCACTGTCCAGTGTCAGAAAAATAAGAACTTTAGACAGACCTCAGGAACACAGCTGACTAAATCAATATTTTTTTAATGGTGATATTACTATATAAGATGTTTTGCTGAATCCATTGATACCAAAAACAAGTAGTTTATGCGGTAAATATAAGATTTAGACGTGATTGAAAGCAGCGCTGCATAAATACGCACGATCGTGCGTTTGGCACTCATAATAAGCATTATAAGCGCACGATCGTGTGGCGCGGCACTTGGAGGGTTAAATACTTTATTTACTCAACCACAATAGGTATATAAAACTTATATAAATAAGGTATATTGTGTAAGCTAGCATAAAACTTAAGAAAATTTGTAGATAGAATGTCAGGAAACATGATTAGCAGATGTAGGCTAAATTGGAAGGTTATGAAGGTTAAATTGTGGTTTTCCATAAAAATGATAAAAGAAATGGGATTAAGCCTATTATACTTATGTAATTCAAATTATTTTAACATAGCCTAGGCCCATGAGCTAGGCCTAATTACTGATACTTTAATTTTGATTGTTAGCCTATCCACAGTTTTGAGTGTTTGATTATTTAATTCTTGGTTATAATTTTAGTTATGAGCTATGGTAACTTAGTGGACGTGGTGTTCTCTTGTGTGGATTAACGTCCGCACTATTGATTATCTCATTCAACCGCAAAGATAATTCTCATAATCAGACCAGTTCGTAATTCAGAGGTAACAGTGGTATATGGATTCCATGTTAAAACTGAAGGCCCTTTAAATGTTATTGTTTGTTGGGCTATTAATTAACAGTCCTGTCTAAGGCCATGTCAGCATTAGCTATTTTTTGTTTTAGCAGGTCAGCGGAATTAAATTTATTACTATTTTAAATAATATTTGGGAGTGGGAACTCTCAAAACTCATTTAATATTGATACATAAGTTACTTGGCCTAGGCTATGTTATATCTTATTTCACTTATGTAATATTCATTTATTTATTGATTTACCAGATATTTATTATCAGAACTTTAAACAAAAATCATTCGTTTTCAATCTATGATGTCAACCATTTGAAGGGTCCTGCGAGAAAAGGGGCAAAGTCCACAAAACACAATTTTCAGGAAACATATTTTAGACTTTAAGTTGGCTCCTTCTTCCTCGACACCATGCATATTTGTACTTACATTTGTCAGCGCTAATAACCACAAATCAATGATTTACATTAAGTCAGATGACAAGTGATACATATATAGCCTACAATAGCACCAACTATGAAGGATTGCAATGTATAGTTATGTTCAGTGCATGTTTAGTAAGGTTTGGTTCATTTGTCCAGAATTTCCAATTCCTTTGTAGACTAGGGACTACCCTAGTCTACAAAGACTAATGGTCAAATGGTATTAGACTATACACTAGTATAGTCAAATGGTAGACTATACACTAGTATAGTCTAATACCATTTGACTTCAAAATTTCATGAAAAAAATGTTGATGTCTCTTCTCTCTTATTTTGCTCCTGGATTTTCTGTACTTTAACACCATGCTGTGTTTCTACATCATGTAATGTTTTATGTAAATAATAAACTTTTCATCAGCTTCACTCTTAAAATTAGGCATGTTCAAAATAGTAGGTAATGTGGAAGTAATAATCCATTATTACTTGGCTATACTTATTTCCATCGTGCGTCTCAGGATTGATATAACCACAAATATTAAAATGAATGAACTGTTCTAATATTTTGAGACTTGATTTTTCAGACCGCACCCAGTAAAAAATAAATAAACGGTACCAGTGGACTGACACGTACTTTCTCCCTTAGATAAATTTAAAAAAGACAATCTGTAATAAAACTATCATGTTCTTAAAAGTTGATCTAAATATCATTTAATAATTTATTGTTTCAAAAACTATCATCCCATTTCTAAAAATAAAAACAAGAGAGACAAAGTTAAATTAATCATTCGAATTGTATGGGGGAACCCCCCCCCCCTCAGCAATACCATGCTTTTTTGTGTTGGTTTTGTTGGGTGATTTGACCTTTCGCTTCATACCAAGTTTCATGGAAAACGGTTGGAAAATAAGGAAGAAATTGGTTTTTTTATATTCTCCATAAGAATAACATTGGGCACTTTCAGACAACGTACTGCGTTTATCATGGACAGTAAATTTAACTCTTCTCTGGAACCGTTAGTCGTAGACAAATAATTTAAAATATTAATTTGTTTAGTTTTTTAAGCTGGTTTCAATGGCACCAGTCAAGTTATACTTTAGTTTTATTGGCCCAAAATTTTAAAATTTGATTTTTTTGTGAACCGTCATTTTTACAGACATGCGGGTGGTGTCAAATTATTTAGTACTTTGTGCACTGAAAACTATAAAATTTTAATCAAAATCGTTAGAGCCGTTTTTGAGAAACTTGGATTTTCCCATTTTTTAAGGGTTTTTAGGGGTGAACTACCCTTAAAAATCAAAAATTCAAAAAAATGAAAAAAACGGGGTAGGCTATGGCTCTGTACACATCCAGAAACACACACACACACAGACAGACATCACGTCGAAAACCACTTTTTTGGATTCAGGGGACCCCAAAACGGATATATCCACTCTCAACTCAAATTCGAAAATTTTGACGAAAACAATACTTTCTCCATATACTATGTATAAAGGGTATGTATAAAGGGGGGGGGAAAGTAAAAACATAAATTGAAAATAAATAATTTTTTTTGAATAAATCATTTGATCAATCTAATAAGTTATTTGAAATGTTAACTACATGAACAATATTAAATTAAGTTTATTGAGTACATATAATAGATTAAAAAAATTTAAAAAAACTTAGACAGTATAAAATACGCCCGTCGCGGCAGACCTGTGTACTCAGCGAATTTCTTAATCAATAATATATAAGATTTATTAAAATCTGTCCTTAAACATGAGAATTATTTGCCTATTTCCATAAGAATAACATGGGAAGAGTCTGCAGGTTTTCTGCTGTGAGGAACACTAAAAGTAGGCATTTATACCATAAAAAGTTTTTATTTTGACCATTTATACCAACTTTCATCAATATCTGCCCATAAATAAAGGAGTTTGCTTATTCCCTATACGATTAACATGGGAAATGAGTATGCAGGTTTACTGCCATGATAAACACATAAACTATGATTTTTAAACATAAATGCATAAATCCCAACCACATGAAGGTTAATGCCAAGTTTAATCCAAAAATATTAATTGATATGGGAAATATTAATTGTTCCTTATCCTCCATAAGATTGACATTGGAACCCCAAAATACAACGTACTGTGTTTAGATTTTTTAATATTTCAATAACCGTTGGAGATAGAGAAAAACTTCAAGGAACTAAATTGTTAGTTTTTTGATCTGATTCTAATGGTGAAAGTTAAAAATGAAAAAATCTTTAAATTACATATGTACATATGAAAACACACAAAAACCCAATTTTGTAGTACAAAACCCTCCTAAACTACCCGTTACTATAAATAACAAATTCATTGAACATTGAAAGTAAGCATTTCGAGCATGAAACAAATTTTACTTTGTCCATTTATACCAAGTTTCATAAACATCTGTCCACAAATAAAGGAGTGTGTATTCTCTATACGATTAACATGGGAAAAGCGTGTGCAGGTTAGCTGCCATGATAAGCACATAAATTAATTATCATTTTTAAGCATTTGAAGCATAAGATCTCATCCACATAAAGGTAAATACCAAGTTTAATCCAAAAATATTGATTGGTAAGTGAAATAATAGTTTTTCTTTATCATGGAGCCCTAAAATACAACATACTGTGTTTTTTTTAATATCTGGGTAAACGTTGGAGATAAAGAAAAACTTGAAGGAACTAAATTGTGTTGTTTTTTGACTTGATTCTAATGGTGAAAGATAAAAATTAAAAAATCTTTAAATTACATATGAAAAACACAAGAAACCCAATTTTTGAGTACAAAACCCTCCCAAACTACCCGTTCCCGTTGACCGATATGTCTGGTTTAAGAACTCGTCCGAGCAAATGTAGGAATACACTTCTTTACCAAATTTGGTCTCGATTGGACCATTTTTACGAGAGTTATTGTGTTCACAGACAGACACACACACACACACACACACACACATATATATATATAAATTTTAACCACTATTGTTTTTGGCCTCTGGGCACCTAAAGACCAAAAAATAACATGGTCTCGGGCTTAAATCTTGTCATGAGACCCACGGAAATAGCTTATTCCTTATGGGAAATTCGCTAAAAAGTAAAAATACTTAAGTAAAAAAAACATATTATCATTGAAATTGACACAGTTGCTTTACAGCTAATTTCAGCTTATAACAGATCTACATTAGTTGCAAACTTTTGTTGTACACTCGAGACTAACATTTTTTTACATCAATAGCAAATGTAGGCAGTTTTTGATTTAATGATTTTAACCCCCGTTAAGGAAATATAATTTCACAAGCATAACCGTGTGAAATCTAGCTAGTTCCTTAAATGAGAGATTAGAGTAATCAATGTCGTAGTGAACTATCATGGCACTGAGCTGACATGTGAACAAGATAACAAAACTGAAAAAATACTGCATACGGTATCTATAAACTGATCTGTGTGACTTGTGCCTCACATTTGAACAATGTCAATAGCCTATCACAGTTTACAAATCCATTCTGAACTTTTAAACTCTTTATCAATCCATTCTAAGTTAAATATATCCCTTTATATGAAAATGAAATTTAAAGTAATCAGGAACAGTGTCAACTACAGTTGCATGTGTTCTAAATGAAATAATTATGTACATTATTTTCAGCCTTTAGAGAAAATACCATCTGTACCAGAACCACCTACAATTGAACATTCATCAGAAAACCGAAGACTGTGGATTGGAAACCTTGATGCTTGTGTCAGTGAGTGAGTATTGAACCATATCCCAATCAAACTCACAACCATTTCAATTAAAAGCCATTTTTGTTTGTCTTTGGTGTTTGAATAAACTATACTACTTTAACAGTTAGGTCAAGTGTGAGATAATTGATTCTGAGTATTAAGAAGATAAAAATGGATTCAAAGTTTCAGCTCACACCTTTGCAAAATATGACATCTGCTCTTGTTGGAGCTATTATTACCTCTGCTGTAATGACTCCGTTAGATGTTGTAAAAACTAGACTGCAAGTGCAACAAGGGATGTCAGCAAAATTATTTTTCTATTGCAATGGCTTGATGGACCACTTATGTCCCAGTATAGCTAAAGAAGATGCCTGGTATCATAGACCCAGCAAGTTTACTAGTACATTGGATGGCATTAGGAAGATTTATCAAAACGAAGGTGTACTCTCTTTGTGGTCTGGTCTCAGCCCCACTTTAATATTGGCTTTGCCTACAACTGTCTTTACTTTGTTTCATATGAAGAGATAAAAATGTGGCTTAGTAATCAAGACCAAACGCAGCCTTTGTGGGTACCAATGGTGTCCGCATCTACTGCTAGATTTTTTACAACCTTGATTGTAAGCCCATTAGAATTGATCAGGACAAAAATGCAGGTTAAAAACATGAGTTATTTAGAAGTCCACCATGTTCTCAAAGGACTTATTTATTTTGAAGGATATAAGGGTCTCTGGAAGGGAGTGAGTGCCACACTATTAAGGGATACTGCCTTTTCAGGCATTTATTGGTTTGGTTATGAAGCTATGAAGTCAATAGATCCTGATTTGAAATTTACATTCTTCAAAAGCTTTTTAGCTGGAACAACAGCAGGAGTTATTTCGTCTGTAATGACTACACCATTTGATGTAGTTAAAACACGCATACAAATAAAATCAGCCGAAGAAATGCTCTCAGAAGCACCAAACAACCAAAAGATAAGAATACTTTCAATGTTTAGTCAGATATATAAAGAAAACGGATTCAGAGGTCTATTTGCCGGATTATTACCCCGAACTGTAAGAGTAGCTCCTTCCTGTGCCATAATGATTGCAACATTTGAATATGGAAAGAGTGTTTTTATTGCTCGAAATATAGGTTGGGCATAATTAGAAATATTAAAATATTAAATCATTATACAAATAATTATTTGTAATAACTACTAGTGATCAAATAAAGAAAAACAAATTTAAGAAGTTATAATTTAATAGTAAAATAAATATATGAAATAGTAAACTTAACCTATTTGCTACCATAGACAGGCACTCCCGTCACGGGATCTGCAGCGTGTAACTACCGATGACGTGAAGTTTCCGTCATCGACGTAACTGTTAATTTATTATTGTATTTTGAGGTTTTGACTGTTGTATTACGGTATTTTACTCTCGATTGTTCTATTCAAAATATAGCGGAGCTATATTTAGACTCTCAATTGTTATCGTTCTTTGTTTTCGAGTTTACAGTTTGTTTGTTTACATCGTCGTGCGGTATGCAGTTTGACAACAATGGTCATTTCGCAGCAATACATTCCTTGTTTCTGTGGATTGTTCTGATTTTGTTAGACAAATTTTATATGAAAGTGGTAATTCGGAAAGAAAAGATAGGGATGAGTTGAGTGTTTCCAGCTGTGAAAGTGACGTAGAATAACCTAAAAATAGGCCTAACCTTCAACAGTTAAACTGGACATCGAGTGATAACAGTTACAGAACAAAAACGTTTTTTAGGCCTATATAGTGTAAATAGGCATTGAAAACATTTAAATATGTGTTGTACTAAATTAGAAAACATTCAGCTAGATATATGGGGAGTGAATATTAATTTTCTGTGTATTTATTGATTTTAAAGCTAAAACCCAGCAAAAGGCTAATATAATTCGGTACCGGCGTGCATCAAAAGTGAAGATTTATTCAGTAGCCAATGGGTTAGCATGTAAACTGCCATGCAAGTCCAATCCAGTTGTTAGGTTGGCTGGATTGATATCTCTGCACATCAATCCAGTCCAATAAAGTTTACATCTTATGGGGCCGGCAACAAGGGCTGTGCAGTGTTTTACTAATTTGGTGACTGTTGCACTCCTAGTGACATTGTGTCAAACTTAATCGACTAAGTAGTCCTATGTCTAAAAAAAAGCATTGCGGTAGCTTTCTGATGGTCCAACATCTGTATATAAAACTGGTCAATATAAACGAAAAACGCTGACCTGAGTAGTCGGGGGCGGAAATGGAATTATGAGAATTATTTCGGGGTTAGCACAAAATCAGCCAATGAATACAGCCCAACGGTATCTGTGTAAGCTATATTTGACATTCTGCTGCTCAGGCTGGAAATCAAAAGGAATGGTTCAAACTGCGCTAAAAACGTGATTAAGGAACAACTGAGGGCTCTGTCCTAAGAGAATTTCCAGAGCTTATTATAATGGTGATGGCTTCTGATCTAGCTCTTAAGATTTTTTTTTTAAATCTCCTACAGGGTGATTACTGACCTGAACAGTCGGAGCTCTAACGACAGTTGAAGGATGGAGGTAGGAGTTCAAAACACTGTCTAAAAATAATAATAGTCATACTGTGTTGGTACCGGGGCACTTAAGTATATAGTAGGCAGGTAAATGGGGAATGGTATTGGCCATCTGCCATTTAACCATTTCATTTGAACCAGAAGACCTCTTTATTGGTCCAGAGCCGTTCTGTAAAGTTTCCCTGTGTGATACAAAGAGGATTTAAAGGTCTGGGCAAGTAGAGCCAGAGAAACAGCTTGGTCTAGGATCTCAGGCAATCTAAGGCCCCTAGTTATTCCTTAGGAGGGTTAGGGTTGTAGTTTTCAATCTTATGAAGGCAGTCATCAGATTGTAGGCATATTGATGGGGGTTACCTGTAAGGGAGCATTTTAAGGTGCTAGGTCTTTGCCAATTAGACTCAAGCCGTCGAGCCCAAAACTCCAAAAATCTAATGAACTGTAATATTTCCGAGATCTTAGGGTTGTGAAGCTCCAAGATCCTCGCCCCTTCCCCGCCATCACAATAAACTCTTCAATTATCTTGACTTCTGGAGCATTTGTTTGTTTTTTGAGGTTATTGTACCCGCCATTATTTGAGAAACTTCTACCTACTTCTCTCGTATTTAAATAAACAGAGAAAGTATGTATCAGTGGACTGACACATACTTTCTCCCTTAAATAAATTTAAAAAAGACAATCTGTAATAAAACTATCATGTTCTTAAAAGTTGATCTAAATATCATTTAATAATTTATTGTTTCAAAAACTCATTTCAAACTCAAAAAATCATCCCATTTCTAAAAATAAAAACAAGAGAGACAAAGTTAAATTAATCATTTGAATTGTATGGGGAAACCCCCCCCCTTCAGCAATACCAAGCTTTTTTGAGTTGATTTTGAAGAAATTTTTTTTTATCCTCCCTAAGGAAAACAGTGGCCGCTTTTAGACAACGTACTGTGTTCATCATAGACAGTACATTTAGCTTTTCTCTTGAACCGTTAGTCGTAGACGTGTAATTCAAAATATTAATTGTTTAGTTTTTTAAGCTAGTTTCAATAGTACCAGTCAAGTTACCTACTTTACTTTTTTTGGTTTCGCTGGAAATATTATTTTTTTGACATTTTAAAAGCCCATAACTTTTGAACTGTCATTTTTACAGAAATGCGGATGGTGTCAAATTATTTAGTATTCTATGCACTATAAACTATCATATTTTAATCAAAATCGTTGGAGCCGTTTTTGAGAAATTTGGAAATTTTTTCAAGTTTTTTAAGGGTTTTTAGGGGTGAACTACCCATAAAAATAAAAAATTCAAAAAAAGGAAAAAAAAATCCTGGAGATAAGGTGAATATATACATACTCGCTTCGCTCGCTGGGGGCTCCGCCCCCAGGCCCCCTTATAGGTGTCGGCAGAATCGCTTAGTTAAGAGTAATAATAATCAGATTTTTGAGCGAAAAAGTGAAACCCTGCATTTTACGAAAAATACCAAATGCATCTGATATAGGGAAATTTGAACACTTTCACCCAGGTCGTAATATGAAATTGTTATATTTGGCAGTTTTCCAGTCGGTTGTGGATCTGACGGAAGGTGCGTGCCAAATTTCAAGTGTCTAGCACTGCTAGAAGTGGGTTAGAAGTAGCATCCCTAGTAAGTTGCACAAGGCATACAAAGAGCTATCCAGAACCTAAGGAAAAACAACTAAATTTCCCATATTTAATAAGTTTTCATTTATTCATTAAAGATCTTGTGAAGTTATTACGTTTTCCTTTTAGGGGTGATAAGAGTGAGGTTTTCACAAATATTAGTACTCTATGTACTATAATAACGTAATATGGTAGGGATTAGAAAAAATTAAAAAAGGATTTTTTTGGAATGAAGGGGATAAGTTACGATAAAAAGTCATATTGACAAAGATATAGATCTTCAAAAATCCCTATGGTAAGGTACTCTTAGTTTTTGAAGACATCTCGTTCAAGAGAAATATAAAAGAACCAAAAATATTTTATATTTTTTGAATTCTTTTTTAATTCATAAAAATTTAAAAACTAAGATATCTATATAAGGTCTGTGCCAAATTGAAAGTTCCTACCCCTTCTAAAAGTGGGCTAGAATTAAGCGCACAAAAAACCCTCTGTTTTATTGGACCTTTTGTTTAAGATATATACCCGAAAAACAAAGGTTTTTTTAGTATTATTATTTTTTTAAGTAAAATTTGAAATCAGGAAATCTAATGTTTCAATTACTATTAATGATATCTTATAGTTTTCTAGCTCAACAGGAAGTCATAGATCTGAAAGTAATATACGAAACCCTTGGTTATAACTTGACCCAAAACCGGCATTTCCTTACTACTTACAAAAAATTGTTAACATTTTTAAAATAATAAATAAGTTGCAATATTATTACATATTCTCACTTATAGTTATAAAATGAAGGTGCATGTAAAATATTAGCACTCTATGTACTATAATAACGTAACAAGAAATCAAAATGTGCATAAAAAAGGAATTTTCATATAATGTATCGTTATTTAGGGGTAAGGAGTCAAAATACGAAAAAATGTCATATTACCAAAGTTGTAGATCTCAAAAAATCCGTGCTACATGGTATCCTTAGATTTCCGATAGGTCCTTTCATTAAAAAGATACAATCGAAAAACAGAGAACCATCGAGGACTTGGAAAAATCAACTAAATTTCCGATATATGCAAATTTTTCATTTTTCAATGAAATATTATGTAACATTATTTTGATTTCCTTTTAAGGGCAATGAAAGGAAGGTGTGTATAAAATATAAAAGCTCTATGTATTATAATAACAAAATAGGGGAGCTTAATGTGGGTAAAAATGTAGATTTTCAAAAAATCTAACGCTATCTAAGGGTGAAGGAGACGAGATACGAGAAAAAGTCAAGAGACCAAAGTTGTAGATCTTGCAAAATGTGGCACAAGAAACCCTTCATTTGTCAGTGAGTTACACCTGGCATTGTATATATATTAGACATGCCAAATTGAATCTAAATCGGACCAACGGGGTAGGCTGTGGCTCTGTACACATCCAGACACGCACACACCCACGCACACCGCACCCACACACCACACCGTGCCGCACACCGCGCACACACATGCACCGCACACTCACACACACACACACACACACACCACACTCACACACACATACACACACACACACACACACACACACACACACACACACACACACACACACCACACTCACAGACAGACACACGGACGGACCCACTTTTTTAGATTCAAAGGACCCCAAAACGGATATATCCACTCTCAACTCAAATTCGAAAATTTGGACGAAAACAATACTTTCTCGATATACTATGTATAAGCGAAGAAAGTAAAATGACATAATTTTTGATTAAATAGCTTTTGTTATGAACTAAGCTATTCACATAAATGTTTCATGTACTTGTTAAATTGATTAATTTCTCAAATTCACTTCCACTACTGTAATCTGCCATTGATAATCCTGAACATCCTATCACTCCTGCAATCCTGTCATAAAGCTGAGATCCTATTGTATGGCATCAAATTGCAGTAGAATACATCAGAATTTAATGGTGCAAACTAGATCTTAAATTTTATTAAAAGTTAGGTTTAGGTTGTGAAAACTTCAAAACGACACCATTTTAGCCAGAATGATCCTTTTGAGCAATGATTTCTACTGGCCTAGACCTTTGGTCATATATACAATTATTGATATATAATTCAACCTATACTCTGTAGCCCACCATATGAATTTTCTCCAACCCATTTTAAACTTCTGTTTAAACAACGTAAAATTAATGCTTGATTTTGAAAATGAGAGTTGGATGATTTATTATTAATATCGGTCTATTTGCTTTGCTGTTATTGTGGTTTTGATGCCAGAGAATATATGCTAAGGCCTTCGGGAGAAATGTTTAGGGGAGAGGCCTATGGAGTGACTATCATTTGATGTTGAGTTCTATTTTATAACGAACCTGTTTTACAATGGAATAAACGAATGGAGACCATATAATCAATCAAACACCAATATGGATTGAATAACATTACTGCAACATTTTTTATGGTCCAGTGGGGAGGAGCCCATACTAATATCCAAACAGCGTGTATTAAGCATCTATGGGCCCCAAAATAAAAAATAAATCTTTATGATTTATGCTTAACTTTATGAAAGAAAAAATTTTAGTTTGAAAATGTTATTTAATGGTTTATGTTACTTCAAGGTTTTTTGTGTGTGGGGTCCCAATAGCCTCTTTTCTTATGGGGAAATTCTTCAAATTAAAATTCTAAATTCTGTGCACATGTTCTAAATCGATTTGTGAATTCATTCATCTTCGACTAATATAATTGTTGTAAAATTTCTTTTTTATTGGTATCACCTCCTGAAAACCTTGGAAAAGTATGGAAGATTGGAAAAGTTTGATCTTTTATTTCACCGCTCTGGACCTCTAGCTGGGCAGCCTCGTGGATACGCCTTTGTTACATACTTTACCAAGGGGCAAGCTGAACAAATGAAAATGGCTCTGGATGGAGAGAAGATCGGCACCAGATGTGTCACAGTACGATGGGCTCATAGTTTAAATACGGTAAGCTGATTTTGTTAATATGGTTGTTTTTGATCAAATTATGATGCTTTTATTTTTTATTCCTATTTGATAATCATTTGATTAAATGGTGTTTGCACCAAAACTTTTCAATTTAGGGATTAATGGATCTATCCATTTTGGGCTTCTCTAAGCACTATTAACCCTCGAGAAGAAGCTTGCGGAGTTTTCCTCCACATGTGTAGTTTTTGTTAAAATAATTACGCATATCAGGTGTCACCAGATGTGTCAGGCTTCGTACCTCATGCGCCACATTCCAGGAATCCCCTGAAACTATTTACAACCTCTACACTCCTTTTGATTCCTTGTGAGTTGCGGTGCAGTGAAGTGATGTCAGTTTGTGGAGGTTTGTGGCGCCCTATCGTGTAAGTGGCTAGTGTGGAGTTTAGTTCTCGTGCATCCTTCTGTGTTAAAGATAACTTATCATTTTAGTTGTGACTGTTTAAGTATACAAGTGTTTTGTGTTTTTATTTTATATTATACTGATTCCACTGTGGATTTATTAGAGGATGAGAGATTACGTCGAATGCAATATTTCTAAATGGAATACACAATCATATGAGCGTGTGTTAACCAAAATATGTTTTTATTTATATTTATTTTATAAAACTGTCATTTAATAAATTTGGTTTGCATTGATGTTCAATTTCATTATTGCGGCAGAAAATTCTGCATGCGCCCTCTCCCGCAACTCCAACAGTGACACTATTCTTATACAATAGAACCTCGATTAACCGTCACCCTTTTAACCATCAGTCTCTATTAACCGCCACTCCGCTAGCGCAAGATATTTATGTTTCAGCACCGAGCCGGATCGTATCTTGAGGCTCTATGGTGAGTAGTGACGACTGTACTGCTCACTTGCACTGTGTGTGAGTCATTAGCGGGGGTCCCTTTCATAGGGTCCAATTTTGTTCGATTCAAAACCTTAAAATAGAGAAATAAACTCTGTTTCATAGGATCCAATTTCAATCGATCCAAAAGTATAGTCAAGTTAGTAAGTAATAGTCAGTGATGTTTTTGAACAGAGTGTATTCGAAATACAAAACCCTAAAAGAGAGAAATAAATAAACGCTGTTTCATAGGATCCAATTTCAATCGATCCAAAAGTGCTGGATTTGCGTCGGAGAAATTGAAGGAGTTAAAACATACCGGGGTTGCTTCTTCAAGTTGAAGGCGTTCAGAATTGTTCGTACAATTCACTGCTGAATTTGCTGGTGGATTAAGAAGTGAATGGCGTTAATGAGTATAGTACTGTAATAAGTAATAATAAGTAAGTGTTCTATTTTGGAAAACCAAAGTCAAGTATTTCAAAATAATAATTTTAAACAATAATGTACACAAAACATAATGTCATTGTCTTTCTAAAAATATATAACATTTTATTATTTGTAATATATCCGGATCAAGTAAGTTTATTACACATTCTGTACCACTAAACTATTTGTTGTTCGAAGTCGTCGGACTGTATACAGGTTATATGACCCAGTGTTTGGAAGCAATATAATAATGACGAAGTAATAACATTAAATTGTAAAAAATAAATAAAAAACAACTCAGTTTAACCATATTGTATTTTTTTTTAACTAGACACTATTTTTTCGTCTCTAAATTTGCTTACCAGTTGGTCTACTTGAGGTCATTACTAAATGTAGACCTTGTAACTTTGATACGTATGAAAGAAAATTAACTTAGAGTTTGCTCGTTATTATACCTTTTATTAATATTTTTATTTGCCTACGTAATGGTAGAAAACCCGTGCTGTCCTGCGCTTATGCCATTTATGAAATAACGTTTATTATAGTTTCGAACAATTTTCAGTCTTGAACTGAGATTAAAACTATTCCACAATCCTGATTGATCAGGATTGTAGGTGGAAAATCCAAAGCAGTTGTTTGTTTATCGTTTCTTATATATTTTATAATGCAATGTCCATTAATCGTTTTGAAATTAATACCACTGGAATAGTTTTTTAAATTTTTCTATATTTTTGACTAGTTGTCTTTAAAAGCCAAAATAAAATGGGCACTGCTTGCCTCACGCAAGCTGTGTCTAAAGTCGTATTCAGCTAAATATAATTTAAGAATCAAGAATCAAGAATTTATTAGTCATTAAACATTACAATGAATGCATAGACATCGTCAAATTAAACATATAACAAGAATTATTATTAAATTAAGCATTAATCTAAGTTAATCTAATCAGGTCAAGAAATAGTTTTAAAAACTAATTGGTATTAATTAATTAATATGCTTACTTTACATAGTTTTTACATAAACAATTTTACAGTAGAAATATTTTAAACAGATAAAACATTAAAGCAGATAAAATAGTTTTCAGGGCCTGTTCAATTTAATCTTAATATATCATCTTAATTATATTAAACATCAACAAGAATAAAAGGAGAGTAACCACATAATGTACATATTTAAAGTTTTACAGCAATAACTAACAATTAAACACTTAATAGGCCATAGTACTATATAACTAAACTTAAACATAATCACTCCAATTAATATTTAAAAAATCATCAACATTGTAAAGACATTCAAAAACTAAAATATGCTTGATCTTATTTTTAAAAGGCTTTATAGGCATATTTTTCAATTGCAATGGGAGAGAATTATAAAGTTTAACAGACATGTGATAGTTATTTTTTTGAGATTTACTATAATGGTACTGTTCAATCCTTAAATTATTTCTATTTCTTGTGTCATAACTATGGAAATTACTGTTTTTCTTGTATGTATCAAGATTACAATGGGCATTGCAAAGAACATGGAAGACATATAGAGAAGGCACAGTTAAAACTTGAAGTTCTTTAAACAAAGGTTTACAAGAAGCCCTATATGGAGCACTACAAACTAGTCTTAACAGCTCTTTTTTGTAATAATAATAGTTTATTTACAAATGAACTATTTCCCCACAACACAATCCCATAGCACAGTATACTTTGAAAATGAGCATAGTACACTTGCATCAGAACATTAGGCAATACACAGGTTTTTAATCTCCGAAGCATAAATATACCCCTCGACAGTCTCTTCGCTACATACCCTATGTGTGTGCTCCAGTCTAAATTTGGTTCAATCCAAATGCCTAAGAACTTTATTGGATTCCAGTCTGACCTACTTAACACAGAATTATTATAAGTAAAATAAACATCAGCAATTTTGTCCAAATTTAAAGATAGGTTGTTAGCAGAACACCAATCATTTAATAAAATTGAAGTTTGGGATAAAATATCTTCAACTTCAATCCTACTTTTACATGCTACCTTAAGACCAAAATCATCTGCAAACAAGTACCCATCATTGTGTCTATTATCTATGTTAAATATGAGATCATTTATATATATGTTAAAGAGTAAAGGTCCAAGAACCGATCCTTGAGGTACACCAAATTTAACAAGCCTACCTTTAGATAAAACCGTATGATTGGATTTTTTTTAGCTAGTTTTCACATTTTGTCTACCTTTAGTTGCTTTTAAAAACCTGTTACCTTACCAAAAAACCCGTACTACTTAGATACCAATTTACTTCAGGTCTTTTATTTTTAATTATTGTTTTACAATATTTTTTAGGAAGTAGTTTACTTGATTTACAGATCATAACGAATTTCAATCAACTGGGGGGACATGTTATTTGGATAAAAAAGTAAATAACAAATCATCCAGTTTTTATTCTTAAAACCCTCGCTTAATAATATACTGAAGCCTATAAATTTAAAAGGGAACGAATTATCGTAATAAAATTTCCTAGATAATTGGTGCACCCTTGAATAAACATTCACTTACTATTTCGGAGTATTTGGTTGATTCGTTAGTGGGTGAGAATATTTCTGCGCTAAGCGTAAATTCATTAGTATGCAAAAAAAATTTAACAAAATACCACAATTTTCTTCTTGAAAGTAATTTACATCATTGTAGGTCATGAAAAATTTTCAATCCCCTGGTTAGAAGCATTCTTTATTAAAAAAATAATTGAGGAACATCAAGTTTTTTCAAACACCACGCTTAATAATATATAGAAGCCTATAACTTTAAAAGGTTCAGAGTTATCATGATGAAATTTTCTAGGTAAATGGTGCACCCTAAAATAAACATTCAATTACTATTTTGGAGTATTTAGATGATTCGTTAGTGGGTGAGAATATTTCTGCGCTGAGCGTAAATTTATTTGTTTGCCAAAAATGTTTAACCAAGTACCACAATTTTTTTCTTGGAAATAGTTTACATCATTTTGTATGGCCTAGAAATTGTCAATTGGTTAGAAGCATTCTTCATTAAAAAATAAATAAAGATCATCACATGCTTTTAATCACCACGCAATATTATACCGAAGCCTGTAACTTTAAAAGAGAACGAGTTTTATGATGAAATTTTGTAGACAAATAGAAGACAATTTTATGAAATCTCAGCATTTCTTTTAAAGTATGTTATTATTATTATTATATTATTTTTATAGAAGGATTATTTTTCCCTCAAGGGGTAGTCGTCTTTGACTACACGGGAGGTCTCTCTTTGGAGAGGCTGGCAACCCCGAGGTGCCCTAGCCAAATGAGAGTTCTTAATCTTCAAGCTCTCATCTTTCTAAGGTCCAAGTTTCCTTCCTTTCTGGCTTGGCCTTACCATCTTTCTTCTTTTCTGTCGGTCCTTCTTGACCAACTCTTCTTTTCTTCGACCCAAAATCTTTTGGTATTTTCCTGTTTCCTCTTCCTTTCCGTACTGGGTCGGATAAGAATGTTCCAGTAGTGTTTCCTGCTTGCCGTAAAAGCCGGCTACAAGGGGAAAAAAACATGGGATGTCTGCGTCAAAAAACAAACTACCCCAGGTGGGTCTGGAGATTTCTCCTAAATCCCACCACGTTCAACCGGGCTGCCCCAAGGATTCTGGGGGGGGGGGCAACCAGACATTTTCTTCGGGGGCTCGTGTGGTAGGCAACCAGGCCACGGTTTCCGACAATAATAATAATAATAATAAATCTTTATTGTCATTAGGTAACACATAGTACAATAGACAAAGTCATTAAATATTCTCAATGCAGTTGAAAACAAAAATTCAAAAAACCAAAACTAGATGAATTATGAATCCCTCAGAGGGGCCTCTTCGAGCATAAAAAACATCCTGCACGGCGTCCCTCAGGGCTCTGTCCTCGGACCCCTCCTTTTCGTTATAATGATAAATGACCTATCACTAGGGGGCCGCACACTGCTTTTTGCGGATGACACAACCCTGTTTACGAGAGGCAAGGATGGAGCAGGGTTGCAGTTGGAGGCTAGCGGTCTTCTAACACAAGCCAAGGGATGGTTTGTTGAAAACAGGCTCTTGATCAATGAAGAAAAGACACAATCAATCATATGTACACTAAGGCCTGGAGGGAGTGATGAAGCAGTGAAACTGCTGGGTTTCTGGATTGACCCCAGACTAAACTGGCAGCAGCACGTTGACAAGGTATGCACAAGGCTTGCCAGGGTAGTATACCTATTAAGAAAACTAAAGAATCTGATCACCAGACCGTATCTACTGATGACTTACCAGGCCCTGTTCCATAGCCATCTGTTGTATGGCCTGGTGGTTTGGGGTCACTCCCCTGCTGCACAGCGAGTTCTGCTCTTACAAAAAAGGGCAGTAAGAGTTATTACAGCATCTGGACATAGAGATCACTGCCGGCCTCTTTTCACCCAGCTAGGGATTCTTACCATCATCGGCCAGTATGTCCTGAACTCGCTGGTGCTCCTAAAAGAAAATTTGCAGCAGTTTGGCCGGAGAGATGCGGTACACGGGTATGGCACTCGAGGGGCAAGACGTGTTGACATGCCCCGCTGTCGCCTTGGACACACACTTAGGAGCTACCCTCATCTCGCAATAAAAATTTTTAACACCCTGCCAGCTGAAGTGTGTGATCTGGACTCAAAGGCTTTTAAATTGAAAATCCGGGAATATCTGGTGAATAGACCCCTTTATAGGCTGGATGAGTTGGATGAGCGGCCGCTTTTTGCCCCAGAAAACCCCATCTAGTCACGTCCGTCATGTGTTTTCATGTTTACTGTGTGTGGGTGTCGTGCGTAATTTTTAAATTTTATTAAACAGTTTAACGCAATCTATCCGACCATGTCGGTCATGGATGCAGTCAACAAGTATTCAAGTAAGTATAAGTATGCAAATTAGAGTCGATTATTGAAAGACAATTAAAAGAAAAAACAATATAGATCTTATATAACTAACATGTTATGTAGACTGCCTGGCATTATCTTCAAGTAATGAAAAATCAGAACAATCAAAAAATTCCTCAGTTGAATAAAATGAACGACTTATTAACCATTTTGATAATTTTGATTTGTATTTGTTAATATTTTCCTGTTTTCTAAATGATACTGGAAGCCTATTAAAAAGTTTTATTTGTAAAAATTTGTGGCTTTTGATAAATTTTGTCAACCTAGCTTGTGGAATCCGTAGGTCCTCCGAATGCCTGGTGATATACCCATGAATTGAGTTGCAAGGAACAAATTTATTTAAATTTTCTTTAACATAAACTAAATTTTGATAAATAAAAATACTAGGAAGAGTCATAATTTCATTTTCAATAAAAAAAGGCCTACAACTAACCCTATTGGGGATTTGAAACATAACTCTGAGAGCCTTTTTTTGCCATTTAAAAATACAGTTGGCTCCAGAACTGTTACCCCACAATATATTGCCATAAAGCAAGTGGGAATGGAATAAACTATGGTAAGTCATTAAAAGAGTAGGTTTTGAGACACAATCTTTTAAGTTTTCTTAATAAAAAGCTAACTCGTGATAATTTTGAAATTATATTGTTAGAATGTATTTCCCAAGTAAGTTTAGGGTCCAGAGTAATTCCAAGTAGTTTGACAGAATTGGCATTTTGTTCTTGAAGACTGCATAAAGTAAAACATATTTTCTCAGTTTTTTCATCATTTATTTCAAGAAAATTACTTTTAAACCATAGTTTCCCGGATTCAATGACCTTATTTATGCCTTGGTTTGCTGAATCAAAGTCATTAGCAGATAAAATGAAAGATGTGTCATCTGCATAAAGAATTGTTTTACATGGCATAGAACTAGGTAAATCATTAATATAAAGAATGAACAACAGCGGCCCCAACACAGACCCTTGTGGAACCCCAGCAAGGACCTCTTTAGAATTTGAAATTTGTTTACCTAACGCTACAAATTGTTGTCTTCCATTGAGGTATTTTTTAAATAAATTTAGCTCATGTCCTTTTATTCCATAAAACTCCAATTTCTGCAATAAAACGTTATGCAATACAGAATCAAAGGCCTTACTGAGATCCAGAAGTGCCACACTAAGATAACCACCAGACTCAAAAGTATCCAAAATATCTGAAACCACAGACTCCACAGCCAAAGTTGTTGAAAGGCCAGGCCTAAATCCAAACTGGCTATTGTTTAAAATATTATTTAAATTCAGAAAATCAAACAACTGCACTTTCACACAAGATTCAAACACCTTTGAAAAAACTGGGACCATTGAAATAGGTCTATAATTTGAAATGAGAAATTTGTCTCCCTTTTTATAAAGGGGAATAGTTTTACTGACTTTTAAGCAATTTGGAAAAGTTGAGCTGAGTAGCATTATATTTATTAGATGTGTTAGCGGTTCAATAATGTAAGGAGCAATGAATTTTATGATTTTGTTTGACAGCCCATAGGCATCTTCACTGTTTGATGAGTTAAGAGATCTTATTATTTTTATCACATCATCCATAGTTACCAATTTCCACAAAAATTTATCCTGAGAATGAACAGCATTGTTTAAAAATTTAGAGAAATCTAACTCACTACTCTGTTCATTAAGAGCCTTTTCTGCGACTTTTTTACCAAAATTTATATAATGGTTGTTAAATTCGTCTACTGAAAATGGTGGAACAGTGTTATTGTTTTTGAATAATGAACCACTTTCTGATTTTATTACTTGCCAAGCAGCCTTACACATATTATCTGAACTATTAATAAATTTCTCATTATGTTTTATTTTGGCCTCTCTAATTTTATGTTTATAATCTTTCCTATACAATGACAGTGTTTTCTTTAATTCATCATGACAATCTAAATCAGGTACTTTTATTAAATCTGCAAGAAAAATAATAGTATTTCGCATTTTGTTTAAAGACTCGTCAAACCATTTATTTTTTATTTTACTTTTAAAATCATGTCGTATTTTCATAGATATTCTAGGACAGGTTAAATTAAACAAATAAACCACAGTGTCAAGGAAAAATTCAAAAGCAATGTTGACATCAGAATAATTAAAAACAGGTTCCCAATCTGTGTTACATAAACTCAACGCAAACATATCAAGGTTTTCTTGATTAAGTTTCCTAAAAGAAATTTCCTTAAACAAATTCAGTGCAGGATCTTTGAGTAAAAGTTTAAAAAATAAAATCGGATGATCAGATATTTTGCCATTCCAAATCTTGTATTCACATTCATTTTGATTAATATTTGTTGCAATGTTGTCAATACATTTATCTCCTTTGGTCGGGTATTTAAAAACATGATATAAATTAAAGGACTTCATAATGCTTACTAATGATTCACTACAGGTGTTATTCTTTAAAAAGTCAATATTAAAATCGGCCCCTAGTACAATTTTACTAGAAGGTTTTTTTGATAAAATAAATACCATAAGATTTTCTAAAAGGTCAAAAAAATATTACAATCTGAGTCAGGTGTTCTGTACAGTGAAATGAAAACAATATTAAATCTATTGACATAAATACATGCAGCTTCAAATGAACTTGTGTGGGTAATATGAGAAATATCAATTTCATCAAACAAAATACCTTCATTAACCAGAATGGATACGCCTCCATGGGGGTCATCCCGTCTGCAGAAGGATGCAGCAAGGGGGATGCAGTTGGGGTGCAATGCGACTGGAAGGGGCGTAGAAACGATGGAGTTGGACCTGGAGCGAAATTTGTTTTGTCGTAGCTCCAAGATTCAAAGAACTCCACCTTCGGGTAAAAAAGGAAACCAGTCGGGGTCGTGAAGACCACCGCTCCTCCAGCTCCTTACCGAAACCAGGAGGAAAAGCAAGAAGGTGCGGCTAATGCGGATCTCCCGGGGCAATCCTCTTCATAGCCCCAAATTCTGGGGGGAATTCCTCCAAAGTCAAGTCCCATGCGTCCAATCTTTGAGCTGTCGATCCTGCGCCAGCAACAGGATGACGCCGAAGGAAGAGGAGAGTCAGGCATTGAAGAGAATCCATGCGATCTTCAAGGAGATGGAGAAATCGGTTAAGGTGCAGAGGAATGTAAACACCCGCATCAAAGATGGCATTCCAGAAGCAATGGATCTCCTGAACACGGTCATGCAATGCCGGCAGGTCAGGTAGAAAGCAAAGAGGCAAGAGCGAGTGATGGCTGACCGCTCTTTTTCTGCTAAAAACAGTGTTCTTCCAGGGAGAAAGAGGGCCTGGAACTTGTCATCTGGTAGCCCCGAGCTTGGTAGGGAGCCTATCTGTGTGGGCAAATCCACCCAAACCTCCCCAGCTGTCGGTGTGGCCAACAATCCTCCCCCTGTATCGCTGGAGGTGTCCCCACAGCCACTAGGGATCCAGGAAGCAAGGGTGGAAAATCGGGGCGATGGAGGCTTTCAAACTGTCCTCAACAGGAGAGAGAAACGCAGAAGGAGGCGAGATGAGAAACGCCTGGAACGTTCTCAGGCCTACCCAGTCGTTTCTCCTGCTGGTCAGACTCCAAGCAGGACTAAGCCCAAAACTCCTAGACCATCCAAGGCTCCGTCGAGGAAACCTGACGCTGTTCTTATTAAGCCAGCTCAGGGACGCTCTTTCAGCGAGGTACTCACGGGGATTCGACAAAAAGTAAATCCTGAAGAGACGGGTACTGTTGTCCGTTCGGTTAGGAAGACAAGAACTGGTGTCATCCTGCTGTAACTTTAGTGGAACCGAGGACAAGACGGCCTTTGAAGTCGCGGTCAGATCCGCGGTAGGTGAGGGTTAGGTGGTGTGGAACCTGGAGCACCCTATGTCCATCGAGGTTTAGGATCTGGACTGCTTCACCACTGCGGAAGAGGTCACCGAGGCCTTGAAGTCGACATTAGGGGATTTGGCCCAGGGCGCTAAGGTGTTCGTGGGAGCAGAGAACGGGCGGGGACAGAAGCTCGCCGTTGTTGAGCTGGGGAGTCATGGCGCTACAGACCTGCTTCGGCGTGGGAGGCTAAAGGTTGGGTGGGTGCTCGGTCGGGTCCGACTTCGCACTATGGTGGTCAGGTGTTTCAGGTGCTTTGGGTATGGCCATCACCAGGCTTCTTGTTCTGGACCTGATCGCAGAGCGGCCGGCTTGTGCATCAACTGTGGGGAGAGTGGTCATGTAAAGTCCACCTGCACTGCTCCATCTAGGTGTTTCCTCTGCCTGGAACGGAATTTTCAGTCTCTGAATCACGTTCATGGTACCAGAAACTGTCGGGTCTTCCGAGAGGAGCTGGAAAAATCCTATTGAGGCTATAGAAAAAAATGAAAATTTTACAAGGGAACCTCCATAGGAGTCTCCTGGCAAACGACCTCCTATCCCAACACTCGAGAGAGTGGAAAGTGGACTTCCTCATTATTTCTGAGCAGTACTGTGAGAGAGAAGGTTCTGGTTGGTTTCGGGACGCCCTGGGTACGGCGGCCATCTGGATTCCAGACCCCCGGAACTTCCATGTCCTTGACAGCGGGCCGGTCAAGGTTTTGTTTGGGTGAAGAGTGGGGGCTTCACTGTTGTGAGTGTCTACCTGACTCCGAACGACCCTATGCTGGCATTTCAGGCAAAGCTGGATGCCCTGGAAGACCTTCTGGTGAGCACTGGTGGCAAGTTCATTGTTGCTGGTGATTTCAACGCCAGGGCCGTTGAATGGGGTATGCCAGAAACTGACACCAGAGGCTCGCCTCCAGAACCAGACTTCAAATTGCCAATGTTGGTTCCACTTCCACTTTCAGGAGACCAGGGTACAGAGAAACAATCCCTGCTACTACCTTCGTTTCGGAGGCTCTTCTCGTGTCGATATCTGGCTGGAGAGTCGTCGAAGATTTCACGGGCAGCGATCATCAGCATATCCTCTTTGATGTGAACTCAGGCCGTCATCCCACCATTCCTGAGCGACCCAACCGCCCAGTGAGATGGAATGTCGCCAAACTCAATGCTGCTGCTGCAGCTGCAAGAATCAATGAGGGGAAAGATGACGTGCTACTGCTCGATTTTCAGGCTGAAGAATTGGCTGAGGCAACCATGCGCCTCATTCACCGTGCCTGTGATTCTTCAATGCCAAGGAAGAACACCTCTCGTTTGGCAAGAAAGCCAGTGTACTGGTGGACGAACGAGATCGCGACGTTGAAAAGAGCGTATCTCCGCTGCAGACGGAGGTTGGTCAGAGCCAGGAGGAGAGGCTTCGATGCTGCTGCTCTAGCTGCCCTCGAATTCCGGGAGGCAAGAATTGCCCTGAAGAGAGCTATCCGCCGCAGCAAGAGGGAGAAGTGGGAAGAACTGAGGAGGGACGTTAACCTTGATCCCTGGGGCCTTGGATACAGACTCGTTATGCGTAAGCTTTTTGCCAGAACAGTGTGCCCTGTCTTCGACCCACCAACGATGGAAAACATCGTTCATTCCCTCTTTCCCGATCGCCCCTGCAGAGCGGTTAAGCAGTATGCGGAGGCGATTCCGGAAGTTCTTTTGTTCACGGAAGCGGAGTTGTGCGTGGCGGTCAAGTCAATGCGTGTTGGCAGTGCTCCTGGTCCGGATGGTGTTCTGACTGAGGTGCTCAGGGTTGTTGCTGGTACCTGCCCTTCTCTTCTTTTGAACATGTACAATCGATGTCTTCGCGAGGGAGTTTTCTGTCCCAGATGGAAAGCTCCAACGCCTGACATTGATTAGAAAGGACAAGGAGCTATCACCAAGCACTCCCTCGGCATTTCGAACCTTGTGTATGTTGGACACAGCCGGAAAACTTCTTGAAAGACTGATAAAGCCCGTCTGTTGTCTGCGGTCGATGCTGCCGGTGGGCTGTCAGACAGGCAGCACGGATTCAGGAGAGGTCGTTCTACCATCAGAGCAATTCAAGAGGTTGTAGGTGCTGCCAGAAACGCTCAGCGAGGAAATCATTACTCCCGCTGTATCACGTTGCTCGTCACCTTAGACGTGAGAAACACGTTCAACAGTCCAAGTTGGTCCGTCATTTTGAGTTCCTTGGAGGAAATGTTCCACGTTCCTGAATGTCTGCTTCGAATCATCCGAAGCTATTTGAGGGATAGGGAATTAATCTTTGAGACGTCGGAGGGTCCTCGTCGGAAAACTCACCGCTTGTGCCGCTCAGGTTTCCATCCTTGGTCCAGATCTTTGGAACATTGCATACAATGGTATCTTTGGACTGGACTTACCTGAAGAATGTTTTCTGGTGGGTTATGCAGACGACATTGCGGCAGTTATTGTCGCTAGAAACGTCCAGCGCGCCCAGTGGAGACTTAATGAAACGATGAGATATGTCTCTTCTTGGATGGAGGATCACCACCTGAGCTGGACAACCGAGAAAACGGAGATTGTCATGATGACCGGACGTCAGATTCCGACTTTGGTCAACTTTCGTGTCAACACGGAATATATTCATTCCAAGCCAGCCGTGAAGTACCTGGGGGTTAGACTTGACACCAAGCTTTCCTTCAGAGAACAAATCAAGTATGTGTCAGAAAAGGCGGCAAGGATTACGACTGCGCTCAGTCGTCTTATGGCGAATGTTGGTGGCCCATCAGCGGAGAAGCGGAAACTCCTTCTGTCCGTCACAAACTCAATCCTTCTTTACGGAAGTGAGATTTGGGCGGACGCTCTCAAGAGGGAGTGCTACCGCAAACAGGTGGGAGCGGTGCAAAGAAGAGCCGCGTTGAGGATCTCCTCAGCTTACCGGACAGTGTCGGAGCCGGCTGCACTGGTGGTAGCTGGTGTTGTCCCAATCGACCTGTTGGCCCAGGAAAGGAGAAGTGTGTATATCACCAAGTCCGAACTTGGCACCAGGGAACCGACACGGGTGGCCAGGGAAGCCTCCATGCACCAGTGGCAAGAAAGGTGGCGAAATGAGTCTAGAGCGGCTTGGACGCGGAGACTCATTCCGGACCTGTTTGTGTGGGTTGATCCAAGGTTTGGGGAAGTAAATTTCCTCATTACGCAGTTCCTCACCGGACATGGGTTGTTCCGAGCCTATCTTCACAAGATGGCTAAAGTGGATAGTCCGGCTTGTATTTACGGAGACGGTGTCCACGATGACGCGTTTCACACGTTCTTCCAGTGTGACCGGTGGGCAGTTCTAAGGAGGCAGCTTCTGCTGGAGATCAGAGAATTTTCGCCGGAGACCGCAGTAAAAAAAATGGTGACATCTCTTGAGAACTGGACTCTTACCATGTCCTTCGTGGAGAAAGTTTTTAAGAGAAAGAAACTTGAAGATCCATAACATCCTGGATCTTCCCTCAGAAGGCTAAATTGGAGTTGAAGTACATTGTGCTTTAAATACGAGGCTCCACTTTGAGGTTCATGCCATGGGTTTTAGTTGGGTGCAAGTCCCACACACCGGGGAGTGCACCGTTATCCTCCCTGATGGTGCATAAGAGCATTTCCCCTCAAAAAAAAAATAGAAGGATTATTCCTTTGGTGTGATTTCTATGCTAATCGCAAATTGATTAACCCTAGAAATGATAAAGTCGTATTTTACGACGCATTTACATATTCAATAAGAATTGGCAGGTGGAGGCATCTGTCGTCAGTTTTGTGGAATTGTTAGACACTATCGCCTACGCGACCATGTTTCCCTCTGGGGGCCAACAACCGAAACTGCTCTTTTAGTACACGAGCCTGCCACCGGGCAGGTCTATAACCAAGTAAGCGCTTTCTTTTCCTAGGCACTGGATGGCCGTGGTGGCTAAAGCGCTGCGCTGACGAGCGTAACGTTCTAGCCATTCGGAAGTGCTAGGGTTCGAATCCCAACCATGAGCAATCCCAATTTGGCTTGCAAATGTGTGGTGTAGCGGAGTGGAGGGTCCACCTTAAATAAACGGTGACCGGCTTGGGTGGAAGTTGACGGCATTTGTAGGCTTAATTGGGATTGCAGTGGACACCTGTTTTGCTTTTGTGGTTAGTGGTTATAAGAGGGGGGGGGCATGTTTTAAGCTTTTTTTGTTTAAACTTTGATATTTCAAGAAGATATTAGTAATTATTTTTATGTTACAGTTAAGAGTAAAAAGCTTATCACTTCTAGGGTTAAGATGCCTAAAATATTTTACCAAATACCACAATTTTGTTTTGAAGTAGTTCACAGTTGTAGAACATTTTCAATCCCCTGGGGGAATCGTTCTTCCGATAAAAAAATAAATAACAGAAGATCAACTGTTTTTCAATGTATTATCTAGGTTACCATCCTTATTTTATAGGGTTTTTTTACCTTTAAACCGTCTTAACAATTCTGATAATCTATAATGATCGAGTATTTGTTGCCTTATCATTGAGAGATAACATAAATATAAACAATAGCAACAGCTTCAGACATATTACTAACCAAGTGTAAATTATAAACAACACAGTAAAGAAAACTCAATATACTACGGGTTTACTTTACATGGTAAATCTATATACAGCTGTATCAATATCACATACAGTTGAATTATTTAAAGAAACTTTAATACAAATCTAAGAACTTATTTTAACAACTACTTTACACAGAATTATTTTTAACATAAAAATAAAAATTACAACTAAAAACATGGCCTAACAATGGGTTTCTTATCTGATATCTTACTGATATTTAACTTTCTTATCTGATATATACCCTAATATAATATCAAGAACAATAACTGACCCTAGGGTCACATATATTTTACCTGAAAATAAAAAACCACCATATTACCAGATAATCAAAAAGTGTCCCTATCAATGATGTTCTTATTTTTATAGTACTTACTATTACAGCAATAAAGCTAAAACCCAAGCTATAACCTCATTGGCAAAAATAAATACCATAACAAATGTTAATCCATGTGTTTCATGTATGTAGATTACGTTTTATAAAGGAAATGTTTTTGTACTATACAGTATATGGAAGAATATATACCAAAATAAATACATGAATTTATAGTTAAAATAAAGAGTTTTTGTAAATTTTTAACAATAAAATACAAATATTTTTTTCATGAGTACAATCCTAAAAATTATTTATTGTTTTCGAGTCATTTTCTCTCAAATTTATTAACTTTATTACATGATATTAAATTTATTTCCTTATCTTCATTTATTATTATCATAGGTCATGAATTATTTTAAGGTATAAGATAGTGCAACTTGCAACATGAACACAAGACAATGCCAGAATAGGGAAGGGGCAAAGCAGCGAGGTGGGCGTACGCCTGCGCTGTACTATTTCACTCATTTGAGCTATTTTTGCAAAGTTTTCTTTGTAACTAATGGCCACATTTTGTCGAAGTTTTGGAATTTATTGACGATAAATCCAAGGTGTAATCAATACTTACTCTTTTAAGTTAGGCGGGGCCTAGAAACGAATGACTATCATATGTTGACGTTACGGCTTAGGCCGTAATAACCAAGTTGCCCTGTAAATATATAGTTGCATATTTTCAGTCGATATTTAGATATTGATTGATTCTGTGGGCAACTGCTAGAACAGAAGAAATTTGGAAACTCTGAAAAAAGGTTACAAAATTGATTTGAAATAAATACCCGAGGTAATATTGCAAACTATTATTTCAACAACATCAAATTTCTACTGTCACAAATTTATCTATTTTTGATTTGGCTATGTATATGCTAGACAACAAAAATCTTCTCAATCCCAAAAATAGTACACAACATTATAATGTTAGAGGTAGTCAACAAACCAAAATTCAGTTCCACCGACTCAGTAAAACGTTAAATATCCACATAATTTTATCACTTAACGTTATAAAATTTCTTAGGCATATGTTACACTGTTACAATCCAAAATAATTCAAAGTAAATTATATTCACGGCATTTGTATAATCCATTCTACAGCTTTGATGATTTAAAAAAAAAACCAAAAACCTAAAATTCTAAAAGTACAATTCTCCTTACAGCGAGTTTTAATTTTTAAATTTAAGGTTGATTTTCTACTTAATTTCTAGTACCTTAAACTTGACTTACCTTTTGTCTTATGAACTATTATTTTTATAGCTTTTACATATTTATATGTTTTTATATTTAATAGTAATAAGATGAGGTTGTCAATAATCAGTTGGATTTTTACATCAATAAAGAATGTTTGCATGTATATACATGTATGTAAAACAAAAAAGAGCAAGTACTAACTCAACTTGGAAAACAGATGTGGTATGTAGGTGGAGAGAATATTTTAGTGAACTCTTATTAATTGTGAAGAGTTGGAACAATAAGGAATTCGAGAAGAATACCAAGGTGCAGAATCTTACATAAAAGAACCATCCAAAGAAGAAGTTGAAGAAGCTATCAAAGATTTAAAAAATAATAAAGCAGCAGGAGAGGATATGGTAGTTATTAGAAATGATAATACCCCCGTCGCAGCAGACCTGCGTACTCAGTGAATTTCCAAATCAATAATATAATAATAATAATAATATATGACAAGTTTTATAAAAATCTGTCCATAAACATGACTTATTTGCCTATTCTCCATAGAGAGATTAATATGGGAAAGAGTGTGCAGGTTAGCTGCTGTGAGGAACACTGAAAGTAGTCATTTCTACCATAAATAATTTTTATCTTAACATTTATACCAACTTTCATCAACAACTGTCCATAAATAAAGGAGTTTGCCTATTCCCAATATGATTAATATGGAAAAAGAGTATGCAGGTTTGCTGATATGATAAACACATAAACTATGATTTTAAGTATAAACGGATAGATCTCAACCTCGTAAAGCTAAAAATCAAGTTTTATCCAAAAATATTGATTAATATAGGAAATATTAATTTTTCCCTATCCTCCATAAGATTAACATTGGAGCCCCACAATACATTGTACTACTGTAGTACAACTACTGTAATACTACTTGTAGTACTGTGTTTTGATTTTTTAATATCTCGGTAACCGTTGGAGATAGAGAAAAACTTAAAGAAACTTAAAGCTGATTCCAATGGTGAAATATAAAATTAGAAATTTTTAAAAATTACATGTGAAAAATGCAAAAAACCCCATTTTGGGGTACAAAACCCCCCCCCAAACTACCTGTTCCCATTGACCGATATGTCTGGTTTACATATATATATATATATATATATATTATATATATGTATATACATATATATATATATATAAATTTTAACGACTATTGTTTTTGGACTCAGGGCACCTAAAGACGAAAAAATAACATGGTCCCGGGCTTAAGTCTTACCATGAGACCTACGGTAATAGCTTCTTCCCTATGGGAAATTCGCTAAAAGGAGGAGGTAAAATGTGCAGTTACAATTACATAAAGTAATTCTTAAAGTATGGATTATTTCCATACTCTACCAGAAGAAAAAATGCAAAAAGAATGGCTGGAATCTATCACAATGCCCATTTACAAGAAACGAGATAAGGGAGAATGCATTATTATAGGGGAATGTCTCTGCTTAGCCACGGATACAAGGAACTATAAAAATGGCTGTTAATATGATAACACTCGTAAATTTGTCAGATCCAAATCCATTAAATCCTAATATTTTACTGAACCAATAAGCACTTGATATAATTAATTGCATGGTTTTTAAATCTAAGTTGTGTCTAAGACCTAAGTTGACTCATTACCAAGATATCGAAAGTTTTGAACTCACATTTTACTATGTAATCTTTATGATGGAAAACTGTATAGATTGTTTTCAATAAGAATTGCATTAATCCATTCAAGCTGTCTATTATGTTAACATTAACCACTTATGTTATGAGTGATAATAGGATAATTCACTTGTTCCAAAATATTAGATCCTTTGATTTTGATTATGTCAATGAATTTGTCATTTGGCCCGACTTGAAGTAGTCTTTGTTCCAACTCAGTTTTTTCGAGCTGGTGCTAGCCAACTAGTCCCAAACAATTTGGGGAACTACAGAGATAACTTTATTTCTGTAAACCAATGTCTGTAAAAATGTCAGTTCAAAAGTCATAAACTTTCCAACAAAAAAAACTACATTTTGAGCAAAATAAAAAATTAACTAACCCTAGTGGATGGGCGAAAAAAGTTACCTTGTTGGACGGGCTGGGTCTGACAGACCCAAAACTAAAAAATCTCAAAAAAATACTAATTCAATTGATTTACACAAACAATTTTTTTTAAATCAAAGCTTCATATATAATACATTGTAAAATAAAAGTGTTGATTAAATAATAAAATATACCGACAGATTTAGAAAATAATATAAAAATCTTGTATGAGTTAAAAAAAATGAATTGTTTTCCTAAAACTAATTTGTAAAAAATATAAAAATTCTATAATTTAGATATTAAATACAAGAATATTGTAGAAAATGAAATACTTTTTGTGTAAAAATACTTTTAAGTAGTTTTCAATTAAAATAATACGTTTTTGAAGGGCTTGAATTTCATTAAAAAATTATTTGTTACAACAGTCGTTACACAACATCTCGTAAATACATTTTACACCTTGTTCACTCAAAGCATGTGTGTCTGAATTATTTTCAGGTTCATCGTTGGCCCTTCTTCAATCTTGCTAATCATATTATTTTCACATTTTAATGACCTTGAATTAGAATAATAACGCGCCTGGGAACTAAAAGGATCTGGTTCTCCTTGCAAATTCTATCAATAACAATCTTTTACTGCTTAGAAAATCATGTTATATAAATTAAATACAAGTGAACGCTAGCAAGACAAAATGTATTAGTTTTGACTTTACCGGTTTTGATATTCCCTTTCCATTGATATTTCATTCCACTACCTGTAGGATCCAAACAATATGTACCTCCCAACCTTTAGAAAAGTAAAATCAATAAGATATTTGGGAATATTAATTTACGAAAAGCTCACTTTCCAACTAAACATCTTAGATTTCCATTCAAAACTTAGTTCACTGACAGAAAATTTTATTTTTTGAGAAATGTTTGTAATACATCGCTTTTGAGAACTTTTTATTTTGCTCTAATTAACTCACGATTACAATATGCTTAGCCTTGCTGGGGAAGAACTTTCAAAACACTATTAGATAAGATTGTAACTACTCAAAATTATTTTTTACATATTGTCTTGAAAAACCCTAGAACTAATTCTTTTCCATTATATCAGGATTAGCGTATTTTACCAATTCAACATCTGTTTATCTTTAAAGTACTTAAGATTATTTTTTATTAGGAGCTGAAATAGAGAAAATATGCCAAATAAATTTTACAGTACCGGAAGTTTTTCAAATAAATTGTTTACCCAAAGTCTACAAAACTATTTTCCGCCATTCTATTCAGTATTTGGTCCCAAAATATTTTAATGAACTTCCGCTTCATATCACGAATTTAAGAAATCTCAAACATTTTTGTAAAGAAACAATAACACCCAATCTTCATTCATACTTGGCTTAAAATATCTACCTAGTACAGGGCGTTTCCAAATGAAAAGCGGGGTTTTAACATGTTATAATATATATTACATCAAACTTTCAGCTACAAGTGATATATGAAATGAAAGAGAAACTCAAACAGTTTTATATGATAGCCTACAAGTGTTCAATGTGAGCACCATTCGTCACTTGGCACAGTTAAGACGGTATGTGAATTCTTCCCAAACTTTGATGAGAGTCTCATTAGTAATTGCTGCAACAGCTGTTTCAATCCTGTTCTTAATTCGGGAATGTTGGCTGGTAGTGGAGGCATATAGACAAGATCCTTAATAAACCCCCAAATCACACAGAGTTAGGTTGGGTGACCGTGGAGGCCATGCGAAACAAGCACTGTCATTAGGCCCCTTACGGCCAATCCAGCGGTTAGGAACAGTGAGGTTAAGCCAATCGTGTACCTCGTTATGCCAGTAAGGCGACGCACCTATCTTGCTGAAAGATAAAGTTCTCTGTTTCATCCTGTGTCAGTTGAGGGAAGAGCCAGAGAGTATCCAGAGAGCCAGTGGCCAGTAGAGTATCCAGATAAGAAATACCTGTTACAGTTGGTTTGCCAAAAAATAATGGACCATAAACTTTCTGCCAGGAAATGGCACAAAAAACATTCAATTCAGGAGAGTCTCTTTGGACTTGTACCATCATGTGAGGATTTTCTGAACTCCAAATACGAATATTAAGGGTGTTTACTTTACCACTAAGGTAAAAGGGTTATTCGTCACTGAAGACAACAAGATCCATAAAATCCTTTTTGTCATGCAATAACATGTTGTTTGCGAAGTTGGCAGGTAAAACATAGTCTGTGGGCTTCAGATGAGAGCCTGTAACAATCGCAAACAATAAGGGCGTAGCTGTAAACGTCGCCATAAAACTCTCCAAACACAAGTCACAGCGATTGCTAATTCTCTACTAGCCTTCCGAACGGATTTCATAGTGCTCCGCGTGAACGACTCACACACTTGCTCCACGCTATCTTCAATAGTTCTTGGTCGTCCCATACTATTGCCTTTACAAAGGCAGCCAGTGTCTTCAAACCGATGATACCATCTACGAATGTTGTTATCACCTGGAGGATCACAATCGAACTTAATCCGGAACGCATGTTGCTCAGTAACAACAGATTCCGTCTTTGCAAACTGTAAAACAGAAAACGCTTTTTGTTCTTTAATCGCCATGTTTGCTACTAGCGCTTTCCAACGGATTGCGGTGGAAACATTACACGCACATACGCACTGATGCCAACAAATAAAACGGTTAGAATTTCTCTTTCATTGCAGCCTATCACTTGTAGCTGTAAGTTAGATGAAATAAATATTATAACATGTTAAAACCCCGCTATTCATTTTGAAACACCCTGTAGTATGGTCGCCATTTCAATAATTTAATCTAGTCTAGGCTTTTCACCCAGCAAGATGTTAGATATTTTAATAACTTTTAAGTGTAGGTTTAGTATATTGTAATAATATTTTTACTAATTTATTTACAATTTTATATCGCCATAAGATGTCACAGCAGGTGAATTATTAAGTATTTACAGAAGATGCTAGACTCCTTAAAATATTGTTATAATGTAAATATTAATGATTAAACTGGTCACACTACTTTATAAATGAAAGCTAATCCTGGTTTTGTGGCACCTAACTAGGCTTATAATGTTACTCACTGCAGTCAAGCTCAGGTCCTGTCAAAGTACCATCAAGTGTTAAATTAAAGTTATCATGGGTCAAAATTAAATTATCATTTTGTTGTAATTGTTTTACAAAACTAACTTGTTTACAGGAAGAGAAGGATAAACCAAAAGTGGAACTGGACATACCTGTTTTAACTGGAGGCAAGATTGAACAAAAAATAAGGTATGGTAATTAATTTGATTAGTTGTTGTAAAAACTTATTCTAAAGATAATTCTTAGGAGGATTATTCCTTTAACAGTCATTTATATTCAACATTTATTTATATCAATCCCCTGATTATTTTAACCCTTGAGCGGGCGCTTCAACGGTGCAATGCGAGAGGGTGCATGCTGAGTTTTACTCCATAACACTAAATTGCACAAATTCCACCCATCTTACTTGTCAAATAATGTCAAATAAATTGATAAAATAAAAAGTTCCATTGTTAATTGAATTAATTAATTACTAAATTTGAGTAACAAACATAGTAATAAACATAGTGATTTTCTAGTATAAGAATGGTGTTATGGAAGATGGCGTATGAGGAGTATTGTTCAGCAATAATAAAATTGAACGTCGATGAAAGCCAAATATATATTAAATGACAGTATTATAAATTATATAAAAACAAAACTATATTTTGGTTCATACACACGTTCATATGTGTATTCCGTTTAGAGAAAGCCTCCACAAACTGACATCGCTTTATTGCATTGCAACTCACAAGGAAACAAATGGAGTGTGGAGGTTGTATATAGTTTCAGGGAATTCCTGGAATGAGGCGTGTGAGGTACGGAACCTGACACGGCTGCTGATACCCGATATGCGTGTTAATTTAAAAAAAAACTACATGTACGGAGGAAAACTCCGCAAGCACCCTCTCGAGGGTTAAGAGTACAAGGCTAGGGTCTAGCTACGCTTAGCTACCTGGATCTGAAGATATTTTGTAACACCCTGATTAGTCTATAAAGGTTTAGTTAATAAATGTCTTAGGCTATAACAAATTGCAATAAAATGAACTACAAAATAAGGTAAGGTAACATCATAATTTCTTTTCAGCAAAGGGAGTAGTTTTTTCTCATTCTTAACCAAGGCTTTATACGTGAGTGAAAGCTTCGGCTGCATTCGTTACCGGTATTTATTCTCTTCCTCTGCCAAATCTTACTTAACAACTTAATAAAAAATCATAACTAAACTTATTTTTTTATTTTGTATATTTCTACGCCAGTGGCATTTTTAACGTTTTGATGGCTCTTCCTCTGACAAATCTTACTTAACAACTTAATAAAAAATCATAACTAAACTTATTTTTTTATTTTGTATATTTCTACGCCAGTGGCATTTTTAACGTTTTGATGGGGAACGGTCCAAACCCATAAACATACATCGCTTAAATGTATTAAGCGATATCTAGACTGCTAAAAGCTCCATTGGTGGAAAATTAACTCAAACGTATGTGATCTAAAGTATAAGCTAGATAAAGTGCATGGAGAAATGCTGAAATGGAAAACTATAAACCAAAGAGAAGAAAAACATTGAATTCTGTTTTAACAGACAGAGATTACTGAACGGGAAACATAAAACATTTAGTGTACAAACTAGAGGTGTGCGGAGAGTGAATTTTTTTTCGGATCGGATAGTTTTTGGATTCGGATACTCTAAGAATAAATTAGGAAAAATCTATAAAATTTTATCAAAATTATTAAATAGTACATAAAAAATCATAAATTCTTCATAGGATGAACAATAAAATTAAAATTTTTACTTCACTGCATTTAAAAGTACCGGTAACAAATTTTAATATGGCGTAAAACACAAATGAAATCAACAGAAACCTTATAATTCGCAATTAAATTACATCAACAGTTCATAAAGTTAGTTACATAAACCATGGATGGATTGATAAGAACCAATTCTCAATTTTATTTCATGATCTAACTATCTTATTTATTACAATGATAAAAACAAATCACCATTAACAAAGAACCAAGATTTGACAGACGATGTTGGCTCGATGCCATCGGCTCTCTGCGTATTGGTAGGGATATGGGATATTTCTGTACTGGTGACAAAGTCACCGATATGGTTCTGTCACTGATATATCGGTGAAGGAACTAGAAAATGCAATGAAAGCGCAGCTGCTATCAAACAAAGGCCTGTGCGCAGGCGGAGTGTTGGAATATCGGGCAGATAAAATACCCCACTCGGCCGTTTAACAATATCGAAACCCATAAAATTATAATAACTCGTATTGTCGTAATTTAGTTAGTTATTCATCTTAAAATTATCTAAAAATGCAAAACTTATAACGCAAAATGTAAATTCATAAAAAAAAAGAAAATGTAGAAAGAAAACAAGTGGAAAATTTGTTGGTTATGTGAACACCTAACGACGAAATAGGCCAAATATAAATTTGGCAACACTTAATCGTATTGCTCAAACCTGGAGAACTTGAGAATGTGACGATGAAAAATTTAATTGTCTACGTAGACGATCAAAATGAAGTACCGTAGTATTATTTTTGCTGGAAATCCGTTGCAAAACGAGCTATTATGATGGTTTATTCAATAATATTAAATCAGCAATTCAAGTTTTTTCGCATCCGAAGTCATATTTTATACGGAATAATATCAAACTGCAATCTGATACTTGGTGCAACTATCGATGACGCTATGCTTTGTATTTCAAAATGCAACATCGTTATACGGTTACTTAAATGCGTAGTTGAAGAATCGAATAATCATACTGCATTCTCGGACTGCCCAATGACATTCTTACATTCCGATTGGATATGAATTGAGTAATTTCGCCATCTGCTTCAACATTTTCGTTCAATCAAAGATGTTCTTTAGCGCCGACTTCTCAAACGGAAAGTTTTGCTTTTATCTTTCGGGTTTAATGTTAATTTTATACGGTCTATCCGAAAGTTCGGATATTTATTAGACTTTAATAGATACTTGTTTTTCAATCGGAACGGAGCCGGATATCCGATCCGAAACCAATCTGAATTTTCAGATATCCCCACACCACTAGTACAAACTGCATTTAAATGCAACCATACAAATAATATTGTTTTCAAAAGATAAATATGTAGTTGCCTGTTTCCATGAATTGAGTGTCGGCCATTACGAAATATTCTATTTAAACATGAGTTAATCAATTACATTAGCTCTGCTCTCAAAGAATGTTTTTAGTTCATTTGCATTTGAGTTATCCAAATTCCACTGTATTTGCAATTTAGTAATTGAGGAAAAGGATCTGATTGAGGAAATAAATGACTAATAAAGATCTTTAAGATGAAAATATTCTGATTTCAAACTGATCTGATGTGTTTTATTTTAAAATTGAACCGAGTCATGTTTCAGATTCTTTAAGAATCCATACGGGAGTTAAATTCCAAGATTGCAGAGGTACTGCAGACTTTTACACTAGACAAATTCCACAAAATAAATCACAAACTATTAATCAATAAAAATAATGCACTTAGTGTTACTCAAACTCTTGATACAAGACTTCTAGAGTATACAAATTTATTTATAAATATTTCAAGCTGTTTTATGTTTCAGTCGTTCTACAAAAATCCAAGCGATCGAGGCTAAACTAAAGATGATGGAGAACAATAGGGAAGGAGAATTTCTACTTAATGGTGGACCAAGTGGTATACCCTGTCAGCAGAATAAAAGCAGAGGAAAACCCACAAGATTACTCCATAAAGCTAAAATGTACTCAAAACCATATATTCGAAGGTGATTGTGTAATCAGTAAAAAGTAGAGGTGTGCGGATAGTGAATTATTTTTTTGGATCGGATAGCTCAGATTCGGATCGGATAGTTTGGGTTCGGATCGGATAGTTTTCGGATTCGGATACTCGCAATAAAAAAGTGAAATCAGACTTATCTAAGAATAAATTAGAAAAAAATCAATAAAATTTTATCAAAATTATTAAATGGTAAACTTACATAAAAAATCATAAATTCTTCATAGGATGAACAAGTAAACTAAAATTTTTACTTCACTGCATTTAAAGTTAACAATAATAATAAGTTTATTCCATCAATAAATACAAATTTACAAAATAACAATTACCAGTAACAAATTTTAATATGGCATAATTCACAACTTAAATCAACAGAAACCTTATAATTCCATCCTTATATAACCATTAAATGACATCAACTTTCTACTAATTCATCAATTCATTCCACTAATAATCAACTAATTCTTATTTCACGATTCAATTATTTTATTTATTACAATGATAAAAACAAATCACCATTAACAAAGAATTAAGATTTGACAGACGCCGTTGGGTCGATGCTATCGGCTATCTGCGTATCGGCAAGGGCAGTGACAATTGACAGTTCAGCTGCTATCAAACAAAGGCCTGTGCGCAGGCGCAGAGTTGGAATATTTGGCAGATAAAATACCCCGATTGGCTGTGTAACAATATTGAAACCCGTGAAATTATGGTACCTCGTCGTAATCTAGTTAGTTATTCATCTTAAAATTATCTAAAAATGTAAAACTAATAATGCTTAGATTAATTTAACAAAGAGAAAATGTAGATTGAAAACAAGTGGAAAATTTGTTGGTTATGTGAACACTGAACGACGAAATAGGCCAAATGTATATTTGGCAACACTTTATCGTATTGCTCAAACCTGGAGTAGTTGAGAATGCGATAACTAAACAATTGATCGTCTACGTAGACGATCAGAATGAAGTAGTATTATTTTTGCCGGAAACCCCGTCGCAAAACGAGCTATTATGATGGTTTGTTACCTGTAACATTAAATCAACAATTCAAGTTTTTTCGTAGCCGAAATGAAATTTTATATGGAACAATATCAAACCGCAATCTGATACTCGGTACAACTATCGATGACGCTATGCTTTGTATTTCAAAATGCAACATTGTGTTGAACTTACGGTTACTTAAATGTGTAGTTGAAGAATGAATAATCATACCGCCTCCTCGGACCGCCCAATGACGTTCTTACATTCCGATTGGATATGAATTGCGTAATTTCGTCATCTGCGGTCGTCATTCGTCATTCGAATCGCTATAAGTGTATCACGTCTACCAGTCAACGACATTGTTTTGATGAAAGACTACGTAATTTCGTCGTCTTATCAAGGTTTAAGCAAAAATTATTCCAGCTTCGCGGGTATTAACTCGACGAAAATCTCGTTGTTTTTGTTCAAATTGCTGTATTATACAGTCTACCCGAAAATTCGGATATTTATCGGATCGGATATCTTAAATACATTCGGATCGGTTTCGGATATCCGATCCGATCTGATCAGAATCGAATTTTCGGATATCCGCACACCTCTAATAAAAAGATTGAGTATTTTAAAAATTATTTATAATAATTGTGAGTTTAAGTAATTACTTTTATTTTCAAACACAATGATTTACAAACACCAATCAATTTTTTGAAATTTATATGTTTTAAGATCAAGTATGATAAAGATGTGTTAATAAAATATTTCCTCCTAAACTTGTTACAGTACTTATCATATATACCTTAATCTCCTTTTATTAATGAAAAGAAATTTAAAAAAGATGACAGTCAAAAAATTCTTTATTACATGTCCAGTGCATTGTCTATATACGAGTGGGTACCCAAAAGTAACCGGAATTAGTATGGGTGAGCGCCACTAGGGCGTGTCTAGCGCAACTCTTTGCCAGTTCAGTTCCTTGTGGGTCGTTGAGCTAGCACATTCTGTTCGTCTGTAGCGTCATTTTTTGCTGTAGCTGTTTCACTGTTGCAATGTTTTTTATGATGGCAAGTTTAAGTGAACAACGCACCGCTGTGAAATTATGTTTTTCCATGATTCATTTGAAACCATGATTCATCACCAGTTAATTTACCTTTAAAAAAAAATCTGGATCGATTTTGAGCTGTTCTTTCAGTTCATGACATGTTTCGTCTCGACCTGATTTTTGATTGTCAGTCAGAGCCCGAGGAACAAATTTGGCAGCAATTCGTCTCATCCCTAAATCTTCAGTTAAAATTCGCTGACCCAAGCTCCAAGTTGATGCAGTAATTTCTGACAGTTGATCAATTGTCTGTGAGCCCAAGATCTCACATTTTTTTTATATTTTCATAAATTCGGTCAGTTGATAGACGTCCTAAACGAGCTTTGTCATCAATTGAAAGGTCGCCATTTTTAAATAAAAAAAACCAGTCATACACTGAGTTTTACCAAAAGCATCATCTTTGTACAGTTTTCAACATTAAAACAGTTATAGCGGCGCTTTTACCAAGTAAAAAACCAAATTTCACAGCGGTGCGTTATTTTTGCTAGGGGTCTGCGGTACACTGAAAAAATCAGTACAGTACAGTACGATTCCAAGCCTTGTACCGAACTTCGGTACTGTATAAGAATTTTTTCGGTACAAGTTCGGTATGGTACAAATAAGTAAAAATTAAATCACTATCCAGTCTAGGTTGCCATCAAATATAACTAAGAAACATCTGCCGACAACATTGGATAAAACCAGACTGTTAAAAGGCTTTATTCTCTACAAGTAATATAGAATTACAACACTGCCTAGATATACGGCAAATACTGAACGTAAGACTGACTCATAGCGTGTTGGTAAATGATCATTTAAAATTAAAACAACTTCACTGTTCACTTCAGAAAAATCAGGCAACCAGCCGTCTCCCTGCTAGCTCAAAATTGTTTATAATAAAGGAGATTACCTAATCTCAATATGATTAACATGGGAAAAGAGTATGCAAGTACTATATTATAGGGTTGGGTCGATTCTGAGCTTTTGTTGTACCGCCACCGACAAACGGCGAAAGAAAGAGTGTAGTTTGTTTTCCTCGTCACTATGTCGTTATAAGATACAGTCGTCATTGTTTTGACTAAACTTAGATCAGGAAACCAATCGTCACCCTGTCGACTTAAAATTATCGTTCACTTTCAGTTTATTGTCGTAGCCGTGTAAATAAATACCCCCGTTGCAGCAGAACTGCGTACTGAGCGAATTTCCAAATCAATGATTTAATATATGACAAATTTAAAAAAAATATGTTTATAAACATGAGAATTATTTGCCTATTCTCCATAAGATTTATATAGGAAAGAGTGTGCAGGTTAGCTGCTGTGAGGAACACTGAAAGAAGTCATTTCTACCATGAATAATTTTTATCTTAACATTTATACCAACTTTCATCAACATCTGTCCATAAATAAAGGAGTTTGCCTATTCCCTATATGATTAATATGGGAAAAGAGTATACAGGTTTGCTGCCATGATAAACACATAAACTATGATTTTTAATCATAAATGGATAGATCACAACCACATAAAGCTAAATATCAAGTTTTATCCAAAAATATTGATTAATATGGGAAATATTAATTTTTCCCTATCCTCCTTAAGATTAACATTGGAGCCCCACAATACAACGTACTGTGTTTAGATTTTTTAATATCTCGGTAACCGTTGGAGATAGAGAAAAACTTTAAGAAACTTAATTGTGTAGATTTTTAAGCTAATTCCAATGGTGAAATATAAAATTAGAGATTTTTTAAAAATTACATGTGAAAAACGCAAAAAACCTGATTTTCGGGTACAAATCCCCCCAAACTACCCGTTCCCATTGACCAATATGTCTGGTTTACGAACTTGTCCGAGCAATTGTATGAATACACGTCTTTTTGCCAACCACACCAATTTTGGCCTCGATCGGACCATTTTTACGAGAGTTATCGTGTTCACAGACACACACACACACACACACACATATATTTATATAGGGTGTTCATTAAAGTCGGGGATAAACTTCGAGGGGCAACAGTACTCATCAAAATACACAAAAAATCACCTATAACCATTTTTCGAAAAATCCTTTGTTTAGCCGCTAGCCGCCATTTTGTATTTTTTCCAAAAAACGTTATATATCAAGAACTATTTAAGATACAGAAACCAAACTTTGCATACATATTTATTGAGCAAAGAGAAAAATATTCTGAAAGTATCGTTTAAGTTTCTTTTATATTTTCAATATGGCGGCGGTTAAAATATTTTAATTTAAATAACAAAAAACCATTAACTTTATAAAATTTTTACAAGATATAAAAAAGATTTTAATTTCAAATCGAACGGTACTTTGGTGAACGAAATCCGTCCACGGATAACCGAGAAAATGCACTTTTAATTTTGGAATACAGGGCCCGTGCGCCACCGCCCGTGGCTAAGAAGCAGAGTTCAGCTGGCACAACGCGGCTTCTTTGCCACGGCCGCGCTGCGGTGGCGCGTGGGCCCTGTAATGTACCATTAAACCTGCATTTTCTCGGTTAAAATTTTCATATAAAATAATTTCGCATAAATTTTCATATAAATTTTCGCATAAATCTATAATATAAAAATGAATCGCAAAATGTGTTGGTAAGCGCATAACTCAACAACGCCTGGACCAATTTGGCCAATTATTTTTTTAAGATGTTCGTTGAAGTCCATGGACGGTTCTTACGGCGAGAAAAAATCGAATAATTGCCGGGAAACCCCTAAAAACAGACCTTTTAAAAGGGATCCCATATACTATGGAACCAGAACTTTGTTTACATTATAATATTTTCTTTTCAACAGCTGATTGCTATACTATATCTGTTAGTTAAAGATATACACGACAGATTGAAGCACTTGCATTTGTTTATGTTTTTTTATTTTGTTTACATTTTTTTTTGTTATGCGAGTCCAAACTAAAACTGTAAACTAAACAGTTTACATTTTTAACTGTTTAACTGACTTCTTATTGCACATTTTGATACTGTGTTACGTTATTTTAGTTTATAATGGTATGGACTTTTGCACACACTTTCCCTTCACTGCCATTAACTCTATTCTAAATACTAAGGACTGCCGACAACAACCACAGGGGCCTGGGGGAGCCCAAGCTAGCAAAGCTATGATTGGAGAGACAAATTAATGAGTAGTAAAATAATTTGTTTTTGTTTACATTTTGTTTTAAGGTTATGCAAGTGACTATACAGATCAACGGAACATTTTAACTGTATACACTTTTACTTGGTCAGGTGATCTGTATTTCTTATTATTGATTTTAACCTTATTGCATCGGTAATTAAAAGATTTAGGAAAACGTTAAAATTGATAATAAATAATTTATTTGGCAGAATACTTTTTATGGCATGCCTCCTAAAAAAGCCAATATTGGTAGAAGAACCAAAAACGCTCGATGTATTTCAGCACTTAGAGCTGCTGAAACATCTGTAGAAACGGAAGCACGCTTGGAAGCTGTCCACAACTTGAAGATCAGCGAGAACGAGCTTCGATCTTAAGATGTGCGGAAACACCTGCAGAACGAGATGCTCGACTTGAAGACCAGCGAATACGAGTTTTGACATCAAGAGATGCCGAAACCCCTGCAGAGCGGAAAGCACGACTCGGATACCTACGTGGACGAACTTCGACGTCAAGAGCTACAGAAACACCTGCAGAGCGAGAAGCACGACTCGGAGACCTGCGTGGACGAGCTTCGACGTCAAGAGCTACAGAAACACCTGCAGAGCGAGAAGCACGACTCGGAGACCTGCGTGGACGATCTTCGACATCAAGAGCTACAGAAACACCTGCAGAGCGAGAAGCACGACTCGGAGACCTGCGTGGAAGAGCTTCGTCGTCAAGAGCTACAGAAACACCTGCAGAGGATAAGCACGACTCGGAGACCTGCGTGGACGATCTTCGACTTCAAGTGCTACAGAAACACCTGCAGAGCGAGAAGCACGACTGAGAGACCTGCATGGACGATCTTCGACGTCAAGAGCTATAGAAACACCTGCAGAGCGAAATTCTCGACGTGACGTTGAACGCGTAAATTTTTTCTACGAATTTTTTTATTACTTTATTTTGGTATATTAATGAAAAATTAAAAGCGAGACAACGTCCGTCGGGTTAAGCTAGTTTTCAGATAAAACCACCACATAGCAATTAGTTTTACTATGAACAGTTATATCGAAGTCTAAATCCATATTTATTATTATATCATTTTTCAATCCAGAAATATAAAAATAAAAAGATCAAATGAATTATATAGAATTATATAATGAATTATATAATTATATAGAGAATTATAATGAATTATAATGAATTTAAGAGGAAATTTTTGAAAAACAACTTTTCTTTGAGTTGCATATGACACATTTTGATTTAATCATATTTTTATTCTTCAATTTTATTATCTGAGTATCTTTTGAATTAGTTATTTTCTTTCATTGAAGACAGTAAATCAACTCCATTTAGTTAGTAAAAATTAATAATTATATGCTTCTCAATTGTCCTTTTAAACGTCTTAATTCATGTTGAACTCCAGTAAAAGCTATTTTAATTCATCTTTAAGCTTTGTTTCCAAATGTTTAAGATTTTTTTCAAGATTAGTTACTGATTTAGCCAATTCATTCAAATCTTTTTAGCGAATTTCCCATAGGGAAGAAGCTATTACCGTAGATCTCATGGCGAGACTTAAGCTTAAGCCCGGGACCATGTTATTTTTTCTTCTTTAGGACCAAAAACAAGTCGTTAAAATTTATATATATATATATATATATATATATATATATATATATATATATATATATATATGTGTGTGTCTGTGAACACGATAACTCACACGTACGTTGTATTGTGGGGCTCCAATGTTAATCTAATGGAGGGTAAGGAAAAACTAATATTTTACTTATTAACCAATATTTTTGGATAAAACTTTATATTTAGCTTCATGTGGTTGAGGTTCATCAATTTATGCTTAAAAATCATAGTTTATGTGTTTATCATGGCAGCAAACCTGCATACTCTTTCCCATGTTAATCTTATGGAGAATAGGTAATAATTCTCACGCTTATCGACAGATTTTGACCAAACTTGTCATATATTATTGATTTGGAAATTCGCTGAGTACGCAGGTCTGCTGAGACGGGGGTATTTAGTTTTCGTTTGATCAGTTCCAACTTTTATAATAGAATTCAAAACTTCATTTAATTCTGATTTTATAACAACATCATATTCATTAATACTAGGTTTTACATTAACAATTTTTCTAGAATTAACTATTAAACAATTTCTATCCAGCAGCACGACAGAACAATCTTGCCATCTACGCCCCACTTTCCCAGTTACTCAGGGCCAAGGGCTGTTCTACTACAGTCAACATATTTGTCGTCGGGGCCCTGGGAACTTGCGAAAACTGTAACTGGGGCACTCACAAATTATGTATTTGTCATGGCACCTAACCAGCATATTCTTTTCCCAGTTACTCAGGGCCAAGGGCTGTTCTACTACAGTCAACATATTTGTCGTCGGGGCCCTGGGAACTTGCGAAAACTGTAACTGGGGCACTCACAAATTATGTATTTGTCATGGCACCTAACCAGCATATTCTTTTCCCATGTTAATCATATAGATAATAGGTAAACTTATTTACTAATGGACAGATGTTGATGAAACTTGGTATAAATAGTCAAAATAAAAATTGTTTATGCTAGAAATGCCTACTTTCAGTGTTCCTCACAGTGGCAAACCTGCATACTCTTTCCCATTTTAATCTTATGGAGCATAGACAAATAACTCTCATATTTTTATCAACAAATATTAATGAAACTTGACATATTATATTATTGATATGGAAATTCGCTGAGTATGCAGGTCTACTGCGACAGGAGTATTTTCGTTTGAGACCGTCTGCGTTCAAAATCAGCTAAGGATTGTTAAGTTTTGTATGGTAATAATCAAAGAATAATTTTCTTAAGATTTTTAACTTTTATATCTTGGTAAAATATACATCCTCTGTAGTTTGCAGTATGGGTTTTTCACAATTAACACAAGATAGGGCATCTGTTTTTTGTGTGGACAAATTGAATAAAATACCCCCATCGCAGCAGACCTGCGTACTCAGCGAATTTCCAAATCAATAATATAATAATAATAATAATAATATATGACAAGTTTGGTCAAAATCTGTCCATAAACATAAGAATTATTTGCCTATTCTCCATAAGATTAACATGGGAAAGAGTGTGCAGGTTTGTTGCTGTGAGGAACACATTGAAATTAGGAATTTATACCATCAAAAATTTGTGTATTTAACATTTATACCAACTTTTATCAACATCTGTCGATAAATAAAGGAGTTTGCCTATTCTCCATATGATTAACACGGGAAAAGTGTATGCAGGTTTGCTGCCATGATAAACACATAAACTATGATTTTTAAGCATAAATTGATGAACCTCAACCAAATGAAGCTAAATATAAAGTTTTATCCAAAAATATTGGTTAGTAAGTGAAATATTAATTTTTCCTTATCCTCCATAAGATTAAAATTGGAGCCTCAAAATACAACGTACCGTGTTTAGATTTTTTTATATCTCGGTAACCGTTGGAGATAGAGAAAAACCTTAAGAACTAAATTGTGTAGTTTTTTAACCTGATTGTAATGGTGAAAGATAAAAATACCCCCGTCGCAGCAGACCTGCGTACTCAGCGAATTTCCAAATCAATAATATAATAATAATAATAATATATGACAAGTTTTATAAAAATCTGTCCATAAACAAGAGAATTATTTGCCTATTCTCCATAAGATTAACATGGCAAAGAGTGTGCAGGTTTGCTGCTGTGAGGAACACTGAAATTAGACATTTCTACCATAAATAATTTTTATCTTAAGATTTATACCAACTTTCATCAACATCTGTCCATATATAAAAGGAGTTTGCCTATTCCCTATATGATTATTATGGGAAAAGAGTATGCAGGTTTGCTGCCATGATAAACACATAAACTATGGTTTTTAAGCATAAATGGGAAGATCTCAACCACATGAAGCTAAATATCAAGTTTTATCCAAAAATATTCATTAATATGGGAAATATTAATTTTTCCCTATCCTCCATAAGATTAACATTGGAGCCCCACAATACAACGTACTGTGTTTAGTTTTTTTAATATCTCGGTAATCGTTGGAGATAGAGAAAAACTTTAAGGAACTTAATTGTGTAGTTTTTTAAGCTGATTCCAATGGAGAAATATAAAATTAGAAATTTTTAAAAACTACATGTGAAAAACGCAAAAAAACCCCATTTTGGGGTACAAAACCCCCCCAAACTACCCGTTCCCATTGACCGATATGTCTGGTTAACGAACTCGTCCGAGCACTTGTAGGAATACACGTCTCTACCAAATTTGGTCTCGATCGGACCATTTTTACGAGAGTTATCGTGCTAACAGACACATATATATATATACCGGTATATATACATATATATATAAATTTTAATGACTATTGTTTTTGGTCTCTGGGCACCTAAAGAAGAAAAAATAACATGGTCTCGGGCTTAACTCTCGCCATGAGACCTACGGTAATAGCTTCTTCCCTATGGGAAATTCGCTAAAAATGATGTCCTGTGCACTTTACACACCTTGGATCCAGTTTACAGAAGGTTTTGGTAGCCTATGCCTAAACCGCTGACAGTGAGTGCATTGAGGGATTTCTGTTAATTTCCTTTTTGGTTCGACATGCATAATAGCAAAACAAAGTTTGTCAAGTTCGTAAATTTCACTTCCCTTTTCATTATTCTCCAGGGAGACTGCGCACAAAGGAATGGGAGTTTCGTCTTTACTTAGTAGCTGAACAACAGTTTGTACTGGAAAACCATGGGATTCAAGTTCTAATTTTATTTCTTCTTCCAAAATAGAATAAGGAAAATTTCTTAGTACCACTTCAAGAATTGTCTTGTTGCGTCCGAAAAGTGTCAAATTTAATATTACTCTGATCTTAAAATGTTCTGAAGTTTCAGCTTCAGGGATTTCCCCTTCAATTCGGTAGAGAAATCATTTTTATAGTGTTTCTTATGTCTTTGATAATTCCCTGATGATTGTTCACATCATGGATGTTATATCATAGGGGGAAGTTTCTTAGGTTTACAATTTTCAATAACTTCTTCCATTTCTTTGTTCGGACTAATTTTTTTTAGTATTTGTGTTCAGGTAAAGGTTGAAAATTGTTTTGTTTGATTATTTAATCAGAGTCAATGACGTACCTTTTAGGTTGTGTGACTTGAGCATGGGTTATTTACGCATGTTTGGTGTAACAGATTCAACTTCGTTGTCTGCTACTAATTTACATGGCTGCAATAGATGTTTGTTTATTTGAACGATTTGGGATGTAAACTTGTGTTTGTTTACATTTGAAAGATACAGTTTTAACACATTTCACGATGGCTTGGTCTCAAATAAAGTAAAAATACCACTGAAAAACACTTTAGAACTCTTAAATTACACTATACACAAAAGTTAAGTTGAAAAAACCTGCTGTATCTTAGATTCATATTTTATACCAGCTGTGAATTTTAAGTTACAACATCTGTAATCATTTTATGTTTGTTATTGTTTACTTCTTGTTCTAATAAAAATTATGTTTCTATCTTCTGACTTAATTACTTAAACTTATAAGTGGCGACGAGGAAAATATGGCACAAGAGGAGCTTTTACAACACATAAAACAATGTTTAGATAATCAGAACAAAATAATCGAAACACTGTTAAAAGAGAGGACCACTAGCAATCAAGTTACAGGAAATGAGCAGGTATCAACTATGGTTCCATCTTTTCAAGCCTTTTCAAGCAGTGAAGACTGGGAATCGTACTTCCTACATCTTGAACAACATTTTAAAGCATACAATGTTGACAAAGAGGATCAAAAACAGGCTTTTTTCCTATGTTGGGTAGGATCTGAAATATTTATCTTATTACAAAAACTTTTTGGTTGCAATGATGTAGGAAGTAAACCATACCAAGACATTATTGATCACCTGTATCAAAAATTCACGTACTAGCATCTTGATACAAATTTTTTCAAAACTATTATGAAGATATATTACTAAGCAAACATTACTAAGCAAAACTATTACTAAGCAAGATAGTCATATTCAGAATGGGTAACAGAACTTCGTGGAGTTGCTCGAACTTGTAATTTAAATTGTATGAAATCTGGTTGCAATCAATCTTAAGTAGATGATTATATTAGAGACGTTATAGTTCTTCATATACCTCATGATTTTGTTCACTCCACCTTTACAGATGACAAATCCTTCACTGAATGATGTTCTTAAGATCGCCTTTACCTTTGAAATAACCGAAGTTGCAAAACATATAATTAGCAACTCTGAAAGTTCATCTGATGATAATGTTATGCAGGTTTTTGGCTCATCACAAAATAGAGGTTCTCGGTCTCCATCGTTACATCGTTTTTCATCAAATGACATTTCTGGTAAGCCAAATAATAATTTTCCATCAAATCATTTTAAGGAAGGTTCTAATTTTTCTCAGGGAAGAGTACCTAGTTTTAGAAAATCATGTCCCTTGTGCTTCTCCACACATCAAAGGAGAAACTGTAATTTTTACAAAGCAACTTGTAACAACTGTGGTAAGATAGGTCACATCTCGAAGGTTTGTTGTTCACAATCAAACCATGCGGTTAACCTTATTGAAGAAGTTCAGTCCCTCTCTCAACCTATTACAGAAACAGACTCTCGCTATTATATTGATGTGTTGATTAATGATAAGCATATAAAAATGACACTTGACTCTGGTGCTACATGTTCGATGATTGGTCCTGAAACTTATGCTTTATTAGGTAAACCCCGTTTACAGCCTCCTAGTTCATTCCTAAAAGCATATGGTGGTATTCATGTTCCTTTGAAAGGTTGGTTTATGGCTAATATAACTCTTAAATCACAATCAAGACAGCTGAGATTGCTTGTAACTAATTCTATCAAAGGAGCAAATATTTTTGGCACTCCATGGTTTCATGTTTTTGGAGTAACTATATCTACTCCTTACTCTGACATTTTTAATATGCTATCAAATAAATCGGAATCCGATTCAAAACTATCAAATAGAATAGCTGAGATCACAAAGAAACACTCTTCAATTTTTGAACCCGGTCTAGGTACATACAAGACCTTTAAGGCTTCATTTCACCTCAAAGAAGGAGCTAGGCCACGTTTCTGTAAAGCAAGACCTATTCCGTTTGCTCAACATAAAGATGTTAAGGCAGAAATCGACAGGCTGCTTTGTTTAGGAATAATCAAACCGATTTAATTTAGTCAGTGGGCAGCACCCGTTGTTATAGTTTCAAAGCCCAACGGAAAAGTGTGTTTGTGCGGCGATTTTAAAGTTACAGTTAATCCTCAGATCAATGTTGAACGGTATCCTATACCGCGATTCGAGGATCTTTGTAAATTAAAAGGTGTAAAAATGTTTTCCAAAATAGATGTTTCTGATGCCTATCTGCAGCTAGAACTTGATGAAGAAGCCAAATAATTAGCTGTCATAAACACGCCGTTTGGATTATTTCAATATCAACGTTTGCCATTTGGAATTGCAAGCGCTCCGGCAATATTTCAATCTTTTCTTGAACAAACTAAATCAGGAATTCCAGGTTGCATTAACTACTTGGATGACATAATTGTAACTGGCAGTAACACATTAGAACATTAGAAAATTTAGACAATTTGTTTGACCAGCTTAACCAAAATGGACTTCGATGTAATTTAGAGAAATGTAGTTTTTTCCAAGAAGAGATTGAGTACTTAGGCAATATTTTATCTGCAGAAGGTGTTCTGCCATCTGATTTGAAAATTGAAGCTTTAAAATCCATGCCAAGACCGGAAAATCTAGCAGAACTTCAAACTTTCATTGGAAAAATGACCTACTATCATAGATTTATTCCTAACTTTGCCTCTATTTCTGCTCCTTAGAATAAACTTAGAAGAAAAGACGTGTTATTTCAATGGAATACTGAGGAGGAGACTGCATTTCAAAAATTGAAAGAATCCCTGATAAATGCTACAAGACTTGTTCCCTATAACAGTGACTTTCCTGCAATATTGGCTACAGATGTTTCCTCTTACGGAATACGCCTGTAGGGGCTGTTTTGTCATTAAGGTACCCAGATGGCTCAGAGCGCCCTGTGGCTTTTGCGTCTAAGACCTTAAATGCTGCAGAAAAGGGTTAAAGCCAAATTGAAAAAGAAGCTCTTTCAATTATTTTTGGAGTAAAAAAGTTTCATCAGTATTTGTATGGGAGGTCTTTTGAACTAATTACAGACCATAAACCCCTTGTCTCACTATTTCACCCAGACAAACAATTACCAACGCACACATTATCAAGGCTTCAGCGATGGGCAATAACTCTAATGAGCTACCGTTTCTCTATTCGTTACAGGTCAACAGAAAAACATGTTAATGCCGATGCTTTATCCCGCCTTCGATGTGGCCCTGATTTGAAATTTGATAGCCTGGAAGAATGTTGTAATTGGATTACAGAAGATTTAATGGCTAACATTATCAGTTTTCCAATAAGTTATAAGCAAGTAGCTCAAGAAACACAAAAAGACCATACTCTTCAAAAAGTTATTTTATACATTGAACATGGATGGCCAGATTGTTCTCCAAACAGTGAGTTAAAGCCATATTTTGACCGCAGGTATGCTCTTACTGTACAATCTGGCGTATTGTTGTTTCAGTCCGAATATCCTAGGGTAGTAGTCTCATCAACACTCACATCTTCTGTCCTTCAGTTACTGCATACCGCTCACTGGGGAATCGTGCGTATGAAGCAAATGGCAAGACGCCACTGTTGGTGGTTTTCACGTGGATCAAAATATAGAGAGTGTATCAAAATCTTGCGCTCATTGTCTTCAGATACATCCAAATCCTGAACAAGAGTTTCGAAGTTGGCCTACCTCAAGTAAACCTAGGGAGAGGATACACATTGATTTTGCAGGGCAATTCTGGAACAGTATCTGGTTGATCGCCGTTGATGCATACTCAAAATTTCCTTTTGTCATCAAAATGAACAATACTACAAGTGAATCAACTATCCGTGCATTGCGTCAAATATTTTTAATGGAAGGACCACCGGATACTCTTGTATCTGACAATGGTACACAATTTAGATCGACTGTTTTCAAGAATTTCTGTCTCAAAGCAGGAATATCACATTTGACGACTGCTCCATTTCACCCCTCCTCAAACGGCGAAGCGGAACGTTTTGTTAGGACTTTTAAAGACGCCATGAAAAAGCCTTGGCTAGATAACAAAAATGTACAAGATGCAGAACTACTTCATGGACGACAACCAAAAACCATACTTGCCTTTCTCCAACCTCCTGCACAACAACCTTCTGGTCATGAAGATGAAATTAAACAGAACACAAAGTTTGGAGTTGGAGATCAAGTTTTAGCAAAATTCTTCAGTGGACAACACCGCTGGATTAAAGGTATTATTACTGAAAATTGTGGACAAATGATGTACAAAACAAATACCGAAAGAGGACCAGTTACCATCAGAACCAAATATGACTAGGCCTACTACAGACACCTTCAAAATCATTTACCAACAAGGAATATATCAATACCAATCTAAAAAGTAAAATCAACCCAGATTCATCCAAAATCCACCAGGAAACTCCTTCTTATGTTAATGGCAAAGACCAAAGCGACTTAATGGCAAATCTTACAAGTGACTTACAGGAAACACTGTCAATTTGCCAGAAAACAGTGAGTCACAGGATCATGCTCAACAACCACCAGAACAACGAGTATCTTTAAGCCATGACTACACTCCCAAGACTGTAGAAAAGGGACAATCACCACCATAGTCAAACTCATTAAGTGCTGTTCGATCAAGGACACGCCAACAAGTAATATTTCAGTTACCAGCACCTGAAATCAACCGGGAGGAGAGAGAAGTTCCTCGGCGTTCAGGGAGGATACGTAACATACCCTCACGGTATTCTCCTTAATGAAAGGGGAGGAATGCTGTATCTAAAACTCACATTTTATACCAACTGTGAATTTTAAGTTACAACATCTGTAATCAATTATGTTTGTTATTGTTTACTTCTTGTTCTAATAAAAATTATGTTTCTATCTTCTGACTTAATTACTTAAACTTATAAAAACCAATCAATACACTATTATAAATTTAGTATTTAAGTAAGAGAAAACTCTGGTTAACTTGCTACAAATAACTGCCAGCCGATCTTGATATTAGTCTAACGATGTAAACATAAAAAATCTATGCCTAAATGTATCAACACTTGTTTATATATTATATATATATAAATATATATATATATATATATATATTTATATATATTTATATATATATATATATATATATATTTATATATATTATATATATATAAATATATATATATATATATATATATATATATATATAATATAAATAAGTGTTGACACATTGCTTAGCACATCATGATAGCCCATTTTACGAAAAAAAAAAACATGATTCCGTTTTTTCAAATATAGCCAAATAATATTTTAACCCGTATATATTTTTTAAAAATCTGCAAAAATTACGATCGTTGTGAACGTGTTAATATGGTATAAGTATTAGCAAATATGTTTGGTTTACATTAAAGTTACACACGGGTTTTGTGGGGCATACTGCTTCTGCAAGACCGCTGTGAAGCAGCAGTTTGTGCTGCCTGACTGGCATTGTTGCTGGTCGTGCTGTGTGCTTACACATAGCCTACTCGGGGTGCCCCTGTTTTTAGCAGAAGGCAGCGGATCTAGACCTGGCGGTGGACAAACTGCCTGTGAGACGGGGAACAGCATCTCATGTAGAGTGTTAGGGCGGAGGTGAGGTTCACTGGAACGGCCTAACACTCAGCTAGCGGAGGGGCGGAGTAATTGATAATTGCTCCGGCCACCGCACTGCCGTTGGCGTAGGGGTTGGCGATCCCACCGCCCAGTGGCACAGCCACTGCAATCAGCCTCCCTGACTCTCTACTCTCCTCTTGATCAGTGTCTTTTCTATCTACCCACGTTTCTTCTCCCCTCCAATGCGTGGATAGACTGTCTTCATCTATCTGTATAAACCCATTCTCTTCTTCTTCCACCTTCTCCCCTGCTCTTCCGCTTTGTTTCAGGCCAACTCAAGGTGTCACGTGGACCTAGCCGAGGAGTGGATGGCACCAGGCCTTGTATATGGTGTCTAGAACGGTACCTGCAGGATACCGGGTGACCTCCTGCAGTAAGTAGCCTTACCTGGACATGCGGGGCTCTGTTCAGGCGGACGGATATTTCCCTAGCTACTCGTGGGAACAGATATGGAAGGTGAAAATAAAAATAAAAAGAATTCAGGGCAGGATCAACTGCCGCGGGCAAGTATCGCACAAGCAAACACCAAGAACACAGGGCAGGAGCAATTGCCACGGGCAAGTACCGCACAAGGAAATAAGAAGGCAGGGCAGGAGCAACTGCCGCGGGCCAGTACCGCAAGACACAGGAGGGGGGGTCAAAGGTATCAACCGTTGGCTAGATACCCAAAACTGGGGAAACCAGGGGGTAAGGATGACCCTCGTAGACAGGGACTGAGTGGGGTAGGAACCCGCAGTTACCATCGACTCCTGGAGCAGGGCATGGAAGAGGGTAGAAGAAAGGAAGGCAGCAGCAGGGCAGAACGAACCTGCGCCCAGTCAGGGAAAAAGGGGTACGCAGGAGATTACCCCACCCCAGAGGGAGTACGATGCAAAGAGGAAGAGAGTGGGCAAAGAGGGTTCACCCTACGCACCTGCACGTGGGCAAGCAACCACATATGCAGAAACCACCAAACTCGTCAAAGTTGCTGTACTCCCAAAGGAGTACCCTAAATTGAGGCTGGGTAAGGAGGAGCTTTCACAGTTAGAGGACGCTATCATCAGAGAGATAGCGAGAGGTACCTCGTGCAAGGTTAAGTTTGTGGGCGTGCACTTCAGGCCTGGGTATATGCTGGTGGAGTGCATCAACCAAGAAACTGCTGACTGGTTGAGGAGTAAGGCCACCCAGCTGCAGGAGTGGAAGGGGGTAGAGCTGATGGCGTGCCTTGGGGACGATATACCCAGGGGTCATAACGTCACGATCTTCTACCCAAGAAGCAAAGGCGAGGACGACAAGTTTATCCTCTCCCTGGTTGAAAGCCAGAACGATGGGCTTGGTACCCAGACGTGGCAGGTTCTGAGGAGTAAAGAGGAGGGACAGGGAAGGCTCCTGCACATTGGGATTGATGACCAGGCATGGGAGCAAATCATGAAGGAGGAATTCCAAATTTTCTACCGATTTGGGAAGATTCCTGTGCATGCGCGCAAGCCCACGGAGAAGGAGGCAGGCGAGAAGTCGGGAGACTCCAACCAGGAGGAGACCAACCAGCCAGGGGGAGCGATGCACAGGGCGATGACCTGGACCTCTCTAGGCTCAATATAGCGACCCCCAAGATGGTAGAGAGCATGGAGGAAGAGGAGGAGCAGGCACTCCTAGATAGCGAGGAGGATGCCCTCCCTCAAGAAAAAGTTGGGAAGGGATCTCCTCAACTTTAAATCAGGTAAATCTTCATTATGCCAAGGGAGCCTCGGCCTTGGTCTTGAGAAGGTTTTCCCGGGAGGGACAGATGGTGGTGCTGATCCAGGAACCCTGGGTCCTCAGAAAGAAGATTATGGGCCTCCAGAGCAAGGATGCAAAGGTAATTTGGGACACTAGGGAGGGTAATCGTAGGGCTTGCATTCTGGTAAGGAATTATACGAGGTGTGTGTTACAGAGTACCTATCACGGCACGGGACCTAGTGCCAATTAGAACCTGTCTAAGCATAGGGGGCACCGACCGTGATGTGATCCTGGCCTCTGGATATTTTGATGCTGAGAGGGAATGCCCTCCTCCAGAAGTCCAGGGCCTGGTGGAGTACTGCGACAGGATGGGACTGCCGTTGATCTTGGGGTGTGACGCGAATGCGAACCACACTGTGAGGGCCAGCAGCAACGTCAACGGAAGAGGTGAGAATCTTCTGAATACATTGTAAGGTCTAATTTAGAGATTAAGAATGTAGGGAGTAAACCTACCTTCGTAACGAAGAACAGAAGGGAGGTGCTAGACCTCACACTGGCTAGTAACAGTGTTAGGGGTAACATCGAAAGATGGAGGGTGTCCGATGAGCCTTCTCTTTCTGATTATAGAATTTAGTCTGGTGGGGACGAACACGGGTACTACCCATGGCAGAAACCCCAGAAATACGGACTGGGAGAAGTATAGGTCTATATTAGGCTGTAATATGGACCGATTGAGCTCTGAGGTTTCTAGTAATTTTGAAGTGGAAGAGGCTGTGGAGAATTTGAACACAGCCATTATGGATGCATATGTCTCTAGCTGTCAGGTCAAAAAGGAACCAGCCAGTCGGGATGTCCCCTGGTGGAACAACCATCAGAACTAAGGGTGGAAACTAGAAGGCTGTTCAATAAGGCAAAAACAGATGGAGGGTGGCAAAGGTACTCCAAGGTCCTTACTCTGTACAACAGAGATAAGGCGAGCAAAAAGGGACAGCTTCAGGAGGTTTTGTGGGCAAATTACCTCTATTCCAGAGGGGGCCAGACTGCACAAGACCTTGGTTAGGGACTGCACTTATGGGACAATGTCACTACAAACCCCAGCGGGAGGCTACACAGAGGATGAGGTTCAACGGACTCTCCTTCTCCTGGAGACACATTTTCCAGGGTGCAGACCGTTGGGGGGGGGGATGACAACAGAACCAGAGCAGTTAGATCTCAAAAGGATGACTGGAAAGTGGCTAAAGCAGTCATTTCACCAGGGAGGTTAGAATGGGCCATCAACTCTTTCGAGCCCTTCAAGTCGCCTGGAATAGATAGCATTCTTCCGGCACTTCTCCAAGAGGGAAAGAGGGAGATACTGCCCTACCTCTTAGGGATGATGAGATGTAGTTTAGCAACGGGGTACATACCCTCGAAATGGAGGAGGGCAAAGGTAACCTTCATTCCAAAAGTAGGCAAAAAGGACAATAGTCAACCTAAGTCCTACCGTGTCATAAGTCTAACCTCTTTTCTGTTGAAAACAATGGAAAAGATGGTGGACAACCACATAAGGTCAGAAGTGCTGAGGGTTTACCCTCTACATCAGCAACAGCACGCATATCGGGCGGGAAGATTAACAGATACTGCCCTATATGAGCTGACAAAAGTGATCAAGCACTGGACGGGAAAGAGACCGTTTTATGTGCCTTCCTGGACATAACAGGAGCCTTTGATAACACCTCTCATTTAGCAATAGAGGGGGTACTGGAAGGTGGAGGGGTTGACAAGACCACAACCCGATGGATTAGGAATATGCTGTCCACGAGAACGGTGGAAACACACATAGGAAATAGAATTATTCAAATGGGTACAGTGAGGGGGTGCCCCCAGGGCAGGATATTATCACCCCTCCTTTGGAGTCTGGTAGTCGATGAGCTTCTTGGGAAACTAACTAGGAAGGGCTTGCGAAGCATTGGATATGCAGATGATGTGGTCATCATCGCAAGAGGGAGGTTACTTTAATACTTTAATACTTTAATACTTTTAACTGAAATGGCGACCTACCCAGGTAGGTATTTTAAGCCAAGTATGAATGAGGAATGAATGTGGGATGATTGTGGCGCGATCTTGTAGTCTTGTTACTGACCAAGGCTGACATGTTCCTTAGACAGGACTGTTAATTAATAGCCCAACAGTTCAAAAACACTCTCTGCGATCTAATTCAGGGAGGGCTTGACTGTACAGAGGCTTGGTGTGAGTCTGTGGGGCTGTCAGTCAACCATAAGAAGACATCACTTGTGCCTTTCACAAGAAAGAGGAGACTTGAGCATCTGAAGACCATCAGGCTTAGGGGGGAGGAGCTTGAGTGGAAATCAGAAGTGAAATTTCTAGGGTTAATACTAGATAAGACACTTATGTGGAATAAACACATAGAGGAGGTGACCAACAGGGCTAGTAATAACCTGATGACATGCAGGAGATATGCGGGGAAGATGTGGGGTTGTAACCCATATATACTAAGAAGTATGTATACCCTGTTAGTGAGGCCTATAATTACATATGGGTGCGTAAAAGTATAAAAGTATAAAGTATAAAGTCTGGGCTGGTAGAACCAAAGTTGAAGCAACAAGGAAAGCCGTGGAGAAAGTACAGAGGCTGGCATGCGTTATCATTATAGGAGCTATGAGATCCTGTCCTACTGCTGCCCTGGAGGTGATCTTGAATCTGACACCCCTACACTTTGTGGTAGAGAGAACAGCAAGGGAGACCTTGCTTAGAATGGAGAAGACTGGCTTTGACACTTCCTTCACAATTCGCGGGGAGCTATTTCCTCCAGGCCTAGAGGACCTGATGAAACAACCAAGGGATTCCATGGTAAGGAAGTATAACTTTGAAAGGAAATTCCATGTGGAGCTAGGAAATAAACTTAGCTGGGACGGGAAAAACCCTAAATTCCCTCGGGAATCAGGTCATCAGGTGGTACACGGATGGCTCCAAGACCGAGGAGGGGACCGGTGTAGGGGTATTTGGTCCCAGGATCAAATACAACGAATCACTGGGGCGTTCCCCCTGCATATTCCAAGCAGAGGTCAAGGCCATAGAAGGGTGTGCACACTTCAACATAAGCAGAGGATACATGAAAAGGGAGATTGTGATCCTGTCAGATAGCCAGGCTGCCATTGGAGCCTTGAGCTCAGCAGCCTTCAGATCCAAGATGGTCTGGGACTGTCGGAGAAGTCTAGATCAATTGGGGAAGAACAACAAGTTGTCACTACTTTGGGTACCTGGGCACCAAGGTGTTCAGGGGAATGAAGTAGCAGACAAACTGGCTAGGGTAGGGGCAGCCACCCCCTTTGTTGGACTGGAGCCAGGTTGTGCACTGGAGGACTTCTTTTTTAAAAAGAAATTAAAGGAGGAAGAGAAGGAAGCCAGAGGGAAAGCCTGGACCGTTCATCCGGGATGCCGACAGGCTAAGGAAATGCTTGGAGTGCATAATATAAGAAGGTCTGAGACCATGATCAGGCTTAAGAAAAACAAGGATACTGACAGGATTTCTAACCGGACATTATAGGCTCAGGGGTCATCTGAGCAAGATGGGCATTGTTCAAGAGGGTGAATGCCGCTTCTGCCAATCTGAGGAGGAAACACCAAACACCTATTGGCCGAGTGTGACGCGATAGGTCAGAAGAGAGCCAGAAGCTTGGGAACACCAGGTCCCAACCACACCAGGTGGCGGTGGAGGATTTTCCAAAGTTAGAACCCCTCATAATACTTAACTTTATTAAGGCATTAGGACTAGAGGGGGTTCTCTAGGCAAGAACTAGAGACTAGTCTGGGGGGCACAATAGATCTCATAGGTCACGGTGCAATCTTTCCCCCAGATTTTATGAAATATCAAGTAAGTACATTAAAGTGACACTGCTTGACACCAAGTGAAACTACTTAAATACTTGATGGATTTTAATAGTTTGGTATCAAAGTACGAAATAAATGTACCAATTTTGTTTACCTTTCTTATGTAGGTGATCATAAATATAAAACATTAATATTTATGATCAGTTTATGATAAACCTAATATAATTATAGCCTATTTAATTGGTATTTGGCAGACATAGAAAAATACAATTCACAACTGTGCAAAGTGGCTCCACTGCATTCAAAAGAAACTAAACCACACTAGCCTACGACTAGTATATAAAATTTCTCTCAAATGCAGCAAAAAGGGACTTTTAAAACTTGTAATAATTAACAATTACAATTTCATATGTAAGAAATGTTTCAGCTCCTTCCATCAATATATTAGTACACAGTGAATTGAGATATGGAGGATAGCAAAAATATAATTAACAATCCTATTAGGAGATTAGGAAAGTGAACCAAGGAGATTGATTCTTTGTTCTATCTTATAACAAAACATGTAATCACAAAAATACAACTGATAGAGGAAAAAATAATTAAAGAATTTAGTCTTCCATCATATTGTGTCTGTATTTTCCCCTCAAATGAAAGGGAAGCGGCACAGCTCCCGGGCAGGGGATCTGACCTGGCACTTCACAAATGCAGGCTTTGTCACACAGGTAGCCAAAATTTGCTGGATTGTCTTTCTTCTCCTTAGCTTGAGCTTCTTCTTTCAAGAGATCCCTAGTGAAAAGTATTACACAATTATGTCACAGATTTTGACATCTAATTCTAATTTTTTGCTGTGGAACTGTATTTTAGTTGAATATTGTATAGTTGAGTAGTTGTATAGCAAAAAATTAATTAAAATAGGTCATTTGTATAGCTTTGAGAGGCCATATGGTCACCATGTTGTCACTTTCATATCTTTAATATAAAAATGAATCACAAAATGTGTTGGTAAGCGCATAACTCAACAACGCCTAAACCAATTTGGCCAATTCTTTTTTTAAGATGTTCGTTGAAGTCCAAGGATGCTTCTTACGACGAGAAAAAATCAAATAATTGCCGGGATCCTAAAAAACAGCCCTTTTAAAAAGGATCCCATATACTATGGAACCAGAACTTTGTTTACATTATAAATATTTTCTTTTCAACAGCTGATTGCTATACTATATCTGTTATTTGAAGATTTGCATAATAACTTTTTTGGTCTAAATTATGGGTTTTATAACATCACCAATCACATCAGTTATGTCTTATATGTTTATATTTAACATAAAATGCCAATACATCGTAAAGATAATTCATACTAATTAAGAGAAACATAAAAAACAAGTGGAGTGCAGGGGCACTCTATGCGACCGCTAGCACCGGAGCACCGGAGTGTTAACTGAAATGGCAATCTACCCAGGTAGGTATTTTAAGCCAAGTATGAATAAGGAATGAATGTAGGATGATTGTGGCGCGATCTTGTAGTCTTGTTACTGACTAAGGCTGACATGTTCCTTAGACAGGACTGTTAATTAATAGCCCAACAGCCGATGGCAACTAATGGACCTACAGTTTAACGTGGAATCCGAACCACGACCTTTGAATTACGAATTGGTCTAATTAGAGGATGGTCTTTGTGGATTAACGTAGTATTCAATAGTGTGGACGTTAATTCACACAAGAGAACACTACATCCACCGACCAACTCTCACAACTATCCACAATTCGTGACCTCCAAGTAGCTGGATTACAGGACGTCGCCACCGTCCCAGTAAAGATGTGAGGTAAATCAGGGGTGCCCACAGGGTTGTTTTTCTATCTGAAAATGTATAAATGACAATGACAACGCTCGAATATTGTCCGTGATTGTGGCAGCAGCGGAAGGTCCGGCGAGTTTCGGAAGTACTCGGACTGGACAGACGACAGACCAAAAAGCAAAAACTTTTTAAGTATAAATGTTTAAGAGTTGTTTTGCAATGCTACCGTAAGGCATGACAAATGGAACGAACACTGTAAAAAGAAACATCCTTATAAGCTCAAACAACAGTTGGAAGAGAAATTTAAAGTTATTGAGTTCAAATGCAGCGACGAAGCAAGATGGGACCCTATTTAAAAAGGTATTAAAAACCGTATGGGTTTTTAATAGCTTTATAAATTTTCTTTTAGTTTTAGATAAAATAAGGGGTGCTTACGAGTATTATTTACACCTTTGTTCATGGTATGGGGTGTCAACTTACATGGGGGGGCAGGTTCTAAGTTTGGGGGGGGGTGCTTCATGAAGCTTGGGAGGGGTGGGCACCCCTGGGTAAATTATGGACTGATTTTTTATGATGGAATATGTACGGGTTGCCTTGATCGTTCAAAGCCTACTCCTAGGCCTACTTCCAGTGAAGTAAACATTGCACTTGCACAAAAAATTTATAGTAATGAAAAAAAACTACATTTATTTTTGTGGTAAGATATGTATTTTACAAATATTAAGACATATTTTGTGGGAGAAAAACATTTTTTTCAATAAACACGTCTTTGCTTTTGAAATTATATTTTTTCATTTGAAAATTTTAACAAATAAGTTAATATTAAAACTTTTATGAGCCTCTTTGTAAAGGCTCTCAAATTACCTAATTTTTACTGGCCGTTATGGGCCTAGTCAGGCTTTAAATAGGTGGAATGCCAATGGGTTAAGAGAACCTCGTTTGAACAAAATTTTGCAAGGTTATGTGATGCAAAAATTCCAGACGTAAACTTGGAACAAATGTGATCAACATGGTATCCTAGGTCAGCCCTTTATCAAAGTACATCCCTAATAACTTAATGGAGTCAGGTTCCTCTAAGAGATCGTCCTCCACCACTTCAAGCTGCATGGCTAGATCCAGCCACCGAGGGTAAAATGACAATATATTTGATTTGTTATTGTTTGTTTTGAGGTTCAATTTAAAAAAAGTCTGAACACGAATTCAGATCATTAACAATTTTACCTCCAGCTCATTTTTGGTTTGTGCTTTTACACAGATAGTTGTGTCATCTGCGTTCTCTAATACCTTTCCGTTTTGGATTGATATTGTTGACGTACAGCAAATATGGAATAGGTTCCTAACATTGATACCTAAGGGATGCCTTGGACCATTTTTGTTCTTTTTGAAAGTTGGCTATGAATTTCAACGCACTGGAATCAGTCTTCTGATCACACATGTGAGGCAACCAACGAATTCCATACGTCTCTTACTGGTGCAACAGTGTCTCATGATGTACATGGTCAAAAGCTTTCAAAAGGTCAAGAAATATGCTGAGCACATGTTCTCCTCTCTCGAGGCCATCGACAACCATTTCAAATAGATTCTTGATTGCATCAATTATGATGTAGCCTTTTTAAAAGCCATACTGATTGCCTTTCAAGAAAAGGCTTTTCGAAAAACATACAAATGGGTACTTTACATGTAATGCTTACTTTTCATATTTTTTTACACTAAAGTCGATAACCTTTGAATATTATCTGTGTTTTTCCGTGTCCGAGGTGGTCTTTGTCTGATTTATCTCAGATAATCGGGCATCTACTGGATTAATTTCACAGTATAAATGCACATTCACATAACTGCACCATATTTCATCAATACTGGATCTTGCTAAAGTGATCAAAGTATAGGTCAAAATAAATTGTGTTTTAGGACCTCAATAACTAAAATTTGTCAAGAAATTCATGATATTTATTCATGAATTGTTCAAAAATTTAATTTTAAAATTATCTGTTTAAAAAAATTTACTTCAATAAAATAGATAATATACATTAAAACTTACTCAGGCTTCCCCAAAACTTTCACAACATGAGCCAAAATATCTTCTTTCCCTTTGCCATCAACATCGATAAGCATTCTTTCATTATTTTCTAAAACATAATGAATACTAACTTAGCAACAAAATTATTGTGAAGAATTATTTAGGGATTTAGGATTGAGAAGATGCAAATATATGTCATCATATATTTGACATATTTGACCCTTTTTAAGAAGAACTACACAACATACACCACATACTTAGTGAATTTCTATTTATTTGATAATTTTTTTTAGCACCATACCAGGTTTCATAACTAAAGCTTAAACCCATTGGACTAGCCATTTTCAAGCAATGTGCCAGACCCTGCCCTAGCAATTAAAATTGATGAATTTTGATTATTTTTTAGTAAAACCTAGAAAAGTTTAGTAATTTACACCTGATTTCAGTATAATTTTGGCATATATTTTAAAACTTATATTTTTATACTGTATATTAAGTTTTGTAAAAGACAATTCTCTATTAAAGTATATAAAAATATACTAGTTTTTTTAACTAAAACACCAGTATGGTTTACTGGTGTTTTACAACCTCTTATTAAACTAAAACAGATCTCAACCTCATCTGCTGTTGATATTATTATTTGTCAGCTGACACTAGTGCAAACATAAGAAGAACATAAATGTAATAGAACAATTTTGATAAAACAAATAGTATGGATATAACTTGAAAATCAGAACCCCGCTAAGACAGCACTATTAATAGTTGTGGTTACTATTAACTAAATGTTCAGCATAATTTGATTTTTGGGTTGTTTTTGGCAGGTGTTCCTTGCGAGTTTTAAATGAGCACCTGGTTTGACCTATGTAAAATTTAGGAAACTCTCCAAATGTTATTTTGTAGATTCCAGTTGAATTGAATTTGTCATTTTTAAATAAATTTTTACATAATAAACATAATAATACATAAACATTTTTACATAATAATAATTATATTGAAAAGGTAAAAATATTCCTTTTAACTACAGTATGTCTAGGCTAATGGAACCACTAAAGCATTTGCATTTTAAACAAAAAATTAAGAAAGGGAAAGCAGGATTTCTGCAGCAAGCATTACAGGATAGGACTTTTTTTATAAATTCACTATCTTTGCTTGGTCGTGGTTGTTTTGAAATGAAATGAAAAAAGTCTTTATTCAAGAGGCGAAGTTAGGACTTGCAAGTCCTCTCTACCACTTAACCTCTAACAAATGGAAATAAATAATCAAATACAAATACTAAAATAAAATACAGTGGAACTTGGTTATAACGTCATTGAAGGCACCACACAATTAATGACGCTAAATCAGAGTGACACTATAAAAGAGGTTACATAATTTTAATTTAAAACCGAGGAAAAATAGGGAAACACATTTTTTACATGAAATTACGACATTCAATGAAGGTAATTTGAAATACACCGTAAGTTTATGTTTATGGTTAGTGGTAAGACAGCAATAAAATGCCGTTTCTAAAAATAAAATGTAGCTAAACAATAGCCGCAGCCCTCACGTTGCACCACCGACCGAACTTTCTCTATTTAGCTACATGTTGCCTTCATCTCGGCCCGATTTTCTTGACGTAATATACGAGGTTTGAGAATTTACTGACGATATATCCGAGGTTTTTTTCCTATGTAAATACATATAGTTTGGCGGGACCTAAAAATAAATGACGTTATATCCGAGTTTAAGTTATGGCCGAGATTTTCTGGAAGTAAATTCCAAAGTCTCGAAGCGGAAACAACAAAAGATTTATTGTAAATCGCAGTGCGGTGTATTGGGATTACAAGTAATTTAGAGCCTCTACAAGTAGTTCGAGAGCTAATATTGGACATAAACAAGAAGTTATCGGACAGATATTTTGGAACTTTAAAATGAAGGATTGAGTGCAGAATACGAAGGGGGTGAAAATCGCGAAGTTCTTTTAATTTCATCAGAGAAAGTAAAGAATAAAATTGTGAGACGTGATCCCACCTTTTCAGGCTGAATATAAATTGAACACAATAATTTTGAGCACCCTGAAGCCTGTCCAACAACTCCACAGTCATGTCGCTGGTCACCACATCACAGTAATTAAAGTGTGTCAGTACGAGCGTTTTTACCAACTTAGTCTTGACATTGAGTGGAAGGTAGCTGGCAAAGCGTTTTAAACTGTGAATGGCAGCAAAAACCCTCCTGCAAGTGGCGTTGACTTGGTCCGTCCAGTTCAAGTCTTTGTTCACGATGATACACAAGTTTTTCAGTTTGTCACTGTAGTTAAGGCCTTTCCCATCAACTGTAAGTCTAGGTGCAGTCAGAAAATTGATTTGATTCAATAGTCTTGGGTAGCCTATCACAGTTGTTTGTGTTTTTCAGCATTCAGTTTGAGCCCGTTCAGATTAGTCCAGTGAGTGAGATTCACAGTCTAAATTCATTCGATGAACAGTAGTTTCCAGTTTGTCTACAGTAAAGGAAGAGAAATTTGAAGGTCATCAGCGTATAGGTGAAATTTTGAATGTACTATGTTCTCTGTGATGTCTACCACATGAGTGTAATTTTATTTTGTTTTCATTGTTTGTAACTTTTAAGGCCTCAGGCACTGAAATGATGGGTTGTAAAACTTTATTTACGTCACTATGCTTTTTCCCCTTTACAGACCGATGATCTTTTGATTCACGTCTGCCAGTTAATGTTTTTTTTGATTGACTGGAAGACCACGTTTGCAGGTTGAGAAAGTTGCCTCTTTCCTCTCCTCCTCCTCTTTGAGTGATTTGTTAGTCACACTATTTTGTTGTGTTTTATTTTCATTTTTTGTATCTCTATCCTTGTGGTTAAGTGTTACCTGTGTTAAATGTTTTTTATGAGATGTCGATTCTCGTCTGCCAGATAATGATTTTTTCCCCTATTTTTTTTCGGACAGCCACGTTTGTGGGTTGAAGAAGTTTCGTTCTGTTTAATTGGAGAATGAGTCACACTATCTTCTTTTGATTCAAAATCATTATGTGTATCTCCATCCTTGTGGTTACGTGTTATCTTACCTGTGTTGAGTGTTTTCTTTGAGATTTCGATTCACGTCTGCCAGATAATTATTTTCTTTTCCCATTTTTTGTTGGACGGCCACGTTTGTGGGTTGAAGAGGTTGCATCCTTATTAATTGGAGAATGAGTCTCACTATCTTTTTTTGATTCATAATCAAGACAAGACAAGACAATTCTTTATTAAACATATTCTTTGAGAACAGTTATGAGTCAGAAATTAGGTGTGTGTTTTTATAATACAATATTACAATATTATTTGAGAGGTACTACAGTCTATGGTGGTGTTGCGGAAGAGAGAAGTTGGCTGCATTTCTGGTATTATATTGATGGAGGTCGCTATGTCTTGGTTGTGTAGTTGTGATTGTATGGATGATTGTTTGTTTTATATAAAGTGAGACTGCTGTAAGGATTTTGAGTTCTTTGAAAGATTCCCGGCAACTGTCCCTGTAGCCTAGGTTCACCAAGCATCTAATAGCTCTTTTTTGCTTGAGAAGCACCCTTTCCAAGTTGTTTTTTGATGCTCCTCCCCAGGTTTCGATGCCATACCTGAGGTGCGATTCGAAGAGGGCAAAGTAGGCAACTCTGGTTGCATCTGGACTGCATACCTGTTTTATCCTACGCATGACGTAGAGGCCAGAGCACAGCTTTTTGCAAAGTTGGTCCACGTGGGGCTTCCAGGTGAGTTTGGAGTCTATTATAACGCCTAGGTATTTAGTGCTGTTTAGGGTGAGTAGTCCAGGTAGTGCTATGGCTGGATTGTTGCGTTGGGTTGTAAAAGTGAGTTGTACTGTTTTACTATCATTAAGGACCAGGTCGTTGGAAGAGCAGTATTGTTTTGTTCTGTTGAATTGTGTGATTGTGTTATCTTCTAGGATTTCCATTGATCTATCGGCAAACATGAGGACTGTGTCGTCTGCAAACATGACGGTATGTCCAGCTTCCGCTATCCACCCCGGCATGTCATTTGTGAGTAGGAGGAACAGGACTGGCCCCAGTACTGATCCCTGTGGTACTCCTCTTTGTATGTCAGCAGTTCTGGATTGGGCCTTGCATTTTATGTTGTTTTTTATGTATGTTGTTTCCACAAGTTGTTTTCTGTGCGCTTTCGGTTTGTTCACTGCCCTGTTGATATGGGCAGCAGCTTTTTCTCTCCTGAGCATTTTTAGATATTGGTCATATTCCTTTTTCTTTTCAGCTGTTCTAGCTTTATGCTCTGCAAGACCTGTGCTCTGCTATTTTCCTAGGGCTTTTATGTACTCGTTCTTGAGTCTGGCGCATTCTTGATTCCAGCACTGATTTCCTTTGTGTTGTCTGGTTTTTGTTTTTTTTATTGGACAAGCGTAGTTCAGTGTCGTCTGGATTATGTTATGAAAATTATCGTATGCTTCATTTGCATTTTGAGTTAACAATACACTTTCCCAGTTTTGTTCCTGTAATTGGTTTTTGAAGGTATGGGTTGTGTTTTTGTTGAAAATTCGTTTTTTCTCTTTGTTGTTTTCTGTGTTGGGTTTGTTGGTTGGGATTATTGCTAGTTGTGCTTTGTGGTCTGATAGTCCTGATGATAAGACAGAGGTTTTGATTTGTTGTGGGTCGATGTTTGTGCATATCCAGTCTATTGATTTTGTGGTGTCCTTGGTGACCCGCGTGGGTGGCAGGTTCAGCCTCGTTATGTTGAATGGGATGAGGAGTTCTTCTACTCTAGACTTTTCCGTGTTGTCGACTAGGTTGTCTACGTTGATGTCCCCCATTATCATTATTTTTTTATCAGCTCCGAGCACATTATCCAGTTGTTCTGAGAGGATATCTAAAGCTTGCTCTAGGTTTCCGTTTGGTGGTCTGTAGACTCCAAGCATCAACAGAGTTTGCCTGTTCAGCTTCAGTTCGAAAAGCGCTGTTTCGCAGGTTAGTTCCGTTTCCTCTCCGCTTACTCGTATGAGTGACACATGCTTTTCCAGGCCTTCTTTTGCATAGCCTGCCACTCCACCCTTAACATGGTTTTTCCTGGAGAAACCCCCAATGTATATGTAGCCTTCTATGCGTGTATTATGTAGGCTTTCATTTGACAGTCCATGTTCAGTTAATATAATGAAGTCCGGGTTTTCATCTTGGAGGAAGTGTGACAGTCTGTCGGTTTTATTGTATAGCCAGTTAATGTTTTGGTGTGCAATTGTCAGTTGTTGCTTTTTGTTTGTGATTGTTTGGTTTATTACATTATTGAGTTCCTGCGGTGTCGGATTGTGTTTGCTTTGTTCAGTAACATTTTGTGTCTTTCCTGAGTGGAGTGTCCTGGGCTAAAAAAGAAGACGGGGATGGGGTGCTTTGTGGTGATTGCAGGCTATTTTGATGTATTTGCGATTCTAATGGTTTCTGGGGGTTGGTGTAGTAGTCTGAGAGGATCTGTGAGCTAAGTGTGTTTGCATGTTGTATCCATTTGCCTAGTTTATCATTTCTGCAAGGTGTAATGTAGAGGAAAGTTTTGGTATGTCTTGAGATCGCTACAATGCAGTGGTGTTGTGAGTTGTAGATATCTTCCTGTTTGGCAGATGTTCGTATGACAGCTATGTTGTTGGCTTGTCTTCCCTGGAACTCGTGTATAGTGGATGGCTTGAACCCCAATTTAATTAGTTCTCTTTTCTCTGATTGTTTGAAAACTAGGCATTTATATTTATTTTTTTCCAGAGTGAGGTTAAGATTATCTAGTCCTCTGTATTGCTGTATTTCCATTTCCTTTTCCGTGTGTTTGTGGTTTTGATTTCTTGTTTGTAGAATTTAGAAAGGATGGCTGTGGTGCTTTTCGTGCATCTGTAGGAAGTGTTTAGGGTTTTTGTGGTTGTAGTAATTTCACTAATGTCATGGAATTTTACTTCTAGGTTTTTCATTCTGTTTATGTAAGGTATTTGATTTGTATCACCAATAAGCATTATTTCCTTAGCTCCTGAGAGGGATGCTGCAAGGAGAATTTTTCCGGCATGCATCATTAGAGCTTCATCAATGACCTTACCTTACCTATGTGGCCACTCAAACCGTAAAAGGTTTTTGGCCTCGCCAACAGCCGCACGCCATCCGTCTCGATCCTGCATGAGATCTGGTGCAACATCAAGCTTCTGCATGTCCTTCTGCACCTGATCCCACCACCTTAGTCTTGGGCGCCCCAGTGGTCGTTTGCCTCGTGGAAGATGCTCTAAAGCTATTCTTAATGTGGAGTCCAGCTCCCTTCTATTAACGTGACCAGCCCATCTCAGTCTTCTGCTTTTGATTAGAGCAATGATGTCAGGATCTTGATAGAGAGTTTTTAATCCCCTGTTGGTCCTTATCCTTCATGTACCTTGATCATAAACTGGTCCAAGTATTGAACGAAGGACTTTGTTCTCAAACACTATAAGTTTCTTTTCCGATTTCTTTGTAAGTGACCAGATCTCAGATCCAAATAATACTATAGGGAGAATCATACTCTTGTACAGCCTTAATTTAGTATTTTTAGAGAGTATCTTACTCTTGATCAGTTTCCGAAGGGCCCAATAGCATCTATTCCCCTGCAGTAGTCTAATTTTAATTTCGGTCTCTTCATTATTTTTTTCGTCAATGGTTACACCCAGGTATTTGAAGTCTTGGCATCTTTGGAAGGAATAACCGTTAACCGTCAAGGTGTTCCTTTGAATATCTGGACTTCTACTAACAACTAAGTATTTGGTTTTTCTTCACTTACTTTAAGTCCTACTTTCTCTGCATGTTTTAAAAGTGATTCCGCCAGGGATTTCAAACTATCATAATCTTCAGCTACTAAAGCTATATCATCAGCAAATGCTAAAATATTGATTTTCCGTCCAAGTAGAACTCCAGAATTAAGTTTTCCAGTCTCTTTAAGAGTCTCTTCTAGGGCAAGATTGAAGAGGAGAGGAGATAGAACATCGCCCTGCCTCACTCCTGTGTTTATGTGAAAGGCTTTGTCATATTCACCATTAATTCTGACTTTACCTTTTGAGACATTTATACACACTTTTGCTAAGTTTATTAATTTTGCTGGGATCATAAAATCCCTCAATAGCTTCCACATCTTATTTCTATTAATACTATCATATGCCTTTTTAAAATCTACAAATAAAACGTGTACACTTTTATTAAATTCCCAGTATTTTGATAGTATTTGCTTTAAGATAAAGAGCTGATCTGTTGTTGATCTTTGCTTTCTAAAACCGCTTCATCAATGAAGAGTCTCTTATACGTATTTCCTCTCTTTAGGTGCAGGGTGGAGTTTATGAGGAAGGAATGCACAGTCCGGAAGGTGTCATTGCATTTTGCTTGGCTGAAATTTGTGTGGCTGCTTCTAAATCTCTGTCTGAAGTCTATGGCGGCATCCTTAGTGGGGAAAAGGATGAGGTCTCCCACTTCAAAGTTGTTTAGTAGGAATGTTGTTTTGCCGCATCCTGGTACTCCTTACACTAGACTTAAGTTTTGGTTTGTTGATTGCTGTTAGACTGATGTGCTTTGTGCTATTGTAAAGGTTTAGTTCATTTAGGAGTAATGTGTCATCTGATACTAGGAGGTTTGTTTATAGCTATGTTGTTTGGGGCGGTTAAGTATGTTCCGTTTTTGTCCTTCTGTAGTTGAACTAGGCGTGCTCCATCAAAGCCAAACTGGTATGATGTTGGGCTTGCTGTCTCTTGATTGGTGAGGAATCCTCCAGTTCTTAAGTTTATGATGGCATATTTGCTTTTCGTTCTGTTGCAGAAGTCTTGTAGTTGAGGACTATCTTTTTGGATGTGGCTTATATTGAACTCCTTGTAAATGGCGTTGAATTGGTGTATAAGCATGGTTTCTTTGAATTTCCAGAGTTCTCTCTGTTCTAATATTGCTGATTGGGCAAAGTCTGCTTTGTTTTTGTTAGTTAGGCTTGGGGGTTGGTATGTATTTGCCTCAGAGTGTATTCCCCGAGTTGTTCTCCATGTGTTGTAGTACGAATTTGATTCTCCTCTTGGGGATATATCAGCTATCTTCCTTTGCACCTTAGTCGTGGTGTTGTTAAGGAGACCATCAATTATTTTCTTGTGGTCTTTTGATTCTGTATATATTCTGAAACGATGTAGGTAAGCATTACATGCGTATTGTGGAGTACTTGTATTAGTTCTCTAATATGTAGTGTGTTGAGATGGGCTGTTTTAAGAATTTCTTCAAGTTTGATTGAGAAGAGTGCTGGGAATTTTATACAGTCGTTTGCCAGTTCCATGAAACGGAAGAGTTTCTTCTTCCAGTTTCCTTGTTTTCCTGAGTCATAAGGCTATGTGTGTGTTATCCTGGATGTCTTGAGCTGTAATAAAATTATTAAAAGATATGTTTCTGTTTTGGAGTCTGTGGGTTATGATGGATGTTTCTTGAGGTGGCAGTAGTGCATGTTCAAAAGGTTTGGTGTGGTCGGTGTCCAGGAAGTGTATTCTACATGACTGGTGTAGGTCTTCATCTGCTTTTAGTTGTGTTGTTATTAGGGGCGTATCTTCAGGAGGAAAGGTGTATACTTTTAGTCTGTTTAGGTTGTGGTGGTCCTCTCCAGTGACTTCAGAGATTCGTCCGCTGTTTGAGTATATGGATTTCCTTTCAATGTATTTGACAGCATGAGTGCTTGTCTCTGTGGCTTCTGCATCTTATCATCGCTTAGGGGGGGCTCGGAATTTTTCTCATTTTTCTCTGGCATGTTTGTTGTTTGTTTTTTGCTGTTTATTTTTTTGGGTGGGGTTTGTCTGTTTCCCTCTGTGGTTGGTTGTGTCAGTTTTTTCGGCAGAGTTTGTCTGTCTCTCTCAGTGTCTTCATTCATACTTGTATTTTTCAGTTTTTTGGACAGGGTTTGCCTGCCTCCCTCAATGTTGTCAAGAGTTTGTATTGGTATTGTCCTGTCATCATCTGTAAAGACTTTTCTCAGGTTTTTTTAGTGGGGTTTGTCTGTTACCCTTTGTGTTTGATATTTCCTGTTTTTTCGTCTCGGTTTGTCTGTCTCCCTGCAGTAGTGTTGTCCTGTTTTCCTCTGTAAACAAATTTCTCAGTTTTTTGGGCGGGGTTTGTCTGTTTCCCTCTGTTTATTTCAATCATTTTGTATGTCTCTATCCTTGTGATTAAGTATTAAAAACTTGTTTTCAACCTGGAGAAGATCATTGTTAGAAGAATTTTGTTCTATTGATTTATGTTTTTCAGATGTTGATTAATGTTTGCCAGAAAATATTGTTCTCTTTTTATTGATTGATGAACGGCCGAGTTTGGGTTTTTGTAAGATTAGATTAGTTTACATCATCTTGATTATCAGCACCTGTACTATCAATGAAAACATTGTAATGCCCAGCATATACATTACCTGAGAATAGTAGTTTGTATACTGTTGTGCCTTCACCAAATGTTATATAAGAATTCAGGTTCTTAGCATATATTTTGAACTGACAGTTAAAAAGTCTTTCTGCAGCTTCAATTTCAACGTTACCGGCGTATTCCCCATCTTTAGTCATTAGATTTCTGTAATCTGCTGCATTTTGTACCAGTATTCTATATGTGTTATCACCTACTATAAAAGGGTAATAGTAGTCCCAGTTATTTACAACTTCATCAACTACTTTGTATCGTATTTCACTGTATCATGATTGAGATTTATGACATAAAAATGAGATACTCCTAAACAAACAGTTTCCATCACCAACAATATAATAAATGGTAAAATTATTCATTTTCAGACTAAAATGAAATATATACTCTTAAGTATTTAATCTATAATTCACATTCAATGTGAACAAAGAAAAGTCAAGGATATAACAAAACAACAATCAACGTGTTCCATATGATCAGACAAAGAATACCAGCAAACCCACTTAACTGTTTTAAAGATGTAAATGTTTTTTTACTTTTTCTCTATAACTCCTAAAATAGTAAAAATTTCATATTTTTTGGTAAATCTACATGAATGAAGCTTTCCAACAAAACATTAATGATTAAAATCGGTCTAGTATAACTCTACATTTAGTAGTACAGAGTTGAACAAATTAATCTCTAACTCAGTATTTCTTCAACGCAATTAAATTGGTGGTAGGTTTGGATTTTTGTACATAGCTTTTAAACGGTCAGGAAATCAACCAAAGTGGATGGTGATTTTCTGAAAGAGAATTAAATTTCCTACAAATTACTTTTCTGAATATTTTAAGAAACTTAAAAAAGACAGCAAAAACTTTTCACCATAAATACTAAAAAACATCAAACTTTCATATTTTTTGGAAAATCAAGCAAAACAGCAAACAATATTTTCATTATGAGTAGTTAAGTATTTTGTAACATACCAAAATAACATGTGATGAAAGGTGAAGGGGTCAAATTCCTGATGGTAACAATTTGAACATTTGGATTTTGGAATTGAAGTTGTGGAAGATACCAGAAGACAAACTTCCTGAAAATAGAATGAAACCTGACATAAACTATATCAATAACCTTGTGTTTAGTGAGGAGACGTTATGACGCAGCTAGTGATGTAAAATATATAGGTATTTAAAACACGGGGTGAATACCCAGGATATATATCGGGGTATTTATAAATAGCTTCTTCCCTATGGGAAATTCGCTAAAATAAATGAAAAATTGATATTTACTGCAGACAGTGCTATTATTTATATTATTTTAAAACATTTTAACATAGTTTAAAACAATTTGTTAGTTATTAAGCCAATAAAATGACCAGTAGTACAATTACTTTGCTATGTCAAATTTAAAAGGAATAAGGGGAAAAAAGATGCATGTATAGTGAAGTACACCAGAGTCCTGGTAATCCGAACTAATTGGGACCAAACCCTGTTCGGATTACCTAGTTGTTTGGTTTATACGGAGGTGCAGTATAAAGTTCATTAAAAGTTCTATTATTTTAGACCTGAATGGTGTATTTAGAGCAATTAATACCATCACACATCTTCTCCCAATTCACATTATAGGTTTGTCCACTACATGTTTTGCCCCAACGGCATCAAGTGTATCTGCTGAGACGTTCTTTGTTCTATCCTTACTTCTGTACTCATCATTATAAATATAAAACACGACACACACATAGACACATAAAAACGAACGATGATAAAACATATAAACGTAGGACTGTAGGACTACTTTTTACGTGATTGCTGTCTTTACTGGAGATAAAATTGAATGTTCTAAAAGAAGTTCTCCGAAAAGCAATATACAGTCGGATTGTAAGAATCAAATCTATTGTTATGCACTGTGAGTGAAGCTAAATATCGCCCTTAGTTATCTCGAGCAACAGTTTACTGCTACATTCAAATGCTTGATGTTTATGTTATGAGACGATGGCGCAACTTTGTAATGTCTAACAGGATATCTATGTTATGTTAAAAGATGATAATTTAATTCTTATGTTCCAAATAGTTAGTTATTGTATATTAATAACATTGTATACGCCGTAATGTAAAATTAGTGTAACCTTGCTGTAGATTAAAATGTTATAATTGAGATTACATTTCTTCGTTTTTAATTTAAACTCAGTAACCTTATTCTCCAATTTACCTCAGTAATCTTTTTCTCCATAAAGTTGTCTGGATTAGCCGGAACTTCAGATTACCGGGACTCTGGTGTACTACAAATTACAGAAATATCATTACCCAGATGTGTTTGTTATTGTTCTAATTCAAGGTCATTGGTCTATAAAAACGCTGAGGTTCTGTGTAGCTTCCTAAAATACTCCAGAAAAAGCAATATTGTAGTGGGTTTTTCCCACTGCAACCCTCAGTTTTCAGTTATCAACTGGTTTTGTTGGAGGGGGTCTGTCAGAAACCAGCACGTCCGTTTACATAACATTATTAGACCGAGACAAGTTTATGTGTTTCAAATATTTTTAATTTATTTTTTTTAAAAAATCTACTTTTTTTAACAGTTTTACGTACCTACATAGTATAGAGATTTTTAAACAAATATGGATACCCGAAAACGGCCAAGAAACAATGAAATCGACCGTATTGTGTTCAAGGTTCTATTGGAAAGTGAAATTGGTAATTTCGACAATGATCCTGACTTTCTTTTGGAATGTGACGATAATATGATTAGCAAGATTGAAGAAGGGATCAACGATGAACATGAAAAAAATTTAGGCACACATGCTTTGAGTAAACATAGCGTAAAATGTGATTACGAGATGTGTGACGACCCTTATAACAAATAATTTTTGAAAGAAATTCAAGCACTTCAAAAACCATATTATTTTGATTGAAAACTACTTCAAAGTATTTTTACACAAACTGTATTTCATTTTCTACAATATTCTTGTATTTAACATCTAAATTATAGAATTTTAATATATTTACTAATTAGTTTTAGGAAAACATTTAATTTTCTTTAAACTCGAACAAGAATTTTATATTATTTTCTAAATCTGTAGGTATATTTTTATATTTAATCAACACTGATATTTTACAATGTATTATATATGAAGCTTTGATTTAAAAAATTGTTTGTGTAAATCAATTGAATTAGTATTTTTTTAGATTTTTTAGTTTTGGGTCTGTCAGACCCAGCCCGTCCAACTACGTATCTTTTTTCGCCCGTCCGCTCTAGGCTTAACATGGGAAAAGAGTATGCAGGTTTGCTGCCATGATAAACACATAAACTTTGATTTTTAAGCATAAATGAACAGATCTCAACCACATGAAGCTAAATATCAAGTTTCATCCAAAAATATTAGATAATAAGTGAAAAATTAATTTTTCCTAATCCTCCATAAGATTAACATTGGAGCATCAAAATACAACGTACTGTGTTTAGATTTTTTTATATCTCGGTAACCGTTGAAGATAGAGAAAAACTTTAAGGAACTTAATTGTGTAGTTTTTTAAGCTGATTTCAATGGTGAAATATAAAATTAGAAGTTTTTAAAAATTTTATGTGAAAACTGAAAAAATCCCCAATTTGGGGTACAAAACCCCCCCAAACTACCCCTTCCGATTGACCGATATGTTCGGTTTACAAACTCGTCCGAGCATCTGTAGGAATACGCATTCTACCAAATTTGGTATCGATCCGACCGTTTTTAGGAGAGTTATCGTGTTCACAGACACACACACACACATATATATATACACACACACACACACACACATACAATTAATATATATATACAATTATTTGCATTTAAATAAACTAAACACAATGATTGCAATTTAATTTACAATAAATAACTGAGTAAGCATTTCATTTACAAGTTTATTGATCTCTCTTTCCGTTATTATTTATAATATGTCAATTAGGTGCAATCTGAATGATTAGTTAAATACAAAAAGTACACTTTATTTCACGTTAAATTTAGTCATAGTTATTTTAAGTTTAATATTGGTTCAGTCTGGTATTGTGTATATGTGGTGTGTATACCCACATTTGAATGCATATTAGGTTCACACATGTTAAACAAATAATACAGTATATTAATACCAGAATAAAAAAATTATATATGTTGAATATGATTTAGTAATACATACATTACAAATAAAAAAAATAGTAAAAATGTTCAAATAATACAAATGTAAAAATAGTATGTTGAATTAAAAATTAAAATGTTTTTTTAAGTTTTTATTATGTTACTAAAATTTGAGAAATAAAACATATGTTTGAGGTAATCGTGCAGTGTTTTCAATATGGTAATTTTAAATTTTAAGACATATTCTTTTGTAGCGAATTTCCCATAGGAAAGAAGCTATTACCGTAGGTCTCATGGCGAGACTTAAGCCTGGGACCATGTTATTTTTTCTTCTTTAGGTGCCCAGAGACCAAAAACAATAGTTGTTAAAATTTATATATATATATATATATGTATATATATCCAATACTATAATACGAGCAAGGTATGTATAAATATATTTGCACACGGATCTCGAAAACGGCACTAAGGATTTTCTTTAAATTTTGGAAATAACTAATTTCTAAGTAGAAAATAAGTTCTAGATAGGTCTAATATCCAGGAAAATTCTTGTTTTCTTGTAATATTAAGTTAAAATCTAAAAATTTAACATTACGCTTATGGAGAATCAAATGTAAACAATACAAATCAAAACAGTTGTTTATAACCGTTTGACAGTTGTTGATTGAAGATGGTGGCAAAAATATGTGAATAGAGATTTGCATTAATATTTATTTTATGTATGTAATAAATGAAATTTATCAAATTACTAAACAATTTGTAAAAACTAAAGGGTAAAATAACTGTGTGAAATAAAAGCAGAGAAAATTATTTCCAAAATCTTTTGTGTTTTGAAAGAAAACGTATTCATTCTATTGCTTGAAGCCACTGTAACAAACCAATTAACTGGTGTAAATTAAATTTATCTTTTGCTTTTCAATCCTCATTCTTTTTCTAGCAAAATCAGTTGTTCACAGGATAATAATGACAAACTGTATGGACATTTAAATTCAGTATAAGATTAGCTAAAACAATTGAGGTTGGCCAAAAACTCTTAAACAATGACAACATCTCGGCTGACGCCGTAGCTCAGTTAGTAGCGCTCAGGTCTTACGTACGCAAGATTGCGTGATCGATCCCCACCCGAGGGCTGTATTTTTGTTCATTATTTATGCCATATTAATTAAGGGGTATGAAAACGGTTATATTATATATGTTATATATACAGGGTGTTCATTAAAGTCGGGGACAAACTTCTAGGGGTGATAGTACTCATCAAAATAAACAAAAAATTTCCTATAAACATATGTTGAAAAATCCTTCGTTTAGCCGCTAGCCGCCATTTTGTATTTTATACAAAAAACGTTATATATCAAGAACTATTTAAGATACAAAAACCAAACTTTGCACACATGTTTATGGCCAAGGAGAATAATTTTCACAAAGTATCATGAACTTTGCCTTTATATTTTCAAAATGGCGGTGGTTGAAAATCTTTTGATTTAAATAACAAAACACCCTTTAACTTTATACAATTTTTACAAGACATAAAAAAATATTGCAATTTTAATTTTAAATCGAACGGTACTTTGGTGAACGAAATCCGCCCACGGATAAGCGAGAAAACGCACTTTTAATGTTACATTACAGGAACCACACGCCACTGCGGCCCGGCCGTGGCGAAGAATTAATTGTTGTGCCAGCCGCTTTTTCGCCACACCCGCGCCGCATGGGCTCTGTAAGCTAACTTTAAAAGTGTATTTTCTCGCTTATCCGTGGACGGATTTCGTTCACTAAAAAGCCGTTCGGTTTGAAATTAAAATCGCAATTTTTTTATATCTTGTCAAAATTCTATGCAGTTAATGGTTTTATGTTATTTGAATTAGAAGATTTTTAACCACTGCCATTTTGAAAATATATTAGCAAACTAAATGATACTTTTTTTTAATGAATATTTTCCTCTTTGGCCAATAAATATTTTTGCAAAGTTTTGTTTCTGTATCTTAAATAGTTCTTGATATATAACGTTTTTTGTATAAAATACAAAATGGCGGCTAGCGGCTAAACAAAGGATTGTTCGACATATGTTTAGAGGAAATTTTTTGTTTATTTTGATGAGTACTATTACCCCTTGAAATTTGTCCCCGACTTCAATGAACACCCTGTATATATATACACAATAAAATAAACAAAAAAATCACCTATTACCATTTGTCGAAAAATCCTTCGTTTAGCCACTAGTTGCCATTTTGTATTTTTTAGAAAAATTGTTATATATATGAAGAAATATTTAGGATAACCAAACTTTGCACACATATTTATTGGTCAAAGGGAAAAATATTTTCAAAGTATCATTCAATTTGCTTATATATTTTCAAAATGATGATAGTTAAAAATCTTTTAACTAAAATAACAAAAAAACCCATAAGCTTTATAAAATTTTTTCAAGATACAAAAAATATTGCAATTTTAATATAAAATCGAATGGTACTTTAGTGAATGAGATCTGTACACGGATAACTGAGAAAATGCAGGTTAAATGTTACATTACTGGGCCAACGCAGCGGGTATTCTAACATTAAAAGTTCATTTTCTCAGTTATCCGTGGACGGATTCCGTTCACTAAAGTACCGTTCGATTTGAAATTAAAATTATAATTTTTTTTGTATCTTGTACAAATTTTATAAAGCTAATGGGTTTTAGCGAATTTCCCATAGGGAAGAAGCTATTACCGTAGGTCTGATGGTAAGACTTAAACCCAGGACCATGTTATTTTTTCGTCTTTAGGTGCCCAGAGTCCAACAACAATAGTCGTTAAAATTTTTATGTATATATAGGAACGGGTAGTTTGGGGGGGCTTTGTACCCCAAAATGTGGTTTTTTGCGTTTTTCACAGGTAATTTCTAAAAATTTCTAATTTTATATTTCACCATTGGAATCAGCTTAAAAAACTGCACAATTAAGTTTCTTAAAGTTTTTCTCTATCTCCAACGGTTACCAAGATATTAAAAAATCTAAACACAGTACATTGTATTGTGGGGCTCCAATGCTAATCTTATGGAGGATGAGGAAAAATTTATATTTCCCTTACTAACCAATATTTATGTATAAAACTTGATATTTAGCTTTATGTGGTTGAGATCTATCCATTTATGCTTAAAAATCATAGTTTATGTGTTTATCATTGCAGCAAACCTGCATACTCTTTTCCCATATTAATCATATAGGGAATAGGCAAACTCCTTTATTTATGGAGAGATGTTGATGAAAGTTGGTATAAATGTTAAGATAAAAATTATTTATGGTAGAAATGACTTCTTTCAGTGTTCCTCACAGCAGCTAACCAGCACACTCTTTCCTATGTTAATCTTATGGAGAATAGGCAAATAATTCTCATGTTTATGGACATATTTTTATAAAATATGTTGTTTTTTATAAAATATGTATGTTTATAAACTTGTCATATATTAAATTATTGATTTGGAAATTCGCTGAGTACGCAGGTCTGCTGTGACGGGGGTATTTTGTTATTTTAAAGAAAAGATTTTTAACCACTGCCATTTTTAAAGTATATAAGCAAATTACATGATACTTTGAAAATATTTGTCTCTTTGACCAATAAATATGTGTGCAAAGTTTGGTTTCTGTATCTTAAATAGTTCTTGATATATAATGTTTTTGTGAAAAATACAATATGGCGGCTATTGGCTAAACGAAAGATTTTTTGACAAATGGTTATGGGTTTTTTTTGTTTATTTTGATGAGTACTATCATCCCTCGAAGTTTGTCCCCGACTTTAATGAACACCCTGTATATATATATATATATATGTGTGTGTGTGTGTGTGTGTCCCTCGATATGTTGTTCAAGACCTATACGTTGGTTCGAGGGATAAGTACTGGGTTAAATACTACCTAGGAAACTAAGAAGAACATCACCCCAAAATCCAGACACGTCTGTGTGGTAGCCACCGGTACTCTGGTCAGCGTCTGTTTGCTCTGTGGGCTCGGCTGTAATTGAATCTTCTGGAACTCAAAATCCCAGTCGAAAACCTGTGATATCCTTGTAGATTTCACCACCACAATTCCAGCACGAGCCAATAATCATGACAGAACAAAAGGAAACTATCCACTACCCTGGGCCCCAGTCAGCTAGACTGGGTTATAGACCTGATCATTGGATTCCAGGGGATCAGGAATGTCATGAAGGGAAGGATCGAAGCTTCTCAAAAATCCTCAAGACTAGAAGGAAATTTAACATGGGAACTTTGTATACTAACACATTACTAAAATTAGGTAAACTGAAATAGTTGATAAATGTTATGAACAAATTCGATATAAAAGTATTAGCTGTACAGGAAACACGATTCTTAGATGAAAACCACTTTGACTCAGAAAATTATAGAATATACAAAGGTAAACCAGCCATAACTATTCCAGGACGTAACCTTAAACTTTTTGGTACAGGGTTTGTAGTACACAAATCTGTATTAGATGCGGTGGTAGATTTCAACTCAAAATCAGAGAAAATATCAACACTTACATTAAGATCAGGGAACAAAGCCTACACACTGATTAATGCACATGCGCCAACAATTAACTACAATAAGAAAAACCCAAAAATAGTAGACGATTTCTGGGATGATCTAGAAGAAACTACCAACAAAATTCCTCAAAAACAGGTAAAAGTTCTACTAGGGGACTTAAATGCCCAACTAGGCAAGGGAATAAAGTTCAGAAACACAAAAGAAAAACACACGGCCCACAAGAGAACAAACAAGAATGGAGAAAAATTTATAAGCTTTTGTAGGAACTTTGACCTAAAAATAATGTCAACACAGTTTATGAAACCAAACAAAAAACTATGGACTTGGAAGTCCCCAAATAATGCTTTAGGTGAATTTCAAATAGACCACGTAGCAATATCCAAGAAAAATACTAGCGAAATAATGAACGTGAGAACAAGGAAAGGATTTTTTTAATCGGATCATCACCTCCTCCAAATTAAAGCTAGATTTATACCCAACAGACAAAATAAAAGAGCCAACAGATTATTCAGAACTGACCCAGAATATTTACAGTTAAATAAGAACAAAATAATAGAAGAAATTAAGGAGATTGAGAGTGACAACTGTTTAGTATTTAAGCATAATTTTAGTTTAATAATCATTTTTTAACAATGAAAGACATTCCACATTTATCATGTATTTTTCAAAGAAATAATTTAATATCAAATACCCTTTGTATGTACAGAGTCAAAATAGAATAATCTGAGATTCAAATCAATTCAGATATTCTTAACAAAACGTTTACACAAAACACCCATACATGGCAAGTGGAGGGGCTGACGCTTCGATCTGATTGGCCATAAAAATATGGCGTGACTATTTCTATCTTCAATTTAATGTACCCCTATGTTCAGTTGTTCCATGTTCAGTTACCGACGCTATCCCCTCTACCAGCCCACCTCAGTAGCTTTCAAACGAACTCCGTGTGACATGCGACTAGGCCGTCGCTCGTAATATATTACTTTAACACTCTTAACCTCTCTCACTTATCTCGCGTAACAGTGCGATCCCTCTCTCAAGTTATTTGTCTCAAAGTAACAAAGTAATCAATTAATAGTGCTTTTAATTGCCCCTACTCTCATAACTGTGTCGTCGCGAACAGTGCGTTACTCGTGCCTGTTGACTCTCAAGTGCCGCCACCGATTCTTCTTCAGTGCTGCATCATCTCCAACAATCCCCCTGGTGACCCTTCACCCCCTTGTGGTCAGTGACACCCCCTGGTGTGCGCACACCTCCCCCAGCGTCCCTCATCACTGCCGACATCCGGTCCAGCCGCCAACCCATAGACGTCCTGAGACCTCCGTTGCTGGCCGCCCACATCCATCCAGGTCCATGGTCTAAGCTGGGATCCTTTATGTCAACCCCCAAACCCTCTGGAACAATGGTGAGTCACAACATCTTTAATTTGTGTGTTAACATCAGTGCGTGTCCGCGTGACTCCCTCTCTCTCTCTCAGCACGCCTATAGCGCTCCATTTCTCAAGTAAAATTGTCCCGTACTCTCCATTTGCTAATTTTCCCCACTAAGCTATACCTCCTCAATTACTAACAAACACTACACATCAATCAGGGGGGATATCAATGAGTCAGGGAAGATACGTGAAATGATGAAATTGGGGCAACCCCCGAGAAAAAGAAAGCACAGATGGTGGAACAGAAAATGTGATGAAGCTATAGAAGCCAGAATAAAATTTTGGAAAAAATTTAACAGTCGCAAAACACCTGAAAAATGGGAAGAACTCAAAAGGATACAGAAAATAACATCAAAAATAATAAGGAAAGAAAAAAGAATATATGAAAATAACAGGTTGAAGGAGATAGAAGAGGATTTTACTAAAAAAACACATGCAACTTCTACAAAACATTTAGGGAAAATATTACAGGATATCAACCCCAAAGTCTATGCTTTAAAAGACAAGATGGAACATTGGAAACTAATCCCATAATAAACCACCTAATAACCACCTTCGTCACCGCATACAGTTTGTGATATCTCCCTCATTGAGCTCCACCCTGACCAGCTTTCAACCCTTGACACTCCCGTGTTACACCCTGAAAAGGAAACTCTGTAACTACATTTAATCACAGTTTATTGTCCTATGATGAATTCCCACCTTTAAATAGTGTCGTACACTCTGATTGTAATAGTAGTTTTTTAGAGAACCAGTCGCTGATGAGCACGTAAATAATAATATTCAATGTTCAATTATACAAAAAATCAGCATCCTCCAAATTAATATTCAATGTATAAGGAATAAAATTTCCGAATTGGAACACTTAACTGAGTTAGAAAAAAATAGATGTAGTCTGTGTAAGTGAACACTGGTTGTTGGAATCCCAAGTTCCTCTGTACATTCCTATAGGATTCGTTAGTGCTGGGATTTTATGTAGAAAGTCTTCAAAAAATGGAGGTGCTGGTATATTTATTAGATCGTCTATTGAGTTTAAGGAAATAAAATTGTATGGAATCAATTCTGAGCTAAATTTTGAATTTTCTGCAATTAAAGTGAATGATGTATCTATTGTTTCGTTATATAGACCGCCGAATGGATATAAAAATATTTTTTGAAAATTTTGAAAGAGCTGTAAAGAAAATCCTAAGTTTAACAAATAAGATTATTGTTTGTGGAGATTTTAATATTGATTTTCTTAAAACTAATGATTCCAATACAGTAAATTTCACCAATGTTATGCGGTCTCTAAATTTAGTAGCTATAAATAAAAGGCCGACTCGAAATAATGCTTGTTTGGACAACATTCTTGTAAATTTTTCAGAATCAATGTTTGTCTTTAATCATCTTAAGTGTTGTCTCTCAGATCATGACACTGCCTTAAAGTTAAATTTAAACCTAGTAAATAATTATACATGTGATCAAAAAAACTCAGTCAAAAAATTTGTTCTTAGACAAAGTGAAAACCAAATAGCTCTGTTTAATGAATTGCTTAAATGTGAGAACTGGGAAATGGATCAATCTTTTGTAGATAATTTGATGGATGTCAAAACTCTGTTTGATAGATTCTTTAATAGGTTTGTAAATATTTGGCATTTTTGTTCACCTTTGGTTAGAACTAAGGATAAATTTGTGAAAAAGAGGATAAACTGGTTCAATGATGAGATAAAAGAAAGTAGGAAATTAATGCTGGGCTATTATGATGTGTTTAAAAGTATGGAAAGAAATGGATCGGGCAACACGGAAGCAGCATACAATGCCTATCTGTTTTTTAAAAAAAAGAGTACAAAAGAAAGCTAAACAATGCAAAGACACAGGCATATGCAAATTTTATTGATAGCTCAAACAACAAGTGTAAGGCTGCTTGGGAGGTTATCTCAACTGAAACACAACCTACAACAGTCACACATAATGTACCACTCAATCCTGATCAACTAAATAACTTTTTTGTGGATTCAGTTTCAGATATTCAGAAAACAATACCTCACACCAATACATCGGCACAACACCTTATGCGAAAAAACACACACAATGCACCTGAGTTCCATTGGACTGCAGTAACATCAGAGGAGGTAATTGAAGCTGTATCTAAAATTTCCAATTCCAAGAGTGCTGATTTCTACTGGATTTCAAATTACTTACTCAATAGAACAGTTAAAAACTTTTGTCAACCGTTAGCTTTCATTTTAAATCAATGTTTCATTCATGGATATTTTTCTGATCTTTTAAAAATAGCTAAGGTAGTACCTGTATACAAGAAAGGTGATAGGTCTCAGCCACAGAACTACCGGCCAGTATCGCTTGTGCCGATTTTTTCCAAAGTGTTCGAATCTCTAATCCACACTCAACTTTCCACACATTTTGAAATAAATAATCTACTCAATGATTGCCAACATGGTTTTAGGGCGAAAAAATCGACAACTTCAGCTGTTTCAAGTCTGGTTGATGAGATGTATTGTCTTTTGAGAATAAGGCTTCAATCTCTCTTAAGCTTTGCGATTTAAGCAAGGCATTTGATTGTGTCCAACATGATATTGTCTTGAGTAAACTTCAATACTATAATATCTCAGAAAACTCTTTACTATTATTGAAGTCATACCTTTCTAATCGAACTCAATATGTCTCTGTGAATGGATGTTCTTCATCAACCCTAGTCATTAATACAGGTGTGCCGCAAGGCTCAGTTCTAGGCCCTTTTCTATTTACAGTTTTCATTAATGATCTTCCAGCTAGTATTCCATCAAAAGTTATCAAAAAAAAATTTACGCAGATGACACAACTTTGCTTTCATCACACAGGTATACTAATTTGTCTTGAGGAAAATATAACTAGTGCCTTCAACTCTGCTCAAAATTGTTTTTCTTCTAACAAACTATTGTGCAATAGGGTGAAAACTCAAGACATTCTCCTTAGTCTGTCTCATGCAGAGGATTATCAATCAGTGAAATTACTTGGTTTCTATATTGACAATAGATTAAATTGGAAATCTCACATTGAGTTCATCTGCAGAAAGGTTTCAAGGGTGTCCTATCTTATATGGAAGCTTAGGGTCTTTGTAAGCTTTGAATATTTAAAAATAGCTTACTTTGCATTTTTCCAGGCTCATATTTCCTATGGAGTTATCCTTTGGGGCCACTCAAGTGCTGTACATGACATACTATTGATACAAAAAAGAATTATTAGAAAATTTTTTAGGTCAGGTTACACAGACCACTGCAAGCCACTATTTATTAAACTCAAAGTCATGATAGTCATAAACCTTTATGCATATAACATGCTAACCTATTGCTAAATTGCGAATAAATTGCACAATACAGATTTTAATGAAAGAAAAACAATTCAACATCACAACACCAGAGGGAAAAATAAAATCAACCTACCAAAGCACAGATTGTCTAAAACAGGTAATTCTTATAGAGTTAACTGTGTTAAACTTTTCAATAGGCTGCCCGATAATGCCCGGACTGTTTCTTTTTATCGGTTTAAAGTTATTGTTTAAAGTTAAACCTTATTGTAGTCACAATGTATCATTCACCTGGTGGTAGCTATGAGAGATTTTTCCGGTTGCTCGATTTGTGCATGGGAAATTTGATTTCCCTGGGATTATCCATTGTGATCGGTACAGATCACAATGTTAACCCCCTAACCCATCCCAATGAATTCCTTGACTTCACAAACATCTTACGAAGCTATGACATGTTCTTCAGTGTTAATGAGGCTACTAGAAATGAATCCCCTCTTGATACTGTCCTAACGAACATTGATACTTGGAGATATAAAGCCATTGTAAGCTCTGATCAGATATCCGATCATAAGCATGTTTTTTTCAGTCTATGCCTGTCGGATGTAAGTGGCCCAGTTGGTACTTTAAATTTAGTGAAACCTGTCAGGAAGATCTCTTTCAGACCATACAATGATAATAATTTACAGATTTTCTTAAAATACCTGACTAGTCAGATTCATTCTTGGTATGATGAGATACAAATATTTACTGGTAGTCTGTCTTTTGATGTCTTTTTTGACAGATTTAAACAAGCTTTTGACACCTTTTTCCCTATTGTCACTAAGTCCAAGGTTGCAAACACAACCAAATGTAATGTAGGTCTGAGAATCCAAAACTGGTACTCTCCTGAGCTGAGTAATCTTAGGAACACTATTCTACTGGTTAGTGATCTATCAAAGACTGCACCGCACCTGCTCCCGGAGCTGAGAAGGCTAAGAAGAGAGTACAGGGCCAAAGTAAGGGATGCGAAGCAAACTGCTGTGGCTACTTCAATCATGAATTCAACTAACCCCTGCAAGGCTGCATGGGATCACATCAAAAAGCGTAAGATGTCTGCATCTGAACCCGAGCGGAACTTTGCTACAGCAGATGAGTTTAACTCATACTTTTTGGAGTCTGTTAATGACTTGGTTAAAAATTGTGCATCTGACCTCTCCCTTGGCAGACCGATCCCATTGACAAACAACCTTGAATCCGTTCCTCTTATTCCATTTAACTTTACCTGGTCTCCTGTCAGTACAGAAAATGTAATTAGCATAGTAAAAAATTTTAAATCATCTAGAAGTAAGGATTTTTATGATATGACTGTTGATTTTTAAAAAAAAAGTATATCTGTGATTGCTCCAATTTTAGCTTATGTTGTAAATTCCTCTTTGTCAGTGGGCATTTTTCCTGATGCCCTGAAAATTAGCAGGACTGTTCCTATTTACAAGAAGGGTGTAACAAACAATGTCTCAAGTTATAGGCCCGTCTCTATGATTCCAATCTTTGCCAAGATTATTGAAACTGTAATGTTGGAACAATTGTACAACTATTTTGAAGCGCATCATCTCCTTGTCCCCACGCAATTTGGTTTTCGCAGAGGGAAGTCCACAGTCCAGGCTGTAGACACCCTCGTACAAGAGGTACTAAAATATTTTGAAGAAAAAAGTTCAACTTCTGTCTTATTGTGTGATTTATCTCGTGCTTTTGACTGTGTATCACACAGCCTTTTGTTATCTAAACTTGAAAGGTACGGGGTGAGGGGAGATGCTCTGTCAATTCTGCAGTCGTACCTCTCAGGGAGATCCCAAGTTGTGTCCTGGAACGGGAAAAACTCTGCTTCTCTGAATGTAAAGTATGGTGTCCCACAGGGCTCCATACTAGGTCCATTCTTATTTATTATATCAATAAATGATTTGTATCACAAGATAGCTGGTAATGTGCTATTTTATGCTGATGACACCACCCTCTTTTCCAGCCACTCAGATTATTTTGTTTCAAGGGTGGATGTTCAAGAACTATTGAAAGTAGCTGCTCTTTGGTTCCGTAATAATAGGTTATGTTTGAATGATGCCAAAACTCAGGAAATTACTTTTAGCCTATCCAGAGATGTGGAGTGTGATACATCTGTGAAGCTGCTTGGTTTTACACTTGACCCTCGGCTGAACTGGTCTTTTCATATTGTTTCACTTTGCTGCAGGCTTAGCAGAGTAATCTACCTGCTTCGGCGATTAAAAGCGGACATGCCGTATCAATTTGTCCGCCTTGCTTACTTTGCGTTTTTTCAAACCCACATTCAGTATGGCACAAGGCTCTGGGGGCACTCACCTGCCGTACAAAAAGTTTTGCTGTTGCAGAAAAGAGCTGTTAGGGTCCTGTCTGGAGCCAGGCAGCTTGATCACTGTAGGCCATTGCTTGTACAGCATGGCATAATGTCTGTTTACAATGTATATATATACCAATGTTTGTTGGAAATCAAGAGTCAGGAGGCTGATCATGTTCTGAACGGGAATATCCATAACCATAAAACTAGATCTAGCACCAATGTACATAGAGTTAGAGTTAGATTGGACAAATCTTTAAATTGTTTTCCTGTTTTAGGTATTAGGATGTATAACCACATACCTCTGCTTATCAGGCAAAAAACAATGAATAGTTTTAAAAGGACTTTGAAAGCATGGCTTGTGGCAAATCCTTTCTACAATGTAAATGAGTTTTGGGAGGCCGATATGAATAGCATGTAGAGAGTCACCAATGAGGTATGCGTGTGGTATAAATTTTTATTTTTATTTATTTATTTTTTTTTCTTTGTGCATGGAGTGCCTTTGTAGTAGTATTGTTTTTGTAGCATGTGGCCTGTGTTTGATATTGCTTTGACTTTTGCTTGGACTCAATGCTTTGGACTTATTTGTTAGTCAAGAGACTCATATATTTATACTTATGTTCTATGTGATATTTAGGTTAGTGACTTGGCCTATTGTTTTTTTTGTAAACTGAATGGCTGAATAAATCTTGAATCTTGAATCTATTTTAAGAGAATGGCTCATTGCAAATCCATTTTATAGTGTAGAGGAATTTTTAGGCTGTGACCTGAATATAAGGTTTTTAATTGTTTTATGTATGTCATGCTAGGTTAATTAGTTTTTAAAATTGTTGACTTTGCCTATTTCTGTGTTTTGTAATAATAATGGACCAATGGCAATAAAAAAAATCCTAAAAAAATAGAGAAATACTAGCTAAATATTTTGAAAATCTTCTCAATTGCGAAATGCCAATAGAAAAGCTACAGTTTGTAAAGCCCACGCCCAATCCGGACTCAATACCACCAACAAAGGAAGAAATTGTGAACATAATAAAATGATTGAAAAATAACAGAGCACCTGGAGAGGATGGATTGATACCTGAAATATGGAAATTAGACCACAAATATATTACACCCAAAATAAACAAAATCATTGAAAATATATAGATTACAGGTAAAATACCAGTAGAATGGAAATCAGCCCTAATACACCCACTCCACAAGAAAGGTGATAAAGCAGACCCAAACAATTACAGAGTAATTTCATTACTGCCTATCACATATAAGATTTTATCAAAAACATTATTAAATCGACTAGAACCTCAAATAGATCCACAGATAGGAGAATACCAAGGAGGATTCAGGAAGGGAAGATCGTGCAGCGAACAAATTTGGAACCTTAAAACAATTTTATCAATAAGGAAATACAGAAGCACCACGGTAACATTTGTCGATTTTAAAAAAGCCTACGACTCTGTAGATAGAGAGACCCTTTTTAACACACTAGAAGAAATAAAAGTTGATGTTAAAACTAGAGAACTTATCTAGGAAACACTTACAGATACGACATCAAAAGTAAAATTTATGGGGGAGCTATCGGAATCGTTCAGAATTAATACAGGTGAAAAGCAAGGAGATGGTCTTTCACGAATTTTATTTAACACAATTTTAGAGAAGATATATAGAACGTGGGAAATAGGAGTCAAGGGAATACAATTGGGAAAGCACAAGGATAGAGCCATCAAAGTTAAATGTCTAGCATTCGCTGATGATATAGCGATTATAACAAATGACAGAAAAGAAGCAAAGGAAGCTTTAGAATCATTACATGAAATTTCAGCTAAAACAGGATTACACATATCATATGAAAAAACACAATATATGGATACTAAATCCGTTGACAGACTCCAACTGGAAACTAAGTACGGAAGCATAAAACAAGTAGAGAATTTCAAATACCTAGGAGAAATTAAACAGAAAACAGGACTGAATACAACATCAAACAAAGAAAGGATTATGAAACTACAAAAAGCATACCGACTTACATGGAACCACTACAACAAAAAAAACATCTCCACTAATGCTAAACTAAGACACTACAACACAGTAGTGTTGCCGGAAGCCCTATATGCCTCAGAAACATTGTTAATTAAAGGAAGAACAAAGATAAAAGACTTAGAAAAACAAGAAAGAAAAATATTAAGGAAAATCTATGGGCCAGTCCACAGAGAAGGAATATGGAGAAAGAGACCTACAGTAGAGTTATACAAGCAGACGGACACCATTACAGACAACTTTAGGAAAAGGCGAGCAAGATTTTATGGGCACATTTTTAGAATGAACGACGGCAGACTCACCAAGAAAATATTTAATATAGTGAAGAACAGTAAAATGAAAACTCCTTGGATGAAGGCAGTGGCGGCTCGCCTATAAGGACTCTCGGACGCCGCCACCCCAAAGATTTGAAAAAGGAAAAAATAATTAAATACTTATTTAGTTATAACTATAGATCCAACAAACAAATATGTTTTAACAGTCGTATACAACAAAATTATAGCGGGAAAACATACAAAAATAGCACGAAAAGTTCGTATTTGTAGACGTGGGGCGCTCAGCAGAACGTCCCAATCCATCACAATGCATTTATATGAAGAGAGGTAGTGGTGGGGGTGGCTGGTGCTATGACGCGTCTAAGTCTATCTCTTATGGAAGTCTTGGGACGTCGTCCACGCATGCGCAGAGTAACATTTGTGGCGAGTTGACAGTTGATTGCCGCGTGCCGGTTGTCTGTTTGTTTTTGTGTGTAACAGAGGTTATGTTTGTGTTGATCTAAGTAAGTAGTGTAGTTTTGGTACACAATTAGTAAGTTAACTGTGTACCAGAAAACAATGCTTTTTACATTAACAAAGTTCGCGAATCCTAGAAGTGTTTATTATCTAGAGGAGGTAATCATTGCGAATATATTTTTTGTTACATTACATTACACAAAGGGGCGGAACAGAGTTCCTGTCGTACGTCAGCCATGTGGCTTTTTGCGCACCCCTGTTGATTGAATGTTTCACGGACCTTCCAAGTTTAAAAACCTGACAAACTGCTGTAGTCTCCCCACTAGCTCCTCCCGGGGAAGGTAACAACCCCTCTCCATGATGCCGAGAGTGGCGGCTCTCACCCCGGCAAGCTCGGTGCAGTCATACAGCAGATGATCAGCAGTCTCCTCGGACTGCCCACACTTTCTGCAGATTGGATCTCCGGGGAAGAGTCCCATTCGAGCAAGATGTTTCCTCATATGTCCGTGTCCCATGATGAGACCTACAATGAGTCTGAGTTCGGACCTACTTAACTGTAGAAGATCCTCAGCGATCCTTGAAGAGGGAGAGCTGAGAGACAGTTTACTTACTCTCAGTAGGGGCAGCTCCGCCCATCTCCTGCGGTGACACTCACGTGCCCACGTGTTGATCTCTCGATCCACATGCGCCCTGGAGATGCCGCAGAAGGGTTGTGGACCCACGAATGGGATCAAAGCGCCATCGTTCGCCAGACGATCAGCTATTTCATTGCCCATAATACCTGAGTGTACTGGGACCCAGCAAAGGGTAACGTTGTTGTGACTGCCAAGAGAAGACACTGCGTTGCGGCATTCCCACACTAACTTGGAGTCGAAGGTACAGGAGTCCAGAGCCTTGAGGGTGGCTTGACTATCTGAGAAAATGGTAATGTTCTTGTTCCTGACACCTCTGTTGAGATTGAACAGAGCACATTCCATGATGGCTGCCACTTCTGCCTGGAACATTGTAGGGAGATCCCCCATGGGAACGCAGAGCTTTACCTTATCTTGCACCCCCAGTATTCCAGCTCCAGTTCCCTTACTTCCCTTAGAGCCATCCGTGTACCATTCTGACTCGCAGGGATGAAGAGGTCTGCCTCCATCTTGCCAGTCAATCCTTGGTGGAATCACCACTGAAAATGACTTACCGTAGGCGTATCTAGTGTAAGATGGTCAGAAGGCATGTCAAGGGCCTCACTTCTAACTACCTGCTCAATTCTGGTGTGACCTACCGAGGGTACATTGAAAGTCATCCAGAGATTCTCACATCGGAGGCGATATGCACATTTCCTAGCAACCGTTTTGATGTAGACATCTATGGGCAGGATATTCAGCATACAGTCCAAGGATGCTCCAGGGCAGGAACTCATGGCTCCAGAAATCATGAGGCAAGCCAACCTCTGGACCGCCGCAAGCCCCCACACTGTGGTGGGGCGCTCGCCAGAACGTCCCAAACCATCACAATGCATTTATATGAAGAGAGGTAGTGGTGGGGGTGGCTGGTGCTATGACGCGTCTAAGCCTATCTCTTATGGAAGTCTTGGGACGTCGTCCGCGCATGCGCAGAGTAACATTTGTGGCGAGTTGACAGTTGATTGCCGCGCGCCGGTTGTCTGTTTGTTTTTGTGTGTAACAGAGGTTATGTTTGTGTTGTTCTAACTAAGTAGTGTAGTTTTGGTAACAATTAGTAAGTTAACTGTGTACCAGAAAACAATGCTTTTTACATTAACAAAGTTCGCGAATTCTAGAAGTGTTTATTATCTAGAGGAGGTAATCATTGCGAATATATTTTTTGTTAATAACATCTGATGTTTGCAAAACGAACAACATTAGTGTATTGCAGGTACATCCGCGTGAAAAATGAAGGCGCTAAAATGTTCAGTTAGGTATTTACGTCTTTATTTAAATATCGAAAGAAATAAAGCTTTTTTCAATATAATTTATCCATACAATCGAGAGTCCAAATTAAGTCGATCCATAACACCAAGAGTATAGTATTTATTATTCAAGGTTTATGAGGAAAACTAGATATTTTAGTTAAAAACGAAACACATGCATCACAAATTCAATACCTAGATTGCTTTAAAAAGTAACTAAAACACACCATATTTTCAAAAATTTGCCGCAGAGAGAACACCCGGACCCCCCCTCTCCTGAGGGTAATCCATAACCCCAAGACCCCCCGGTTTGCGCCCCCCCTAGCATTTCACTCACGAGCCGCCACTGAATGAAGGAAACCATGGAAGATCTTGTAAAGCTAAGCATCTCTGAAGAAGATATATTAAACAGGAGCGAGTACAGAGAAAAAAATCAGACACAGAAGATCACAGAGACACCTAGAAAGAAATGAATTGGAAAGAAGTGGACAGGAGAAATGAAGAGAGAACACAGTGAATACATGAGAGGTTTTTGGGAAGAAAGAAGGAAAATAAAGAAAAAGGGACCATGATAGTTGATTGTGTTTTTACGCTCTCCTAAAGGGGAATTATCAAAAATAATAATAATAATATATGTGTGTGTGTGTGTGTGTGTGTATGTGTGTCTGTGAACACGATAACTCTCGTAAAAATGGTCCGATTGAGACCAAATTTGGTAGAAACGAGTATTCCTGCAATTGCTCGGACGAGTTCGTAATCCAGACATATCGGTCAATCGGAAGGGGTAGTTTGAGGGGGGTTTTGTACCCAAAAATGGGTTTTTTGCATTTTTCCCATGCAATTTTTAAAAATTTCAAATTTTATCGTTCATCATTAGAATCAGCATAAAAAACTGCATAATTAGTGTCTTAAAGTTTTTCTCTATCTCCAACGGTTACCGAGATATTAAAAAATCTAAACACAGTACGTTGTATTTTGGGGCTCCAATATGAATCTTATGGAGGATAAGAAAAAATTAATATTTCCCATATCAATCAATATTTTTAGATTAAACTTGGTATTTACCTTCATGTTGTTGATACCCACCCGTTATGCTTAAAAATCATAGTTTATGTGTTTATCATGGCAGCAAACCTGCATACTCTTTTCCCATGTTAATCATATAGGGAATAGTTTGCCTATTCCCTATATGATTAACATGGGAACATGGAACATGGGACAAATAATTCTCATGTTTATGGACAGATTTTTATAAAACTTGTCATACAGGGTGACCACGGGAAGTATTTACATTTTGAAAACAGCAAAACGGTTTTAATTTTTCAAACAAGAAATTTATTTAATTTTCTGACATGTTTGTTAGGATATGCAATTTAATTTAACTTACTTAATTAACTTGCGAAAATAAGGTCATGAAGGTGACGGCAGTCTTCTCTGATGCAGTTTTCAATTCTGTTGAGGAAGCTCTGCCATACTAGCTGTAGTGTCTCCTCAGTGATTAGTGCCACCTCTTCACGAATTGCCTCCTTCAAATCTTCCAAATTACGAGGTTTGCGTTTGAAAACTTTCTTCTTCAAATGTCCCCACAAAAAAAATCGCAGATGTTCAGGTCAGGAGAACGAGGAGGCCAGGGCACATCTCCAAATCTTGAAATGACATGACCTGGAAACACTAATCAACGAGGAGACACTACAGCTAGTATGGCAGAGCTTCCTCAACAGAATTGAAAACTGCATTAGAGAAGACTGCCGTCATCTTCCTGACCTTATTTTCGCAAGTTAATTAAGTAAGTTAAATTAAATAGCATATCCTAACAAACATGTCAGAAAAGTAAATAAATTTCTTGTTTGAAAAATTAACACCGTTTTGCTGTTTTCAAAATGTAAATACTTCCCGTGGTCACCCTGTATATTATTATTATTATTATATTATTGATTTAATGATTCGGAAATTCGCTGAGTACGCAGGTCTGCTGCAACGGGGGTATTTTTTTTTATAATTACTGTAGTGCAGATATGTTTAGTTTTGCAACCTCTATTCCAGAATAACTTAGAACCATGTAGTAAGTGAGAAGGTATTAAGAATGGGTGAGAGGAAGTGATATAAATAAATTGCCAACTAATTATTTCATGCAATTATTGTGGTATTATACAATGACAAATATGATAATAATTTTTTATATATAAATCAATTATTTCGATTTTAGTCTTAAATATTCTGGTTACATAAAATAAAACATTTAATTTTAAACCCATATACGAAACTATTGATGTAACATTGATACCAGACTCAGATAACTGTATCGGTTATCGCTGTCCTAATTTTTTTTGGTAATCATTATCCTGAGGCTGAATACCGAACTGGCTATTGGACTAATTATGAGAGACAATGATGATGATAGTAATGAATTCATTGTGAATTGCAATTTGGTTGAGAGTTATAGGGACATTAAAAACATTTACAGTGAATTTAAAAATGGCTTAGGATTAAACGTGTTACATCAAAACATATGAAGCTATGATAAAAATATTGATCAATTTTTTGTTGTGTTAAATAGTTTACAAGTTAAAGTTCATTGCATGGTCCTAAGTGAAGCTTGGCTGCATGATGACATTAATTTACAGCATTTAGAAGGTTTTACCGTATTTAAAACAGAAAATCAGTTGAACAAAAATGATGGGGTTGTTGTTTACATTGACAGTGCATTGGCAGCAACATGTCAGCAGGTATGTCTTGGGGGCGTGGCTAGCTGTTTGTCTCTTCAGTGGGCTGGACATACCTGCGGACTTCTCTGTGTCTACCGTAGTCCTAATTCTAACATATGTAATTTTACAGATGGCCTTTTAAATTACATAATGGAACATCAATCCAAACAAGTCTTAAGAATGTTGATTGGAGATATAAATATAGATATTTTGAATCCGTATCCAAACACTAACGAGAATAATTATTTGGACCTGTTGTTTGAGGCAGGATATATATCCTGTATTGACCAAATTACAAGACACGAGAGTCAAACATGTATTTGTAAAATTATTAAAATCAATCAAAGTGCATTTGGCTGTCTTAAATTCATTGATTACTGATCACAGACTTATTTTGGTTTTTTAGAACTCGGAATGCAGTCGCGACACGGATAATTTGCAGGTTATGAATAAAAAAACTGTTTGGATTAAGGTACGACGTATTTTATCACAAGAAAAATGGCGGAAAGTTATTGATCATAACAAAGATATAAATTCATGTTCAGAAAACTTTATTAATTATATTAGCTTAATTAATTATATCATATTATATTAATTATCTTATATAATTATATTAACTTTATTAGTCAAACAAGCCATAGACCAAGCTACTAGTTCATCTGTTAATTCTAAAATTCTAAAATTAATTCTAAAATCAGGAAAATTAAACCGTGGATCACGGCTGGATTAATTAATTCGATCAGGGAACGGGATAAGTTATATAAAAAGGTCCAGAGACAACCGTTTAATATTGGGTTACGTCAGCGTTTTTAATTTTATAGAAATATGATTCAAACACTCATTAAGCGAACGAAATTCGATTGCTATAAAAACAAAATTGAGTAAACTAATGGTGATACTAAGCGCTTCTGGCGTTTGGTAAGTGAAGCTTCTGGCCGTTCATAAAAAAAAATCCTTCCCAGTTCGGGAGTTTGTGCGTAACGGCGATCCTGTCACTTCCAGCCATAACAAGACAGTTAGTGATTCGTTCAACCACTATTTTGCATCTGTAGGCTCAGACCTTGCGTCGGCTTTGCAACCAGTCGGCCCGCCCACGGTTTTGGAGGACGGCCCCATCCAGAATTCTGTTTTCCGTTTTTTTCTGTCAGTAGACAGAGTATTAGAGAGGTGGTTGTTAGTATTAGGGGAGGTTCTGCGCCTGGAATTGATAACATTCCAGCTAAGCTCGTTAAGGAAAATATTGATTATCTTATTGAATCACTCCACTATATTGTCAACCGCAGTTTGAGCACAGGTGAGTTTCCGAACCCCTTCAAAAAGGCTAAAGTAATTCCCTTGGATAAATCTGGGCCAAAAGTTGACAAATCAAATTATAGACCTACATCTCTTTTAACGGTATTCTCTAAGAAAATTGAGAAATGTGTTAAAATTTCAATTATCTAGTTACTTAGAACGGGAAAAGTTAGTTTGTAATTGTCAATATGGCTTCCAAAAAAGCAAAAACACATCTGACGCCTTTTTTGATTTGACGAAATTTATTTTTCTCTTAAAGAGTTGCTTGGTGTTCAAGGTATTTCACTTTCCTGGTTTAAAGACTCTAAACAATCAAAAACAAATGTATCTATATACTACAAGGTATACTCTAGGTACTACAAGTGATACTGTCAATGTTGAATATGGTGTTGTTTAAGGCAGTACCCTTTGACCCCTTTTGTTTTCCATTTATATTAACACTATTTCAAGAGTAAATCTGAACAGTAAAGTTTGCTGTTTCCTGTTTGCTGATAACACGGCGGTGGTTACTGCCGGCTGCGTGTGGGACGAGGTGTACCATTTGGCAATGTTAGATCTTAATAATTTGAAGTCCTGGTTCGATTATAATACCTTTACAGTTAATGTAGAAAAAACAAAGTGTCTTCCTATCTTCCTCAAGAATAGTTCAGACCTGGGAGAACGATCTTTAAAGTTACATTGCTGTGGAGATGCAAGGGCGTTAAAGTGTGAGAAAATTGTACGAGTGGAGCAATACAAATATTTAGGAGTTGTAATCAACAGCAAATTGAATTGGGCTCCACACATTAAATATGTCAAAAGTAAACTTAGGAGGCTCACTTACGCATTTATCCAATTAAGAGAAATTTTGTCCCTTCAGCAGTTGAGCAATGTGTACTTTGCGTACGTGCAGTCGGTGGTGCAATATGGTGTCCTGGCTTGGGGTGGGGCACTCCCGACAATTTTAGAACCTCTAGCAGTATCACAGAGGTCTATTATTAAAATAATTCTTTAAAAAGTCCTAGATATTCTTCGTTTCAACTGTTTAGTGATTTTTCACTATTAAAATGTACGACAAATTTTCATAAAACTATCCAAGTCTTCATAAAGAAAAATAAAAACTCAATTTTTTCTCCAGTTTATCATCAATAACCAACCCGAATTCGTAGAAACCTTGGTATTACAATTCCCATTTTGTCTCATTCTTCATTAAAAACAATTCCTTTTTATTTATGCCACATTATATACAGAAATTTACCAATAGAGATCAGAATTGCTAAAAGTGACAGTTTGGCTGTGTACAAGAGGAAGGTTGGTGTCTGGCTTCTGGATTTGAGACACGACCGATCAGAGGCCCTCCTTCAATCGCTCTACTCTTAATCTTAAGTCAAGTTAATTATTACTTTTACTAACGAATTTATCCTTCAAATTATTTTACAACAGTACCGTAATTCCCTTAGATTTAATTTTTCTATTGATTTAATGAAAAATGTAAATTAATAATTCATATGTCAGGTTGTTATTCGTTATGTTTTGATGCACGACAAAACACATAGTTATGAGCTATGCAAAGAAAAATGTTATGTTTTGTTATAATTTACCTTGCATACGTTTAAGTAGAGTTTAATTTTATTCATTGTTATTATTTATACAGGGTATTTCAGAATTCCCTACCAATACTCTAGGGCATTGTTCCTGGGTAAGAAACATATCTAAATATCATATTTAAATTGTCCGGAAGTCCTTAGTTACTCACACAGCCTCCATTTTGTTTTTTTCACTTATAATTTTTTTCTGAATAATGGTTAAACGTACGGAATTGAAACTTTGCACAAACATTTATGGTAAATAGACAAAGCTATAAAAAAATTATGACAATTTCTAAAATTCATAAAACAAAATGGCGGCCATTTAAAATTTTGTTTCTCAAATAACTCGTGAACCGTTGTTTTAACAGAAAATTTAAAAGTATAACCTTTTTTAGGTAATGAAATTACAAATCGATTGACACCAAATTGTTTTATATTAGACAAATATTAACTGAGATATGGTAGCTTTAGTGATAGGTGACTGCTAGAGCTTAGTTGCAGTGCATGTCAAGGCATGCAACTAAAGTCTGCCAAAACAATGCAACAGTCTCCGCCTGCTTTGTATGGTATTTGTAGGTTATTTTAGATTACTTCAAACAATAATAAAATGTCACATAACCCTTGGCATAAGTTTAGAATAACTGTAGAGGAACTGACTACAATGAATAAAATAATAACATTTTCAGGCAAGAATAAAATCAGATGATTATTTTGTAAAAAAGTATTTTGACTTTTACCACAGCTGAAATAAAACCTTTGGGAGTTTTGTGTGAATTTTAATGACAGTAAGGCCGGCCGCACACTGATGCAGCATTTCACTTGAAGCAAGTGTTGCAAGGCAAAATGTTTCGCTGGGCAGTTAATATTTGTCTAATATAAAACAATTTGGTGTCAATCGATTTGTAATTTTATTACCTAAAAAAGGTTATACTTGTAAATTTTCTGTTAAAACAACGGTTCACGAGTTATTTGAGAAACAAAATTTTAAATGGCCGCCATTTTGTTTTATGTATTTGAGAAATTGTCATAATTTTTTTGTAGCTTCGTCTATTTACCATAAATGTTTGTGCAAAGTTTCAATTCCGTATGTTTAACCATTATTCAGAAAAAAATTATAAGTGAAAAAAACAAAATGGAGGCTGTGTGAGTAACTAAGGACTTCCGGACAATTTAAATATGATATTTAGATATGTTTCTTACCCAGGAACAATTCCCTAGAGTATTGGTAGGGAATTCTGAAACACCCTGTATTTAAGTTTTCCTTAGAAATGTAAATATTACTTAAGATTTGCTTTTTATTCCAGCACAAGAATATTTCAACAAACTTTTTTTCTGGTGAATGGACTGTTTGTGAGTGGACTGACTCATTCCCATACACGGACGTATAGTCCTTTTGTTTTTTTTTATTATTTAATTTTATTTATTTATTATTTATTTTTATTATTTTATTTTTAATTATTTTTTCCTGGACTAATTATGTTTATTTTTTGTAAATGTCTTTTTCAGGAATAAAAAGCATTTTGATTTGATTTGACTGTGGGGACGCTTCAGTCATTGTGAATGGTTTTATTACTAACAAACCAAGTGGCTTGGAGGATTTGTCGAAGCACTTTTGATTGAAATCCTTGGATGATTTCTATATTGGAAACACTAGAAGCCACAGTTGAACTCTATAAATCCATACAGGTCTAAGAATGACTTTATATAGTAACAATTTATTCTCAACTTTTAATTTAGATTTTTTGTTTAAAAGCCAGGAGAGATTTCTTAATTTTTTTATAAAGCAAATTCCAAATGTGCTTCTTCCAAGTAAGTCTCTCGTCAACAGTAATGCCTAGATATTTTACCTCATGTGATTGAGGAATATTAATGTTATTTAGTGTCACTGGGGGACATCTACCAAATCTGGTGGTAAATACTATGTGAACAGATTTTGTTTCATTAACTTTAACCCTCCATTTCTGTAGCCATTCAGACAGGTCATTTAGAGCACCTTGAAGATTCACAGAGGCCATTACGGGATCTTGATGAGATGATAATATGGCTGAGTCCTGTGGCGGCTTGTGAGTGAAATGCTAGGGAGAACACACCGGGGGTTATGGAATACCCTCCAGGAGAGGGAGGTCTGGGTGTTCTCTCCGCGGCAAATTTTTGAAGATATTGTGTATTTAGTGACTTTTTAAAGCAATCTAGGTATTAAATTTGTGATGCAATGTGTTTCGTTTTTTAACTAAAGTATCTTTGTTCCTCATAAACCTTGAATAGTAAATACTATACTCTTGGTCTTAAGGATCGATTTAGTTTGGACTCCCAATTGTATGGATAAATTATATTGAAAAAAACCTTTATTTGTTGCGATATCTTGTAAATAAAAACGTAAATACCTAACTTAACGGTTTAGCGCCTTCATTTTTCATTCAGATGTACCTGCAATACACTACTGTTGTTCATATGTTTTAAAAAAATAAGATGTACTAGACAACAAACACTACTAGAATTCGCGAGCTGTATTAATGTAGATGTAAGCTTTTTTTCTGGTGTACAGTTAACTTACTGTTAACTGTGTATCAAAACTACACTACTTAGTTAGATCAACACAAACATAACCTTTGTAACACAATAAAAAACCAAGAGATAACCGGCGTGCGGAAATCAACTGTCAACTTGCCACAAATGTTACTCTGCACATGCCGTCCCAAGACTTCCATAAAGGATACGCCTAGACGCGTCATAGCACCAACAACCCCCACCACTGCTTCTCTTCATATAAATGCATTGATATAAATGCATTCTGGCGAACGCCCCACGGCTACAAACACAAACTTTTCGTGCTATTTTTGAATGTTTTTTCCCTATAATTATTTTGTATATGACTGTTAAAACATTTAGGTTAGTTGGATCTATAGTTATAACTAAATAAGTACAATTTGATTTTTTTTCCTTTTTCAAATCTTTGGGGGGGGCGGCGTCCGAGAGTCCTTATAGGCGAGCCGCCACTGGCTGTGTCGTCTGCAAACACAGACACTACGATTTTCAGGTAGGTCTGCGGTGAACAGTGTGTATAACACAGGACCTAGCATGCTTCCTTGGGGGACTCCTACTTGGATGGAATGCAGATTTGCGATGCTATCTCCAAATTTTACTCTGAAATATCACTCAGTTAAGTATGATTTTATCAACATGTAGTATGAGTGAGGAAGATGAAATTTGAGCTTGTATAACAGGCTGAGATGCCAAACTCTGTCGAAGGCTTGACTAACATCTATAAAAACAGCAGAGCAATATTTCTTGGTCTTCTTTAATGATGTAAGTTACTCGGTGCAATTGCTCAATAGTAGAATGTTCCCTCTGGAATCCAAATTTATGATTTGGGATTAGTTCTCTTTCCTCTACTTCAACAAGAAGACGATTCAAGAAAAGCCTCTCAAAGTGTTTTGACACACTTGGGAGAAGACTAATTGGCCTATAAGAGATTGGGAGATTTTCCTGGCTTAGCTATCATTATAATCTGTGAAATCTTCCATTGAGCTGGGGAATACTCGTCTTGTAGGATTGAATTAAAAATCAAAGTCAAATACACAACAACTTTTCTAGGGAGCTCCTTTAACACCTTTCCTGTGATCAAGTCGTAGGCAGGAGCTTTACAGTTTTATGTGTTTTATAACTCCAGTAATCTCAGAAGGTGTAAAAGCCACTATTGGTGGTGATGGCCTCCTCATCGGGTACACTGAAAAGGAAACATATTTCTCCCAATTCAAACTAAAATTGAAATTTTGAATAGGCTGCAAAAATGTGAAAGTGTTTTGTATCTTGCAAAAGAGTATGGGGTGGTTAAGACCACCATTTCAGACATGAAAAAACAGAAATACAGTAGGCCTATTTGTAGGTTATTTTCAAAAATCCGGACAAATCGATAATCCGAACTACCTACCAATTGGTTCAGATTTTCGACTTGGCGGCGGTTAAAAATTTTTAAATTAAATAACAAAAAACCATTAACTTTATAACATTTTTACAAGAAATAAAAAGATTACAATTTTAATTTCAAATCGTGCGGTACTTTGGTGAACAAAATCCGTCCACAGATAAGCGAGAAAATGCACTTTTAAAGTTTGCTTACAGAGCCTATACGCCTCCGCAGTGCGGGCGTGGCGAAAAAGCAGCTGGCACAACAATTATTAATTCTTCGCCACAGCCGCGCCGGGGTGGCGTGTGGGCCCTGCAATCTAACATTTAAGGTGTGTTTTCTCGCTTATCTGTCAACGAATTTCGTTCACGGATCATACATCTGAGAACATACATCTCCCCTTTTTTTATATCTCCCGCTCATCCTGCCACTGTCTCTACACTTCCTTTTTTATGCCCCCCTCAGTTCCTTTCTTTTCTTCTTTCAGTTAACTTTCAGGCTTTCTTTAGGAGATCTCTTTGATCTTCAAATCAATCGGAAATCTTCCCATTGCAACATTTAGGGCTACAAATGCAGTTATAATGTAACTAGTGATGTGGGCCCGCAATATTCCCAGATCCCAGTGGAAGGAAACTGAAATATATTTCCTTGGCTGGGGAAATTGGCAAAACGTGGGAATTTATATTTTTTCTTTTGAATAATTTTACACTTATATATATATATATATATATATATATATATATATACCTGATAAGAACATTAAAATTGAGTTTTTAGAGATATTGTTCACTTGCAGTCAATATCAATGTCCCTATTCAATAATAACCGCTATAATCATGTGGGAATTTACAGATATCACTGGAAATGTATGAAAAACATTAGGAATTTAACATTTCAAAAGATGACAGTCAAAAAAATCTTTATTACATGTCCAGTGCATTGTCTATATACGAGTGGGTACCCAAAAGTAACCGGAATTTGTCTGCTGAGGGTGGAGCTTTGGTAGTACGGGTGAGCGCCACTAGGGCGTGTCTAGCACAACTCTTTGCCAGTTCAGTCCTGTGCGGGTCATTGAGCTAGCACATTTTGTTCGTCTGTAGCGTCATTTTTTGCTGTTTCTGTTTCACTGTTGCTTTGTTCTTTATGATGGCAAGTTCAAGTGAACAACACGCCGCTGTCAAATTTTGTTTTTCCATGATACATTTAAAACCATGATTCATGACCAGTAATTAATTACTGTTAAAAGAAAATCTGGATCGATTCTGAGCTGTTCTTTCAGTTCATGACATGTTTCGACTCGACGTGATTTTTGATTGTCAGTAAGAGTCCGAGGTGCAAATTTGGTAGACATGCGTCTCATCCCTAAATCTTCAGTTAAAATTCGCTGACCCGTGTCCAAGTTATTGCACTAATTTCTGACAGTTGATCAACAGTCTGTCGACAGTCTGTGAGCCCAAGCTCTCACATTTTTTTTATATTTTCATAAATTCAGGCAGTTAATGGACGTCCAGAGCGAGGTATGTCATCAATCGAAAGGTTGACATTTTTAAATTGAGAAAACCAGACATATACATGAGTTTTCCCCAAAGCATCATCTTTGTAAACAGTTTTCAACATTAAAACAGTTATTGCAGCGCTTTTACTGAGTAAAAAACAAAATTTCACAGCGGCGCGTTGTTCTTGCAATCATAAAAAACTAAGCAACAGTTAAACATATAATGACGCTACAGACGAACAGAATGTGCTAGCTTAACGACCCACACGGGACTGAACTGGCAAAGAGTTGCGCTATACACGCCCTAGTTGGGCTCACCTGTACTACCAAAGCTCCGCCCTAGGCAGACAATTCTGGTTACTTTTGGGTACCCCTCGTATGTAATTGAAAAAATATTTTAATACTAATCAATCAATCAAATGTGCTTTATTTAAGATCTGAACAATACATTGCATCTGATGAAAATAAATATGTTCTAACAGAAAGCACAACAAAACAATGGTCACTTGGACCGTCCTGCTTGGTTGGCACGACTTGCACTCAATGAAAACTGTAACGAACAGAATCCTTATTCCTTAAAGAACTTAATTTAAAAAGATAGTACCTTGGTCAGTCTGCAGTTCAATGATTTTAATGGATTTGTTTCTGCTTACGCCATTATCAAACAAAATACAAATTTACTTAAACAAAATCAATATAACCTGTACAACACAACATAACAAATAATAATTCAATTTAGACACCTGTTTGTTACTAGCACTATTTATCCAAGAACAGACTTTTAGGAAAGTTTAAATCAAGTTATACATTGTCTATATTATCAGCAGTCAGGTGATTTGTTGATGGAGATAGGTTTTCATCTCGGAGAAGGTAGTTTAAAATATAATTTGATTTAGATTGGAGTTTGTCATTTAAAATGAGTTTATTAACCTCATGGTTCTTGTAAAACTTAAATATTTCATATTCTTCCAATATATTCATTCTGTTTCCTTTTTGACAGTACTTTAAGACCGTTGTTAATGTCATGCATCAGGTATATTGGGCAAACCGTCGATTTATGTGTGTCTGTTCTCGGGTTCGGGCGATGCTCTAGTTTTAAATGCCCTACCTGTTTGGCCTATTTAAGAACTCGGACAGTCAGCACAATTTATTTTAACTTTTATCTTAACTTTAACATATAGTTAATATTTTTGAAAGATATAGCAGAAACCCTATTTATTTTAATTGACAGTCCAACACATAACAACTAAGCACTTGACGACTTTTAAACACATTAGTTACAGAAAAGTAAAATACTTTTAAACACATTAATTACAGAAAAGTAGAATTTTAATCTTAATTCTAGAGGTTCACCTTTTTGTTTAATCATATGCAAAATATTAAGAGAATCTCAGACTATTTAAACACATAGTAAATAGTACGCTTACAAAAGAATAGTATTTTTAGCATCTGGGAATCAAAAGGCTTTGATTGCTTTGGTTTAATTTACTTATGTTGAAGAAATTTCTTTTCTAACCTGGCGCCTTCATGATGATCTCCTTTCGTATTGTAGTTAATGGAAAATATTTGTAGGGAGTCCTTAAAAAACACTCTTCCCGCTTGTAAATACTTCAATGTGTAACGAATAGGTTCCACACCCTTCATAAAAGGCATAGTTAACAATTGAAACTCCGATTATTCCTATGAACAAACGAAAATTTCAAACTGTTGATATTTTGGACTTTAAAATTACGAAATAATTAAATAAAACTAACTAAACAAAAGGTTACTGCATCTTACTGTCTCTGTTAAAGGCCAGTCGTCTTCTGTACGTTACAGGCCACCCTGCTTTAGTCTGCTCTGCTTAGTGTTGGAGTTGGATTGTAAGATGCACTGGTTGCAGGTTGTTGACTATGACTGACTGAGGTAAAGTGTTTTATCCCTATAAGGTAAACTTTTACTTTCTCCCCTTATACGTAGTATATGGAGAGAGTATTGTTTTCGTCAAAATTTTCGAATTTGAGCTGAGGGTGGATATATCCGTTTTGGGGTCCCCTCAATCCAAAAAAGTGGGTTTTGACGTGATGTCTGTCCGTCCGTGTGTCCGTGTGTGTGTGTGTGTCTGGATGTGTACAGTGCCACAGCCTACCCCGTTGGTCCGATTTAGATGAAATTTGGCATGTATGTATATATTCACGGTATCTCCAGGCGTTTTTTTCATTTTTTTGAATTTTTGATTTTTAAGGGTAGTTCACCCCTAAAAACCCTTAAAAAACGTGAAAAATCCAAATTTCTCAAAAACGGCTCTAACGATTTTGATTAAAATTTGATAGTTTATAGTGCACAGGGCACTAAATAATTTGACACCACCCGCATGTCTGTAAAAATGACGGTTCAAAAGTTATGGGCTTTTAAATGTCAAAAAAATCAAATTTTTAAATTTTCAGCGAAAAAAATAAAAGTAAAGTATAACTTGGCTGGTACCATTGAAACCAGCTTAAAAATTAAACAAATTAGTATTTTGAATTATTTGTCTACGACCAACGGTTCCAGAGAAAAGTTAAATTTACTGTCCACGATAAACGCAGAACGTTGTCTGACAGCGCCCAATGTTATTTTTATGGAAAATGTAAAAAAATCAATTTCTTCCTTACTTTCCACCCGTTTTCCATGAAACTTGGTATGAAGTGTAAGGTCAAATCACCAAACAAAACCAGCTCAAAAAAGCTTGGTATTACCGAGGGGGGGTTCCCCCATACCATTTGATCAATAAATTATTAAATGACATTTAGAATTACTTTGTAGAACATGATAGTTTTATAACAGATTGTCTTTTTTAAATTTACTTAAGGGAGAAAGTATGTGTTAGTCCACTGGTACCGTTTATTTTACAGAGTTGCCGTATGGAACCGAACTGAAGGTAGCTTATGCGCGCCCGCTAATGAAATGGTCGATAAGTAGATTCCATCCACAAGTCAGAGCGTTATTTCCATCATAGATGATAGAAGAACTAATCAATTGTTCCATATATAAGCTAGCGAATGCCCGAAAATTCAAATATATTCAACCCCCGAAAATTATCCCTTAAGACAGCTTTGCTATCTTTCAAACTTTGTAAACATAATAAGTATTATGTTAACATGAACGATAAAATACTTTCAAAGTGCATAAAAGGCAGGCCATAAAAGGGTTTATATGATTTTTTTTCTATAAAATTTTCAACCTCCAAAAAATACCCTTACAGCAATTTAATACGGATCACACTATGTACACATACCAGAGTGATAATATGTGCACTTTAATTTAAAAATAGTTCCAAAGTTTTAAAACGTGAGGAAGGGGGAAGTAAGGCGTTTTATGTAAATTTTCAGCGTTTTGCTCCAATTCAACCATATTTAACCCTTCTAAAAAATACCCTTAGAGTGATTTTCTCCGAATCCCACTTTGTATAAATTATAAGTACTATGTCTTCTATAATAAAACAATAGTTTCAAATTGGTACACAGGAGATCGAAGGGGTAAAAAAGAAGTCTAATGTAAATTTTCAGCGTTTTGCTCAAATTTAGCATACATTACATTACATTTAGTGATACATAAAACCTCTTTTTTACCCCTACCTTCCCTTCGTATAACTTTGTAACTATTTTTAAATTAAAGTTTACATATCTTTTTGGTATGAGTACATAGTGTGTACCACTTTGAAAGTATGTTATCGTTAATGTTAACATAATACTTTATGTTAATATGTTTACAAAGTTTTAAACGTAGCGACGCTTGATAATGGTTAGTTTTCGGGGGTTGAATATTATACTTATGGATGGAACTAACGTGCTCTAGCTTATGGATGGAATCATAGATGATCGGGTAGTAAATTGTAATAATCCGTTCCTCTCTGATGGTATCTACTTATTGACTCTTGCGTTAGCTTGCGCATTAGCTACCTTAAGCTAGTTGCTTCAGCCCGGTCGCTTGAAAATAGTGAACTTCGAGGCTGCATGGTAAACAATTTGCTTAAAAAATATAAGCTTGAGGTTATGTTATGTTTATGAGTTTTGGTTTTCATACAACAACAAAACACAACACATAACAGTGGAAATTTATGAAGGACCAGTCTATCTAAGCAACTACAACGATGGATGTCTATTTGCAAAGGGACGAGCTGGTTCTGGGTTCTCTTTTATGAACAAGTGGAAGTACTTTTTAAACGTTAATACTTTGGCGAGTTGACTTCTCTCTTGAAGATGGATAATAGAATCATCACGGTGGACCCTAATGGAAACGGAAAACGAGGACTTCCAAAATTAAGAGATATTTTCCGGCGTCAGAGGCAAGATTCTGACGTAAGTATTGCCAGATTCCATATTAAACTTTGGAAATTACATAAAAAAATAGAAATACTATAATATTGTACCAACAATGCTAATTTTTGATTCCATGAAATTTTTGATCCATATGCAAATGATAGATGTAAACAAAAATCAGGGGTGCCCACCCCCCTAAGCTTCATGAATCACCCCCCCCCAAACTTAGAACCAACCCCCCCACGTAAGTTGGCACCCCATACCATAAACAATGGTGTAAATAATAATGAAATGAAATGAAAATTTATTCCCTCAATACATTTACAGAACAGTACATAACAAAAATAAAATTTTTCAGAAATCATTTTACCATCCTATCTGGTTCTGATGGTATTTACAAGTTCATTGTCCGGTGTTTTCAGTCGTCCACTTCACTGATAAGGTTAGCGAGAGTGAGAGTGGTTACAGTTCACTTTCACTTGATACACCGCTTACTTACTTATATTACTATTGTATTGAAACAACTATGAACATAATGAAACCAACTATAGGTACTTGAAAAAAAAAATAAATCTAATGAACTCTTACCGTAATATTTCTAAAAAGTTATATACATTTTCTTTGCCAAAGAGCCACTACAAGTTCAATTTACAAGTTCCTCCCCAACAATGCATAATACTCGTAAGCACCCCTTATTTTATCTAAAACTTAAAGAAGATTTATAAAGAAGATAAAAACCCCATGGGTTTTTAATACCTTTTTAAATAGGGCTCCATCTTGCTTCGTAGCTGCATTTAAACTCAATAACTTTATACTTCACTTACAGCTGTTGTTTGACCTTATAAGGATGTTTCTTTTTACAGTGTTCGTTCCATTTGTCATGCCTTACAGTAGCATTGCAAAACAACTCTAAACATAGATAGAGATTTTCCTTGAAGATGAACAACCACACATTTTTCTCATAACTGAACATGGACAGAAGGATCTTTTAAATTTGGAAAAAATTTCTATTTGTAACTATAGGCTATTCAGCTCATTCTGTCGCAATGACAGACTGAGGGGTGGTTCAGCCATCTTTTATACTTTTATCTTCTCCAGACTGGGATTCGAGGTCTGCCAAGAATCCTTGAATAAAAGTAAATTTTCATCTCCCTCAATTTTTGAAATCTCAGAAACAAAATTAGTCAGTAATGAATGTCGGACTCTTTGTGCAGTAGTATACAGACCCCCAATAACGACATAAATAGTTTTAATTTGTTTTTTCAAGTATTAGATTTTTAGCGAATTTCCCATAGGGAAGAAGCTATTACCGTAGGTCTCATGGTGAGACTTAAGCCCGGGACCATGTTATTTTTTCTTCTTTAGATGCCCAGAGTCCAAAAACAATAGTCGTTAAAATTTATATATATATACATATTTCATTCGTTTCATTCGAAGGGGCGGATTTCCCAAGGCGCTTCAGCCGTTGCAGCTTTTTGCGCACCCCTAAAAATTCTCTTTCCTGGAGAATCAGGAATCTTCTAGATGGAGAGACCTGTAAAACTGCAGCATCCTGTCAACGAGCTCGTCAGGAGGCAGAAAACTACCCCTTACCAAGTTGCCCAGAGTGGAGGACCTTACCTCTACCAGCTCTGTGCAATCAAAGAGTAGATGATCTGCAGTTTCCTCCTGCAGATAACATTTCCTACATAGGGGGTCGCCGTTGAAGACCCCCATACGTAGTTGGTGCTTCCTCAGATTACCGTGACCAGTGACGATACCTGTGACAAGTTTGGCATCCTCCCTGCCAAGTTTCAGGAACCTCTTTGCAACTTGATGAGAAGGAGAACGAAGATTAAGCTTACTAACTCTATGCAGGGAAAGTTCAGCCCATCTTTTCTTATGACAATCCCTAGCCCAGGAATTGATAGTCTGAAAAACCGCAGCGCGAGAAACACCACAGAAGGGTTGAGGACCACAAAGGGGGGATGATGCAGCCCTATTGGCCAGCCCGTCTGCCACTTCGTTACCATCCACCCCTGAGTGCCCTGGAACCCAACAAATGGTGACTTCATTGTGTCTGCCTACACAGGACACAAGCCTAAAACAGTCCCACACAACCCTAGAGTTGAACTCTACCGAGTCCAAAGCTCTAAGAGCCGCCTGACTCAGAGAAAATATTGATAGAAAGGCCCTCATGACCCAGCATCATGATGTCTGTGGCACATTCCATAATGGCAGTGATCTCGGCCTAGAAAACAGTGGGGAAGGTCCCCATGGAAATACCTGACCGTACGTTGTCCTGCACCCCGTAGATGCCTGCTCCTGTGCCCCGACTGCTCTTTGACCCATCAGTGTACCACTCCTGATCACAGGGTGGTAGTGGGCAGGCTCCATCCTTCCATTCGTCCCGTTTCGGAAAAAGAACTCGGGAAGACCTGCCAAAAGAAAAGGTTCTCGGAAGATAATCAGAGGGCATACCTAAAATGTCGCTCTGAACTATCCCCGAAATTCTGGTATGACCACGTAATTCACCTGGCCTTTTCCAGAGGCCTTCTCCACAGAGGCGGTATGCACCCATTCTGGCAGTCATCCTGATGTGAATGTCTATGGGCAAAAGATCAAGCAAACAGTCAAGAGTGGCCCCAGGAGCGCTGCTGATCGCCCCTGTGAGACATGCCAGCCGCTGAACGGCTGCCAGCCTCTTCACAGCAACACCTGAGTCCATCTTGGTCCACCAAATCAGAGACGCATACGTCATAGTTGGTCTAACTATTGAAACATAGAGCCAATACATTAGCGCTCGGTTTCAGTCCCCATGCTGCGCCGACCATACGCCTGCATGCAAACAGAGACCACTTACCCCGGTCAATAACCTGTTGTAAGTGAGATTCCCAGCAAAGCGTCCGATCCAGAATGATCCCAAGATACTTCACCTGGTTTTGCAGGTTGATCAAACTCCCCTGCAGTTTGAACGGGCCAACCCCGGTCAGCTTTTTCCTCTTGGTAAATGGTACAGCAACTAGAGGGATTCACAGATAGACCGACCTCATTGCACCAACCATCCACAAGCCTTAGTGCAGAGTTCATGAGGTCAGTAACTGCATTGTTAAACTTACCTATCACAAGAATGGCAATATCGTCAGCGTATCCTTGAGCAAAAACACCACTGTCATTAAGCCTTCTAATAAGGCTGTCTACCACCAGGTTCCATAAAAGGGGTGAGAGAACACCTCCCTGTGGACAGCCCCTTGTTGACCTGGCTACTACCTCTACTCCCTGTAGAGAAAGTTTCACATACCTATTGCGTAGCAGTGCCTCAATCCATCGGCAGATGACATCGCTGAATCCTCTAGATCTAGCGGCGTTCAACATGGCATCCAAGGCCGTGTTGTCAAAGGCTCCCTGAATGTCCAGGAACGCTCCAAGTGCCACCTCTTTATGGTCAATAGCTCCTTCAATTCTGCACACCAACTGGTGCAGGGCCGACTCGCAAGACCTACCCTGAATGTAGGCATGCTGGTTTGGGTGTAAAGAGGTAGACTTCAGCGAAGAGTCCCAGATATACCTTACCACCAACTTCTCCAGAGTCCTCAACAAGAAAGAAGACAATGAAATCAGCCGAAAGGATTTCGGGTCCGTGTAACTATTCTTACCCGGTTTTGGGATAAACGCTATCCTGGAAGTCCTCCATGCAGCAGGAACATGTCCCAGGGCCAAGCTCGCTCTAAAAATACTACAAAGAGCCGGGAGAATGATCTCTATGCCCTGTTGTAGAAAAACCGGCCGGACTCCATCCGGACCCGGTGACTTGAAAGGACTTAGAAAGCCTATAGCCCACCTTATCCTGCTGTAGGTGATGATCCTGCTGGCGGCACCCCACCTGGTTGCACAGGCCCTCCGCGACGCAGACTCACCTAATTCACCAGTTTCTCCACTAATGATGCATCCAGGAAAGTGTACTTCAGCCATACGTTCCAATACCTCCTGTGGTCTGTGAAATAACTCACCATTAGGTCCTTCCACGGAGCCCAGAGTCAGGGTTCTATCCTTGGCCAAGACCCTGCGTAGCCTGGAAGTTTCCTCAGTGCCCTCCAGCCCCGAGCAGAAAGTATGCCATGACTTCCTCTTTGCCCTTCTGACAGCGAGGTTATACCTGGTGAGCATGCTGTGGTAACAGTCCCAGCTGTTGTTGGACTTCGCCCTTCTGAATAGAGCTCTTACCCGTTTCCTCATGCTGGCCAGTTCAGAATTCCACCAGCTGCATTTGGCGGACCTAGCCTTTGCTAATGGACAGCTCTCCTCGAAGGAGGAGACAATCGAGTTCCCTAGAAGGCTTGCAGCCCTATCCAGTTCATCCGTATCCTTGGCTCGTAGAGCTTGCACATCGAGTTTTTCACCAAGTTTTCTTTTGAAAACAACCCAGTCCTCTTCCTAGGATTCCTAAATTCAAACAAAACAGGCACAAAGTCCCCTATAGCATAGAGGATATGACAGTGGTCAGAAAGAGAGGGTTCTGGAGAGACATGCCAACCCAGATAGCAAAAATGGTTTGAATTTAACTTTAATCAAACTTGAATGTCAAGACTTGGAGGCTTGATTCAAGTTATACATTGCAAGCCTGCAAGCCAGATTCAAACTAAATTCAAGCTTAAAACAAGCGTCGAAGTTTACACCTGTCAAGCTTGAATCTAACTTGCAATTCAAGCTTGATTCAAACATTCCATCAAGCCAATTTAAGTTAGATTCAAGTGTCTTTCAAAGCAAAATCAAGTTTGATTCAAGGCTCTTTCAAGGCAAATTCAAGTGTTCTAGGCCATTTTATCAATGGTTTTTCAAAGCAAATTCAAGTGTTCTAGACCATTTTCCCTAGTGTCTTTTACTTTTTTATATACATAATTAAAAAGCTAGTACAAACAACTGGAAATCATAAAATATTGATAATGGCCTGCCAAATAATTTTGTACTAGCTTTTTAATTATGTATATAAAAAAGTAAAAGACCCTTAGGGAAAATGGTCTATAACACTTGATAGATCTACATATTATTTTTGACAAAAAATATTTAGATCTACAGGCAAGTAAAGGAAAATACATTTTACAAAAGGACTGCTTTTATACCCATTTTTATAGATAAAAAAGTATTATTATACAGTAATTAATCCTTTCTGGTAGAAATTAATTGCCTAGTAATTCTAAACTATGATTTTTTTTTGTTACTTCACCTATTTGAATTATTATGTAAAGAACAAAACACTTATTTATTTTTAATGAAGAGTTCACAAATATACAAAAAAATTACAATACAGCAAAATAATAAAATTTTATAGTAGTTCAGTAACAGTGAAAGTGGCTCTTTTTCGTATGCAATCGTATTTTACAAAGTTACGTATGGAAAATATTAAATACCACAACCTTCGCCCTTACTTTACCTTATACCTTTTGCTCCTTAGCTGATAAACAAAATATGATTTTGAAGTTTTCCAGACGACTATCATTATAATTTTATAATAAGTATATTTCACCACAAAATTTTCCGGGTTCTAATCCCGTCTTTAAAAAAATGTTTTATTGTTTATGATAAATAAAATTCAATATATTTTGATTTTAAGGATACATTTTTAACAGACTTGAAGTAGCGATTATAACACAAAACATATGACATGAAATAGAAAGTCCTGGGAATTGGTACATATAAGTCATTCATTGAAGACATGAAACAATCATATATTTTATACAAATTTTTTACATCTTACAGAAATAAAGTATGATACATACAATACAAAAAATACAATACAAAACAAAATATAATTTACAACAAAAATTTACCAACACCTGGGTGTTCTTCGCCTCTTCTATTCATCTTGCATTCTATGAAACAAATAAATAAAAACATATTAGTACATTAAGGCCTACATTACACTATCATATTTCTATGTAAAAGATGATAAAAAAAGTTTGATAACATGTCTATGACAAAGAAATTTGGTGAAATTTATTCCCAGGATTCCACTGTAACAGTTCTAATCATGTCATTCAATTTTAATACACCATTGTCAGAAATTTTATGGTATTAAATAAAAAAACTAATATGACAAAATGCAGTGTTTAGCGTTAAAGAAAAATAGATACAAATTTAGATTAGTCCCATTTATCCCTTCCCATTTATGCTTCCTTCTTGCGAGCATACAAAGTGTAAATAGCCATAAATATAATAACTCCAACAACTCCAAGCAATTTTTAAAAAACTCAATTTTTATTAATATAGATTATTTTTAATAGATTAAAAACTATGTATTTGATGCATATTATTCTTAAAAAGTGTTCACATTCTTTGACTGTTAAAAATATTGAATTTCCTTCAACAATTAACTTATTTTAATAATGTTCTTGAGGGTTTATATTTTCAACTTCGATGTTTAAAATCTCCTACATAGAACATTAATTTTGAAAATATTACACAGAAATCATAGATTTTGCGTTTTAGAATTGATACATTTTTCCGCTAATCACAAATTTAAAAACAAAGCCAAAATCGTGGTAATTCTGCACTACATTTCATGGTATTTTGTTTACTTTTTAGGTTAAAGCCACAATATGATCAAAGGTCCTGTAATTAAGAAAACCACCCTCAGACACATATATATACAAATCCTATTCATATTGACATGGGTATATCTTAGATCTGGGAGGGGGGTGGTAATTTGCGAGACCAAAATTTGAAACAGTCACATCAGAGTGAATTTGGAAAGAATTTAGCTCAAGTATCTTACAGTTAAATATCTACATCCAATTTTTCAGAGGAACACCTATTAGTTATTAAAAAATTATTAACCCGTCGTTGGCCAAGGTGACTTGTGTTATGCGGATAATCGAGGGGTGAGCGAGCGCCATGCTCAACCTTTTAAATGCCTTAGTAAAGATTTATATTTTAAATTGATCACATTTTCAACAAATTATATGCCTCTATCATACCACTTTGGTTGAGCTACTTTCTAACCCACAATATATAATACAATAAAAATAACTAATTTCACAATAAAAGCAAACTAAAGGCCTAAACTTTGTTATAAATTAATTTAACCTTATTTAAAACACAGAACGCTATTAAAAAGACATATTACTAATAATCATTGTATTATAGGCCAAAAAAAACATAATTTATAACTAAACAAAAGGCCTTATTAGTTGTGCTTAAACTGCTCTGTAACTTGTCACAAAACTTGGGGCGCGGGGGAGGTTAAATGACCTTCGGTCTGTCTTGAACCTTTTTGACCTCCGCCGCCGATTCCTCCCACTACTGATACCATAGGGTGGCAGTAGTGGCTGGTAATAGCTATTGTATAGACAATAGCTATTCACAGTTTCAGGCAGTATTACAAACTTAATGTTTTGAAGAAACTTTAGTTAGTAGAAAGTGCAAAGTGAGCCCCCCTACCCAACCCCTCGACTATCCACGGGTTAAATTGGAGATAGAGAAAACCTATTAAATAATTTTATAAATTATTTAATATATAAATAAAAAGCCATGGATCAAAAGGAAAGACATTATTTGATGGTAAAAAAAATTTCTAGAGTAAAATGTATTAATTGTGTGGTATTACATTGCAAACCACAACATCAAAATAAGATTATTATTTACCTTCAGTCCTTCCTAAATTTGGCTTGCATGATGAGCGTCGCTAACTGCCTACCGCACTTGTCTGTCACCTGCAGATTTAAATTTCTGCATACATATATCTGTAAACAAGGTATAAACAAATTTACAATTTCTCAATAACAAGGGGTTTTTTCAGTTCGGTTTGGGTTTAGGTAGTTGGAAAATTGTGATTCAATCCACTCAGACTGGTTTGCTTTGTGGGAAAGTTATTAATATGTCTTATCGTTTCGGTAATGTTATTTACCATGCCGCGACACAGAATATTTAATCCTTCACAACAAAGCCGTAATGCTATTTGACTTCAGAAAATGGCCAATCTTAAAGTTAACACGTATTTACTGTTAGATGGTACGAAGTTTGACAGGTCAGCTAGTTTAAATAATAGGTCATTGGGTCAAAAGGTTAGACATTATTTGATGGTAAAAAACATTTATAGGGTAAAAATGTATCAATTGTGTGGTATAAGGTTTCAAGTTTTATCATCAAAATAATATCATTATTTACCTTCAGTTCTTCCTAAATTTGGTTTGTATGATGAGCCAGTCGCTTACTGCCTCCCCCACTTGTCTGTCATCTGCTGATTTAAATTTCTGCATACATATATCTGTAAACAAGGTAAAAACAAATTTATAATTTCTCAATAATAGGGATTTTTTATGCTTAATAGATTTAAACCATAGGTAATTTACTGACAATGAAACATACTGCAAAAAGTTAAAACAAACCCAAATGAAGTCTCTAGTATCTTTGACTATGAAACTTGTGTGATAAAAAGTTACTACTTAGTACTTTATATAGGCTAATAATTATGAACCAAATTTGAGGCCAATCTTAACCCTTCTGATGTTTTAAAAGAACTGAACTGGGAACAACTGACATCACATTTCATGGAATGATAGGAACATTAATTGTATTGTGTGACAATATCAATGCACTTGAGAATATGCCATATCATAATATATCATTGAAACCTCCACTTGTCAAAACAACAACAGGCCTACTACAAATCAAACCAATTACTCATTCATATTATTGAGAATTATATTACACCAGGTTTTTTAACCATAGCAAGCCTATTAAGTTTACATTTTAGGATGAATCACTAATTGTAACACAGGCTAAATGCCCCTAATTTCTATTTAGCCCTATACCTTTTCATTACGTTCTGGCTTGGATTGAGCTTTTAACATAACAGAAACAGATTGTATACTTAGATTTATCTCTAGCCTTTACTATAACTAGGCCTATCCTAGTTATAATTCTATCACACAATAGTATAGTTATTACAGAATGTATGATTAGGTAAAATATATTTATAAGAAAAGGTCTATCTTTGATTTATTAATCAATGACCCTGACAAAAAATAAACACTAGCCTTTGTCACAAACAAATGTAGGCTAATTATAATATTATTAAAAGGATAGGTTAAAATACTGAAATTAAGCTTAAAAATCTGACTTAATACTGTTCCAAGTATATAATTCCTCCTTTTTGTGGCCTTTGGTTCTTGTTTACCATACAATATTTGAAAATTTAGTTTTAACTCAAATTAAAGAGTAGGCTATGGTCAATCAAATCAAATCAAATTCTTTATTAACACAAAGACGTTACATGGATGCTACACTAGCAGTAACAGGTGTCTTGTCTTTATTTTCTTAAATATAATACATATATATACATATACATACATACATACATATAAAAGATAGATACAATGAACATAATAACTATATAAAAATACAATGAATTGAAATGAATTAGTGACCCATACAATGAATTGGTATGCAATACCAATTCACCAAATTGGCTAGTTTGGGTCATTTAAAAACTCAGTTGGTGAGTAGTAGCTTTTTGCTAAAAGAAGGGTTCGAATTTGTGTCCTAAAATTTAGCTGCTGAGACATTTATATTTTTCTGATAATTTGTTGTAAAATTTTAGGCAAGTGTAAAAGGGGCTTTTTTCTATTGCTGAGTTTCTATGGATTGGATAATTCAAAATATGTTTGTTTCTCGTACAGTACTTGTGACGAGGAAAATATATTAAAAAATTATTGATATTGTTGTGGACGTGAAGCAAAATTTCCAAGATATAGAGAGAAGGAAAAGTTAAAATACCAAGCTTTCTGAAGAGAGCTTTACAAGAGGCTCTGTATGAAGCATTTGTAAGAATTCTGATGATTCGTTTCTGAACCGTGAAAACCCTCTTACTTTTAGAAGCACTTCCCCACATCGTAATCCCATAGCGGAGAATCGATTCCACAAATGCAAAGTAAAAAGATTTACACGTTTCAATAGTTGTACATTTGGACAGAACTGATATTGCGAATGCAAAAGATCTGAGTTTTTTTGTAACAAAGTCTATGTGGTCACTCCAATTCAATTTACTGTCAATAAAAATTCCAAGAAATTTATGACTCAGGATATCTAATGATGATTTGAAGAAAATAGTTTTTTTTTTTAGTGCTGTTCAAAAGAAGGCCGTTTAACGAAAACCATGAATCTAATTGTGACAATGTCTCAGCTACAGTTTTTTCTAATTCTGCTAAAGTCTGAGCCTTTATTAGAGCAGTGGTATCATCCACGAAGAGAATTAATTCTGAATTAACAAAATTGGGGAGGTCATTTACATAAATTAAGAATAACAGTGGCCCCAAGATTGAACCTTGAGGGATACCACAATGTGTGGCTCTCCACTCAGAGTAATACCTAGAGCCATTTTCGGAAACTATACATGTTCTTTGATTTCGGCCGGTTAGATAAGATTTAATCCACTGCAAATAATTACCTTTTATGCCAATCTTAAACATTTTACGAACCAATAAATCATGATTTACACAATCAAATGCCTTGGATAGGTCACAGAATACACCCGCTGCATTCTGCGATCCATCCAATGCAATCAGGCTACCATTAATAGAACTTTCTAGGGCTGCCTTGGTATTCATATTTTTCCTGAATCCAAATTGAGATCTATGGAAAAAATTATTAACTTCAAGAAAATTTGTGAGATTATCACAGAAAACTCTTTCGAAAACTTTAGAAATGGTTGAAAGGAGTGCGACTGGTCTATAGTTATTTATATCTAATTTTGAGCCTTTTTTATGGATGGGGATTATGTGAGTATATTTTAATTTTGAAGGAAAGACGCCCTGCTCCAGAGAAAGGCTCACTATTTTTCTAAACATGGGGGCCAAAATATGAGCGTTGAACTTTAGAATTTTGATTGGAATACCATCCCATCCAACTGAGTTTTTATTTCTCAAATTCATGATTATATCATAGATATAACTGTCAGTCAGTTTTGGGATTTTGAATTCTGGGAAATTGCAACATGGCACATTGGTGAGAGCATTAGGAATATTGACAGCGGGTAAGTTAAGACTATCAGCAACTAAGCTAAAGTGCTGATTAAAGTAATTAGCTATCATTTTGGGGTCAGAGACATTTACACCATTTCTTGAAAGCTCTATGTTATTGGTTTTTCTGTTCCCAATCCCTAACCGATCTTTTACAACTATCCAAGTTGCTTTGGACTTATTTTGTGACTTCTTAACGTAATTACTATTTGCCAGTTTTTTTGCTGCCCTAACAACCTTATTGAAAATGAGTTTGTATCTTTTTACATATTTAATAAAACTTAAATCGCTGCTCAACTTAGCCTGAACTATGTACTTCACTTATAAAATTCTACCCAGATAACAATACACAGACAAAAGGAATGAACCGAAATTACTGTCAAAACAACCTTGGCACTCTAAACACCTTACTTCTGGAAGAAAACTGGAATGAAGTACACAATGCCCTTACCGTAGAAGAATCCTATAACAAATTCATCACAAAAGTCACCATGGCTCTTGATCAGGCATGTCCTTTAAAGAAAACAAGAACAAAGAAGAAAGTGAAAAATAAACATTTTGCAGACAATCAGGCAAGCCTCCTAAAGAAAAATTACCTCGAGAAACTTCTGAAATATCAAAATTCAAAAAATGAACAGATTAAATGTGACCTAGCTAAGGCAAAGAAGGATTATGACTTGAGACTAAGGAAATTAAGACAAGATGCGTCAATAAATTATATCAACAGAGCAGAGAATAAATCTAAAGCCTTCTGGAACATTATAAACAATGAACGTCAGCCCAAAAATGATGAACAACAAGCTTTCACACTTGAAATTGACGGACAGCACGAAAACAAACCACTTACAATTGCAAACCATTTAAATAGTTTTTTCACCAGTGTAGCAGAGAAAACATTAAGAAAAAATCCTACACCCCCCACAAACCTACAACCAACACCAGTCACAAGTCATGATATAAGCCATTTTAAACAGACAACCCAAATGGAGATTCTCGATATAATCAAAAACCTCAAACAAAAAACCTCTGCAGCCACAGACAACATCTCTACAAAAATACTCAAGCATTGCAAAGAAACACTAACAATACCTCTAACAAGCATCATAAATAAGTCATTGAGGCAAGGTAATTTTCCCTCAGCCTTAAAACTTGCAAAAGTGTACCCAAAACACAAAAAAGATAGTAAAACAATAGTCAGTAACTACAGACCAATATCAATACTGCCAACTTTTTCAAAAATCCTGGAAAAAGTTGTTTTGAGAAGGATTGTGGACCATTGTGAAAATTTCAATCTGCTAACTGACAGACAACATGGCTTTATAAAGGGGAAATCAACTACAACAGCTCTGATCGACTTAGCAGACTACATAATTGACAGTCTTGAGGAGGGAAAACTTACAACAAGCTTTTTCCTTGACCTAAGCAAAGCATTTGACTGCTTGAGCCATGAACTCATATTACACAAGTTAGACAAATTAGGCATTAAAGGCACAGCTAAGATGTGGTTCAAAAGCTATCTTGAAGACCGGAAACAAATAGTAGAAATCACTCAAACAAAAAATGGAGTTACAGAAAGAACTAGATCAAAACCTATGGCTCTGAATCGGGGAGTACCACAGGGATCTATATTAGGACCAATATTGTTTATACTCTTCACAAATGACATATCAGAATACCTGGGAAACTCTTGTATGCTATCGATGTATGCTGATGACATCACCTTGCTTTTAAGCGGATACAATGATCTAGATGTAAAATCTTTCACAGCACTGAACATGGCATACCAATATTGCCACTCTAACGACTTGGTGGTAAATCCAGGGAAAACAAGCCAACTGGCTTATGGGAGAAGATGTGAAGATGTACCAACAATACCTCATGTAGAAAGAAATACCCAGGCTAAGTATCTAGGGGTCCTAGTAGATGAAGGTCTTACCTGGTCACAGCATATAGATAACCTCCTTCCTAAACTCAATTCATCACTTTATGTGATTAAACGTACCAAATCCATTAGCAACCTTTCTACTGCAAAAATAGCCTACCATTCTCTGTTTGAAACACATCTCAGGTATGGCCTCATTGTTTGGGGAGGAACTTCGGCAAGAAATCTTCAGAGAGTTTTTATACTGCAAAAGAGGGCTGTAAGAGCCTTAGCTGAGCTAAATTTCAGAGAAAGTTGTAGAGAAGCTTTCAAGACCCTGAAGATTATGACATTAATAAATCTCTATATAAAAGAAGTCATCCTGTATGCCAATGGGAAAACATTTACACAAAATAGACAGTTCCATGGATACAATACTCGACATGGTACAAGATACTGTCTCCCAGCTCACCATCTCACCCAATATGAAAAGAAACCATCCTACATGGGCATGAAGCTGCACAACCTACTGCCAGAAGACCTGAGATGCCTCACAGGGAGAAGAATGAAGACTGCTCTAACAGAATGGCTGATCAACAATCCATTCTATACATTGGCCGAGTTCATGGAAAGAAGACGATAAACATTTTTTTTTAACCATCCAGCTGACGCCATTTCAATACTTGATGTATTTTGAAAATAAAGCATATTTGTATTTGTATTTGTATTTGTGAGTGCAACTCTCCCTTCCTTTTTGAAGATATCTTTATTCCTAATGTGATCCATTTTTTGTTTGGCCTACCTAGTCTATTTACAACAGTTTTTAACGGAAAGTATTCATTAAACCTAAGAGTTAATTCTGCAATAAAGTTATTATACATACATTCAACACCCTGATCCTCAAACATTGGTAAATCAGAAATGCTTAGTAAGAATTGCATCATTGAGTTATCATCTAATATTCTCTGTTTGTACATTTGTTTGGGATTGGTGGGTTTTGAATCCGGGATACTTATAAGTAGATAGTTGTGATCAGAAAATCCAACATTTTCATTTTTTGTTTCAACCATTCCAGTTACAAAATTAGTGGCAATATTATCTATACAAGTGTCAGAGGTCGCAGTAATTCTAGTTGGGGAGTTAAAATTTAATTTGAAACCATTACTCTCCATAATCTCAATAAACATTGAGCAATAACAATTATTTTGCAATATGTCTAAATTTAAATCAGCACATAAAACAATTTTTTCCCTCTTTTTTCCTTTTTTAATATCTTCAAAAGGCATTCAAGTTTTTTAAGAAATGTTTTTATATTTGTATACTCCGGCACCCTGTAAAGAGATATAAAAAGAATATTATATGCTAAGATTTCAATAAATGACCCTCATATACACATTCTTCATTGAAAGTACACAGATCAGGTCTTTTTTTAAATTGTAATCCTTTTTTCAACAAAATACATGATCCACCTCTAGACTCCAATTCCCTTGCAAAACAATCTCCCACTGTAAAACCACTTAAACTATTAAGTATGTTTAAATCATCTATTGATATCCAATGCTCATTGAGAGAGATAACTGAAATCTGTCTATTATCAAGAAAAATTTCCAAATCATGAAATTTATTTTGTTTTTTTGTGATTAATCCTTGAATGTTTAAATGCATAAACCAGATATTCTTAAAACCTGTTTGTTTCTTATTTCTATTAACATTTAAGCTAGCTTTCCTGTACATACTCTCATTGGTCTTAATTCTAAAAAAGGAGACATTTGCAATGCACTATTTTTATTACTAACACTAGGATCTGCACTGCCAAACATTACTGCTTCCACATAGGATAGAGGATCGGGAGCAATGGTTGGGGAGGGAGTTGAACAGAAAACCTCTCTGACATCACTGGACACACTCACAGCATCACCTCGAACTCGCTCCTCGGCTGGGCCTCTTTCGTTCTGATGGTGGTGAAGCTCAACCGCAGACTGCATAAGTCGGACACCAGCCTGATCGGAGCCCACCAAAAGTTGTAGCTCAGGAATCTTGCAGGTCGTTGTAGAAGATGTGGAGCTCATCCATCGACTCATTTTATTCTTAGTCCCAACACAAGGGGCTCTAACCAGCCATGAGTAGATGCAGCAACAAATCACACTTTTCCCAGTTATATTTAGGTGTTGTCCACATTTACACAGTGATCCTCATAATTAAGCTTACGGTTAAATAGTAGAAACTTTATGTCTTCTTCCAGTGACAAAGACAACAATTCTGTGTTACATTGCTCAATTTCAAAAAACTTTTTATCAGGCATAGGTTTCCGGTAAACAAACGGAAGCTCAGTCAAAACAATTTCACATCTAAAAGTCTTAATAATTTTGCGAATCTTCGAGCAGACTAGTCCCCGGTGATAAGAATCTGTTCGGTTGGTTCCACCTATAAGTAGAACACAATCTCTCTTATTGAATTCTGATTTGCGCTTCTCTAATTGATCCAGAACAAAAGCCATAGGGGCGCCAGGATAATATGTTGATGTCACTTCATAGCCAGGAAAAAGTGGTGTCAGCATTTCAGCTATGTTTCTGGCGTGGCTGTCTCCTGTGACGTACATAATCGGATTTTGGAATCTTGAGGGTACCGATGCCGCTCGAACTTTTGTCAAATTGATTGGGGAGTCAATTTTGCATGTGGAAGGAGCACTTTTCTGTATTTCTTTTGACTTGTTATTATTATTTTTGTTTAATATAGTTTGCATGTCGTATGCCTTTGTTACCCTCTCTGTTTCTGACAGGGGAGTAAAAACATTCTTCAGTTCAATACTAGATCCACCTGAAAGGCTATTATTTACATGAGTCTTAAGTTTTTTGAAGTTTTGGAATTTTTTGCATTTTCCACGCTTCTGCGGAACAGCTTGCCATTTATCTACATTTTTATCAGTTGTTTTTATTCTGTTTGTGTTCAGCACCTTGTCAGGTTTATTCAACAGTTCTGGTACATCAGAAAGCAGAGAGGCTATAGTCCTCTTTTTTAGTTTTTCTTTGTTATTTATTATGTAAGCAATCACAGCTCGCTTAGTTATTAAGTCCTTTTCACTAAGTTCCGGAAGAAGGATCGTATCAAGTGAGGTAACAGGGTCTTCCTCAAGACAGTTCACAATCATTTCCACTATAGCCAGAGTATAAATCCCACAATCATACGAGTTTATTTGCTGAGGAGTTTTGCAGGCAATAAATTCAAATTCTTCCTCTTTTGTACATTTTAAGTAGGTAAAAAATTTATTTGCAATAGCTTTTGCATGTGTCAAATTGCATCCATGTAAAATGTCATAGTAATAAAATTTTTGTTCCGCAACCCTGCAAATAAGTAGGCTCCAGTGGGTACCACAGCTGGAATCATTGATTCAGCAATTCATTCAAATTGGTGGAGTGTGTTAGCATGTATTATTTCTTCCATTGAATACAGTGAAATTTAAATTATCATATGACATTTATTTACATTTATAAATTAAGATTATCAAATTAGGTTAAACATTTTTGTACTTCTTGAAGATGGGATGATTCCCGAAACATGTCGAAGAAGTAATTAAAATGTTTACTAAGGGTACTCGGTTGACTTATTTAAAGATAATATATATATATATATATGTATATATATATATACATATATATATAATTATTTAAATTATATAATATGTATATATAATTATTTAAAGATAATTATATTAGTAGCCCTACTTGATGAACTAAATAGTGAAATATATATATATATATATATATATATATATATGTGTGTCTGTGAACACGATAACTCTCGTAGAAATGGTCCGATCAAGACCAAATTTGGTAGAGACGTGTATTCCTACAAATGCTCGGACGAGTTCGTAAACCAGACATATCGTTCAATGGTAACGGGTAGTTTGGGGGGGTTTTGTACCTCAAAATGGGGTTTTTTGCGTTTTTCATATGTAATTTAAAAATTTTTTAGATTTGATCTTTCACCACTAAAATCAGCTTAAAAAACTACACACAATTTAGTTTCTTAAAGTTTTTTTCTATCTCCAACGGTTACCGAGATATAAAAAAATCTAAACACAGTACGTTGTATTTTGAGGCTCCAATGTTAATCTTATGGAGGATAAGGAAAAATTAATATTTCACTTATTAACCAATATTTTTGGATAAAAATTTATATTTAGCTTTATGTGGTTGAGGTTCATGCATTTATGCTTAAAAATCATAGTTTATGTGTTTATCATGGCAGCAAACCTGCATACTCTTTTCCCATGTTAATCATATGGAGAATAGGCAAACTCCTTTATTTATGGACAAATGTTGATCAAAGTTGGTATAAATGTTAAAAATAAATGTTTTTGAAGGTATAAATGCCCACTCTCAGTGTTCCTCACAGCAGCAAACCTGCACACTCTTTCCCATGTTAATCTTATGGAGAATAGGTAAATAATTCTCATGTTCATCGACAGTTTTTGACCACTTGACTTGTCGTATATTATTATTATTATATTATTGATTTGGAAATTCGCTGAGTACGCAGGTCTGCTGCGACGGGGGTATTTTTTTTGTGTTAGCAGTTTGACGACCATTCCGCAAATATTGCTCCGCTCGCCAATATCTGAAGACTGGGCCCTCTCAGAGTTGCACCCCTCATCGTCCCCAGCTCAGTCCTGAAACAGCTGCACACATACCTGTCCCAGTCGGCAGTGCGGTGGCCGTTGAGTAATTACCAATCACTCCGCCCTTCTGCTAACTGAGTGTTAGGCCGTTACAGTGAACCTCACCTCCGCCCCAACACTCTGCATGAGACGCTGCTCCCCGTCTCACGGACAGTTTGTCGACCGCCAGGTCTAGATCCGCTGCCTTCTGCTAAAAACAGGGGCACCCCAAGTAGGTTGTGTGCAAGTACACAGCACGACCGGCAACAAGGCCAATCGAGCAGCAAAAATGCTGCTTCACAGCGGTCTTGCAGAAGCAGTAATCCCCACGAAACTCGTGTGGCCCTGACTTCTGCCTGGGGGCCTTACGGTACCCCCTCACCCCAATATATACATATAAATATATATATATATATATAAATATATATATATATATAAATATATATATATATATATGTGTGTGTGTGTGTGTGTGTGTGTGTGTGTGTGTGTCTGTGAACACGATAACTCGGAAGAAGCTATTACGTAGGTCTCTTGGTAAGACTTAAGCCCGGGACCATGTGTTTTTTCATCTTTAGGTGCCCAGAGTCCAAAAACAATAGTCGTTATATGTATATGTTTTTTATGTATGTAAAACATATGTTTTATACATATAAAACACATATATACATATATATATATATGTGTTCACAGACACATATATAGCCTAAATATATACATATATATTTAGGCTATATATGTGTCTGTGAACACGATAACCCTCGTAAAAATGGTCCGATCGAGACCAAATTTGGTAGAGACAAGTATTCCTACAAATGCTTGGACGAGTTCGTAAACCAGACATATCGGTCAATGGGAACGGGTAGTTTGGGGGGGTTTTGTACCCCAAAATGGGGTTTTTTGCGTTTTTCACATGTAATTTTTTAAATTTTCAAATTTTATCTTTCACCATTAGAATCAGCTTAAAAAACTGCACAATTAAGTTCCTTAAAGTTTTTCTCTATCTCAAACGGTTACCGAGATATTAAAAAATCTAAACACAGTACGTTGTATTGTGGGGCTCCAATGTTAATCTTATGGAGGATAGGGAAAAATTAATATTTCCCATACTAATGAATATTTTTGGATAAAACTTGATATTTAGCTTCATCTGGTTGAGATCTATCCATTTATGCTTAAAAATCATAGTTTATGTGTTTATCATGGCAGCAAACCTGCATACTCTTTTCCCATAATAATCATATAGGGAATAGGCAAACTCCTTTATTTATGGACAGATGTTGATGAAAGTTGGTATAAATGTTAGGATAAAAATTATTTATGGTAGAAATGCCTAATTTCAGTGTTCCTCACAGCAGCAAACCTGCACACTCTTTAACATGTTAATCTTATGGAGAATAGGCAAATAATTCTCATGTTTATGGACAGATTTTTATAAAACTTGTCATATATTATTATTATTTATAATTGATTTGGAAATTCGCTGAGTACGCAGGTCTGCTGCGACGGGAGTATTATTTATTTTCCAGAGCAATGAATACATATGAAACAGTAATAAGAAAATTGTTTTCCTATTGGCTAATATGGTGATTAGAGGAACTATCCATCGGATCACTAGGTTAGCATAGCCCGGCCAAACATAGCCCGAGTTGCATAGCCCGGCATGATGTTAATAACACAGACAGCTGAGTTTCATACCATTCTTTACAGTGTATAACCATCTCAAATGTCTCATTTTTTAGGGAGGAGCAGAGAGTCCAGATTTGGATTTTGTGTATGCAGATGCAGATTCTTACACCAATGAGATAGCTGAACTTTACAGCTACACTGAACAGGCTGAGTTTCAGCTTAACGTCAAGGTATTCTTTTTCCATATTCAGTGTGAGTATGCATACAGTAGAAGCTAAGCTCTCTTAACGGACCCATATGGGTCCAGACCACAGTTGGATAACAGAAAAGGTCGGTTAAACCGAATAATATATGAAATAGCTGCAACAGTGTTAAAATTAATAAAAGAGGTAGATATATTGTATCATAAATGTTGAAAGGTGGCTAACTATCGCTCACCCAATATTCCCTCTGAGTTCTGATTAATCCCTTTTAAAATAAGACGTGGTCATAATAATGTAATAAAAAGTAACATTCAGAAAATTTAACTCTCTTTCATAAACTATCATGAGCCTAAACTATCATTTAAGCCTAATATGCATAACCAACAAACAAAACTTATAGTCACTGGAATGTAAAAAAACCTTAACTTAATTATATCTTAATAACTTAGTTACATTAATAACTTAATTACATACAATAAATACATCTTAAACTGTGAGGGGTCACATCAAAAGAGTTACATTAGTGGTCGCGCACGGTGGATTCCACTGGACTACAAAAGTGTTATAAAAATAGGTTTTCATGAAAGAAATGTTGCATATTCAAAGATTATAGCATTGCAGGTAGTGTATTATCTCTAGTTGTAAATATATGAAATCGGTTGTTGGAAAAAATGTATTCATAAAATGAGCCTGCTACTTTTCTGAATCTAAAAACATGTAAGTTTTTATTAGAATAGTAATAACTATCATTTATATATATTTTTAGGTAATTGCAAATAAATAATTAATAATTAATTATTTTAATAATTAAATATGAAAATGATGTACAATAGCAGCAGAATCTCAAGTCATCAAAGTCTTTTAGTCGTCATTGTCCTCACTAGTGGGAGGTTGGTCTTCTGCACAGTTCAAGCTAATGAAAATTACATGCTCTCTACATGTCGCAGGCGTTGCACATTTCATTTTTCAACAGAAAAGTCTGAGTCTAGACTCCAGTCAACGGGCGACACAGAAGATTTGTCAACAAAACCTTCTTGTCTAATCGGTTCTGGTTCATTTCTTTGTCAACTCTATGTAATAAATTGTGAAATATTTGCTCCTTTATGATATCTATATCAGCATGTAAAAGTTACTAAACCACTTGAATGTCACTGGATAAAAAAAACAACAAAAGCACACTAACGTCATGTGTCACACACGTTGGAATCCACAGGTATATGCCATAATAATGACGCGCAGGAAAGAGGTAAAGTATAGTCACGTGGACAATCTACAAGTCCATTTGAAGGTATAAAAAGGGAGGAAGCTCGTGACCTTGACATTCCAAAGATATCAGACAAAACAAACAACCCAGTAGAAAAGACAACGACCCCTCATGGGTTAACAAAAGTTGCAATAAGCATCGAATAGCGTCAGAGCAGTGTCTGGATACGCGTGCGGTAGACACCAGATTGGCGCTTCACGCAACATTACATTTAGCGTTAAAATATCAGCTGATTATGTTCATGTCATGTGTTTTCCCGCTTCAGTGTGTTGTTGTTGATGAATTTAGCTATGTTTTAGTGGTGATTATTCGTAGTTTTGTGTGTGTTTGTAATAGTAAAAATTATGGATGAAAATCCAGGACCTTCAAACAGTAAAGAACGAAAAGGTGATGGTGGTTAAAAATAATGTTGCTCTAACTACAGTCTCAAAAATGTAAATTTTTATGTTTATTTTTAAGTATCACACAGGCTTGCCATTATTTTTACAGTCTGAACACATGAAAATACTCGTATTTATGGTTTATCTTTATTGTAAAATATATGCAATATGTTAAAATAACTATTGTACCTACATTAATTATTTTCTAATGTATCTTAGATTAATTTTATGAAAATTTGAATTTGATAAGAAACTACTCATAAGCATTCTTAAACTTCTCATAACTAAGCTTTATAAATTAAAAAAAAAGTATGCTTAACAACTGTTATAAATTGTAAATGCAATAAATTATTACAGTAGAGTCTCGCAAACTCGGCCTAATGTGGACCCAATGGCGGCCGAGTTAGCGGGTAAAGTAGGTTTAAACGAATAAAAGTCCTTTGATAGGTTATATGTACTGTATCATGTTATTATTCGTCAAATACACCACAGAAAGCATTACATTTGAAGTTAAATCGATTTAAACACTACATAGGAACATTGCTAACATAATACGAAAAACAAATACAGTTCTGTACCCTGTAAATTATTGTTTTGTAAAAAAGTTGGTTATTGTTTTTTGTTTTTTGCACCTGGCCCTCTTGCGAGCGACATCGTCATGCAGACGACGGAGAATCAGGATGACCATTGCCGAAGCACCTCGCTGCTCAAAATACGTCAACACACTTTCAACAGCTTTCAGTCCCTCGCTGTGACTCGTAATTATTTTAGTAGGCTTGCTTTTATCCTCTTCATTAAAGTCTCCAATGCTTTCTTCATTGTCTTCTTTTCCTTTTACAACTTCAACAATTTACGCATCCGAAAGAATGTTTTCTCCAGTGTCCTGCTCCATCCATACTGTTACGTCACAGTCATTGGCATCTTCACAACCAGGAACCTGTCTTATTAAGTCCACTAGACCAGAATCCTCTTCATCAGGTTTGTCAGCAAACTCATTTCCTTCATTGTCCAGTAGTTTTCTCCAGGAACGCACCAACGCAATAGGACGTAATTCACGCCATGCATCTGCAAGCCATCCAATGACATCTAATAAGTCAATTTTTTCACCAAATCTTGATCATATGCAACGGCCAAAATATGTGACAGCAGCTTGCGGCAGTATATCTTCTTTAAAGCCGCTAAAACCCCCTGGTCCATAGGCTGGCAGAGTGCAGTCACATTGGAGGGCAGGAACATGGTCTTTATATCACCGTCTTGTAACTCATCTGCGTCTGGATGTGAAGAGGCGTTGTCTAAGATAAGAAGTGCTTTTCTTGGGAGGTTTTTCAGTTTCATGTGTCTTTCAACTGCAGGTACGAAACTATGGTAAAACCACTCTTTTAAGATTACTCCATCCATCCATGCATTTGACTGGTTTTTATATGACACAGGAAAATTGGTTACATCAATATGTTGTAAATATGTGGCTTTTTAGCTTTACCAATAAGACACAGTTTTAGCTTATCATTGCCTGTTTCTGCGACTTTCTGTACATGATGAATTTTATCCTTTATTGAATGAAGGAAAACTCACACAACAAATATATTGTTGATGCCTACACCGAAATTGAGGCAAATGGATTAAATTTTGTTCAACAGAACCAATCTCAACTGAGAATTGAAATAGATTCATTGAAGAACCAAATTCATTGAAGAAATAATTCATAATTCATTGTCAGAAGACAATGAATTATTTCTCCCTGGAAAGCCATTCATTTTGCCATCAACATTTCAATGAAGTCCACGAAATATGATGCAAAACTACCAAGACGCCATGTCAATAGTGAGGAACTATGGTAAACCTGATATTTTTATTACAATGACCTGTAATCCTAAATGGAAAGAAATAATACAAAATTTAAATGAACAATCTGTTGAAAACTGACCAGATTTAGTTTCTAGAGTTTTCCAATTGAAGCTAACAGAACTTATGGATGACATAAACAAAAAACATATATTTGGCATAGCAGTAGGCAATATACATGTAATAATGTTTAAAAAAGGGGACTACCCCATGCTCACATGCTACTGATTTTAAAAGAACAAGATATTCCAAAATTACCAGAACACATAGACCAAATTGTATCAGCTGAATTGTCAGATGAAGATAAATTTCCTAATTTACAATTTCCAGCTGTTACAAAACATGATTCATGGACCCTGTGGTGAGTGTAATATGAACTCGCCGTGTATGAAGGAAAATAAATGTACTAAGAACTATCCTAAATCCTTTCAAAATGAAACTTTAACTAACAAAGATGGATACCCTCTATATCATCGAAGAAATAATGGTAATGATGTGTCTGTGAGAAATAAAGTAATTGATAATACATGGGTGGTTCCTTATGATCCATATTTTTTGTTGAAATACAACTATCATATCAATGTATAAGTTGCGCTACAATCAAAAATGTGAAATATCTTTTTAAATATGTGTATAAATGATTGATGATTGTGCAAATGTACGTATCATAGAAAGAATCTGAAATTCTGAAGAAATACAAAAGCGCTAAGATAGTAGATATGTGAGTGCACCAGAAGCCATGTGGCGAATACTTGGAAATTACATGCACAAACAATCGCACACTTGGTATAAAACTGTAGCCAAAGCAATCAATTTCAGCATGCCTGAACATTTAAGGGACTTATTCTCATATGTATTCTAATATTTGCTTCCCCATCTAATGATAAGGAATTATTTGAAAAATACCTGTCTCATCTTTGAGAAGACTTTGCACACAGCCAAAAAATAGGCCATACAGATAACTGTGAACGTTATAAAAATTTGAGTCTAATTAAAATTAACAACACTTTTGAAGCAAGCCATAGCTCTTGCCTTAAATATAATCTCCCAATGCCAGCAAAGGTGTCCTGCCAATGAACCATAATGATATCTTTGATCATGAGTTATAAAAAGAAATAGCAAAGAAATGATAAATAATTTGAATACTGAACAAAGACAATATAATTACAATGACAATATAATTGCATCAGTAAATCATGAAGTCCCAGAGACATGTTTTTTCTGGACGGGCCAAGAGGCACAGGAAAAACTTATTTGTATAAGTATTCTGTGTACAGTGTGTGGTGAAAAAACATTGCATTATCTATTGTGTCTACTGGAATTGATGCAAACTTATTGGAAGGAGGTAAAACGTATTTTAACCAATTCAAGTTAGTACCTTCTTTGAATAAAACATCATTCTGTATCAAATATAAGATTGAATTCTCTCGAATTCATCATCAAATCAGCAAAAATCATAATTTGGGATGAAGCAACTATGGCACCAGGAATTGCTTTGACTGCTATTTGCAGAGTACTAAAGGAAATAATGAACAATCAGAATTCTTTTTTAATAATTGTAGAGGCCTTCATCAGTTGAAATTATGTTCATTCCAAGAATTTATTTAGCACAGACGGGCACAGATTTGCCATTTTTTTTGATAAGACGACAATTCCCTATAAAGAAACCTATTCTAGAGACCGTTGTGGTTAAATACAACGGTCTCTAGAAACAGGGTGCATGTATGCTATTTCTGGTGAAATAAATAAATTAATAATATTCATTTTTAATATCGAAATTGTATTTAAAAAAGAAAACTATTTTTTATTAGATACAAAAATTTAAAAACTTACAATTGTACCCGTTACATATTTATTTACAATATTTCTTTATAATACAATATTCTTTGTGAATACTTTATCAGAGTTACCCATCAATCCCCCTTGATCTTTGCTAGGGATAATTTTAATTTTAATATCATCAAACCTTTTTAACCTAGGCAGTGCAACATATAATTGTCCATGGCTAAACACTGGTACTGGTAGGTAGACACCAATGTTCTCCAAAGTCTGGCCTTGTGCTTTATCTATGGTTATAGCTTATGCTAATTTTATAGGGAATTGTCAGATTTTCAAAAAAATTGCAAATCTGTGTCCATCTGTGCTAAATAAATTCTTGGAATGAATATAATTTCTACTGCTGAAGACCTCTACAATTATTAAAGAAGAATTCTGGTTGTTCATTATTTCCTTTAGTACTCTGCAAATAGCAGTCAAAGCAATTCCTGGTGCCATAGTTGCTTCATCCCAAATTATGGTTTTTGCTGATCTGATGATGAATTCAAGAGAATTCAATCTTATATTTGATACAGATGTTTCATTCAAAGAAGGTACTAACTTGAATTGGTTAAAATACGTTTTACCTCCTTCCAATAAGTTTGCAGCAATTCCAGTAGACACAATAGATAATGCAAGGTTTTTTCACCACACACTGTACACAGAATTAGATAAGATAAAGATAAAGCTGTTTATTTATCATAGTTTACATGGTTACATGCATAGACAGTCAATTAGTATCTTACAGACTAAATAGTGCTGCATTTTGTCACAATGTGTGTTTATACCTAAATTATTATATGATAAGAAGTTATTCTTTTTTACATGCAGTAATTAACTTAATCAAAATTAAATGTTCTATCCAATAAACAAATAAATACAAAATACCCAGTCAATGTAATTACATGCAGAAGTATCTTGACATGACTAGAAAATGCATTTATTAGACATATGGCAAAATAAATAAGAAATCATTCATTAATAAATAAATCAAATAACATATAAAATAATTTATGTGATTCATGCATTTCGTAGCCTACATAGTTATATAGAATTCAATACATTATCTGGTAGATCAAAATATTCATTGATATTATACATTGGATTATTTACTAAAAATGCATGCACTTTAATCTTAAATAATCTAAAACCTAACCTAGTCACAGCCAAAGGGAGCTTGTTAAATATACTAATACCCATAACAACATGCCCTGACCTAGTTTTTTCAAGGCGCACCCGAGGTACATCTATTTTCCCACAATTTCTGTTATATATACTATGTATATTATTTCTTTGCTTATACTTATTACTATTTTCTAATGTAAACAATAAAAGTTGATAAATATATAAATTAATTATAGTCATCATTTTTAATTCTTTAAATAGTGGTCTACAATGTGACAGCCTGTCGGTTTTCATTATTGTCTGTACAATCTTTTTCTGTACTAAAAGTACCTCTTGAATTTTACCTGAGCTTCCATAGAAAATTAAACCATAACTTGCAAGGAACTGAAAGAGAGCAAAATATTCTGACTTTACATAGGTAATAGGCACATAATGTATTAATCCAGTAAATAAGAAAACAACTCTAGAAAGTCGATTTGTCAAATTTTCAATATGCGGAGCCCATGATAATCGTTTGTCCACTATAACACCCAGAAACTTAACATATTCATACGTAACTAACGTATCAGGTACATTTCTAAGGCTAAATATAACATTTTTTGTCTTATCGTTATTTAATAGTAGAGCATTATCAGCAAACCAGTCAGAAAAATTACTTTTTATTACTGCCACCTCATCACACAACAACTCTGTATTAGGACCATATGATAGGAAAGTTGAATCATCTGCATATAAGTAAGTATTACATAGAACATTCCTGGGTAGGTCATTAATAAGAACTAAGAAAAGAAAAGGCCCCAGAATGAACCCCTGAGGAACCCCGCTCACTACATTCAATGTGGTTGACCGCTTACCCGACACACAAACCATCTGCCTTCTATCAGACAGATAAGATTTGAGAAAGCCCAAGGCCATCGCATCAATGCCATAGTGCCGCATCTTGTCCAAGAGCAACCGGTGGTCGACACAATCAAAGGCCTTGCTCAGGTCACAGAAGGTGACCCAAGCAAAGCCTCTGTCCTCAAACACTTCATTTATCTTTTCAATAAGCCCCCCAACTGCATCCCCTGTACTACATGATTTTCTAAAACCAAATTGAGATTCGGTGAACAGACTCAGCGATTCAAAATGCCTATTCACCTGCTGATAAAAAACACTTTTGAAAATCTTGGACAAGAAAGGCACTAATGACACAGGCCTATAATTTGATGGATCATGCCTGTCTCCCCTCTTAAAGATTGGGGTAACTTAAGAGATTTTCAATATCCCAGGGAAAGTACCTCCCATAAAACTGAGGTTGATGGCAGTAGCCACAGGCTGCGCTATTACACTACTAACGCTCTTTATGATGTAATTTGACATGTCATAATAATCAAGTGCCTTAGAGTTGCTCAAACCCAATATAATTTTCTCCACTTCCATGGCATCAACAGGCTGTAAGCCCAATGACAACACTGGCATAGACATATTCATTAAGTAATCCTCAGAAGTATATCTAGACTTATTGATCGATCCACGTATATTGTCAACTGTCAACTGATTCAATAAAAAACTTGTTTAGGTTGTCAGGGCTAATAGGAACATAGTTTTTCTTTGTTGCATCATCCTGAAAGTATTTAATTATAGACCAGGCCCCTTTGCACCTATTACTACTGTTTTTCAATCAACTTAAAATGTATTTCAGTTTAGCATTTTTTATTTCTTATAACAAATAATTTATTTGTTATTTATTTCTTATAACATTGGATATAACAAAACAACAATCACCTGTTAAATAAATAACACGTGTTCCACATGATCAGACAAAGAATACCAGCAAACCCACCCACTTAACTGTTTTAAATATGTAAATGTTTTTTTACTTTTTCTCTATTACTCCTAAAATAGTAAAAATTCACATTTTCTGAAAATCAACATGGATGAAGCTTGCCTACTACACATCAATTATTATTATAATCGGTCTAGTATAACCCTACATTTAGAAGTACAAAGTTGAACAAATTTATCTCTAACCCAGTATTTTTTCAACGCAATTAAATTGGTGGTAGTTTTGGATTTTTGTACATAGCTTTTAAACGGTCAGGAAATTGACCAAAGTGGATGGTGATTTACTGAAAGAGAATTAAATTTCCAACAAATTACTGTCATGCATTCCTTGAAAACCCTCAAAAAGGCTGCCAAACATTTCCTTAAAATAAGAAATTTGTAAAACCCCATTCTCAATGTATTTCTTATGGAAAACATGTTTTTTAACCTTTTCACCATAGATACTAAATACCCCCGTCGCAGCAGACCTGCGTACTCAACGAATTTCCAAATCAATAATATAATAATAATAATATATGACAAGTTTTATAAAAATCTGTCTATAAACATGAGAATTATTTGCCTATTCTACGTAAGATTAACTTGGGAAAGAGTGTGCAGGATAGCTGCTGTGAGAAACACTGAAAGTAGTCATTTCTACCATAAATAATTTTATCTTAACATTTATACCAACTTTCATTAACATCTGTACATAAATAAAGGAGTTTGCCTATTCCCTATATGATTAATATGGAATTGAATAGAATAGAATAGAATTTTATTTTTTCAAAATTATATACAATAAACATAATAGAATTTCTTATAATCAAATAAATTATTACCTTATCAAGTTACAGTCCTATACTAATGCTTATAAATTAAAAGTCCTCTTCGCTTACCAGGCTGACACATTTACAAATTTTGAAAAAATAAATTAGGACCTCTTTAGGCAATGCCTGTTTTGAGGTTCCTTCATTTGACATTGAAATTTAGAGCGCTCATATTTTAACTAAAATAAAATTAACATTTTGGTCTCAATAAAATGAAATAATATAAAAATAATTATTTATTTATTTATTTCATTTGTTTAGACCCATAGAGGATCACATAAAACAAATCATGATCTGTTGCTTTTCATTTTCCTCCAGAAATCTTTCATCATCTCGCTGTTTTTGGTCGACGCTCTTCCGTCCATTTTCCCCTAGGTCTTTTCGGTGTGTCTTCCGGTGCAACTTCCCAGCTGTGGATTTTGTGTCTGAAAATTTTCCGATCTGCAATGTCTGTGGGTGTGATGCCGGCATTTCTGAGATCTGTCTGGACTTGTGCAATCCAAACTGTTGTTGTTTTTATTTTCTGTAGGTACATCAAGATTTTCTTCGTCAGTCGGTTGTCAGACAGCCTCATACCATGACCATAAAATCTCAGTCGTCTTTTGCGGAAATCAACTTCGATGTTGGAGTACTTTTCCGTGATTGTATGCGATTGGAGACGGTATCCCTCACGTGCTTTTTGTGACAATCTTTCTGTACCTGTAGGCTCTAAAATTTCACCTAAATATTTGAAGTGACTGACCTTTTTTATTTCTCCGTATTTTGTGGTCAACATCTGTGTCTTGATGTGTTTTGTAGTCATGAATTCAGTTTTTGAGAAAGAGATTTGCAGTCCGACTTTTTCGGCGCATTCTTTTAGAACTTCAATCTGATGGATTGCTGTTTGTTCATCCGCCGAGAGGATCGCGAGATCGTCGGCAAAAGCTAGACATGTGACATTGATGTTATCCTGCCGTCTTCCTAGCATGACTGGTCTCCAGGCGTTCCGTTGCATCATTTCTTTTTCCCATTCTCTCATAACTCTGTCCAGAACGATGTTGAAAAGTAGAGGGGACAGTCCATCGCCTTGTCGAACACCGGTTTTGATGATAAATGGTTGTGAGACTTCACCATTGAATTTGACCTTAGCAGTTGTATCTGTCAGTGTTTCTCCGATGAGTCGTCTTGTTTTTGGGTCCAGATTATTATAATTATAATTATAATTATAATAATAAAAATAATTATTATAAAAAAAATATTGTGCTTAATTAATGATTTTTTTTAATAACAAAAAAAATTTCTAACGCAAAAACTAATTTAAGGTTCAATGCTTTAGAACCGCACACCGCACTTGTGCCACCAGGCGGCTCTGGCACCTCCCCAGAGGCTAGCCTCTAGAGTTGGTCTCCCCAGGTACCGTCAAAGCTCATTGCATACAATCCATAGTCCCTGTGTGGCACAGCCCTCCATAGTGTGCCCTTAATAAACCTAATAATACCTAAAAATAGCAAATATACATAATGAATCCAAAACAAAAATCAGCAAAATATAAGTAATGAAACTAAAACCAAATTCAATTTTGCACCTTTAGTAAATTATCCACATCTTCCAGATGTAATAGCCATTTCCTAATTTTATTTAAAAAATGTTTGATATTTTGAGAATTTTTTGTAGTTTCTGGCAATTTATTAAACATTCTTGGCGCAATGAAGTTAAAGGTTTTTGTAAAAAAAGTAGTTGATGGTTTTGGAATTAAAAACTGGTTTGCAATTCTAAGTTTTTTTCTGTAATTACTGTCATTTTGTGGAAAATTTCCACTTTTACTGTAAAAGAGTTTGAGTACTTTGTAGATATAGAGGTATTTAAGTGGAAGAATTTTTTGTGATAAAAATAGAGGTTTTTAGGGTTCAAATCTTCTCTTATTTGAAATTAATCTTAAGATATACTTTTGTTTTTGGATAGAGGTTTTGATAGATTTTTGGATAGATTTTTTATCAATTTTATCTACAAAAGCACATTTCAAAATGCAAGTTGTTTGTCTTACTAAACAATCTGAACACTTGTATATAATATTACTACCAAAAATAATGTTCTTCTTAAGGCTGAAGTTGATGTATTTAGTTTTTTCTGGACTAAGCAACAATTTGTTAACTGTAAACCACCATTTAAGTGCTTCAAGATCTTTATTCATCGCCCTTTGAACAAGATCCCAATTTTTTTCTGAGTAGAAAAGTGCTGTATCGTCGGCAAAAGAAGTTAAATTACCATGAAAATTGGCTTGGCAAAGATCGTTTATGTAAATTATGAATAATATTGCTCCTAACACTGAGCCTTGTGGAACTCCAGTTTTTATAGTTTGAATTTCACTAAAAGTCGAATTTATTCTTACACATTGTTTTCTATTTCAAATATAGCTTTCAAACCACTTATAGGCAATTCCCCTAATTCCATTTTTGAACAATTTATTCAGCAGAATATTATGATCTACTGTATCGAAAGCTTTTTTTATATCAAGAAATAATCCACTCACACATTTACCTTCATTTAGTCCATCATATACACCTGTCAAAAAATTTAAAAGTGCATTTTCAGTGTTCATACCAGCCCTAAAACCAAATTGCTTATTACTAAAAAAATTTGTTTTATCTAGAAATGACAGTAATTTGTTCTTCATAAGCTTCTCAAATATTTTAGAGAAGCTGGACAGCAAAGATATTGGTCTATAATTATTGCATTTTGTTTTAAGGCCATTTTTAAAGATTGGAATCACTACAGCGTTTTTTAGAGAAGTAGGGAAAGTTCCACTTGTAAAACTAAAGTTGATAATGAACAAAAGTACGTCCAGAATTTTTAAAGAGATTTCTTTGATTAAAAGGGAATTGATTCCATCTATTCCTGGAGAGGTGTTATTTTTTAGAGTTTTTATTATAGGCAGAAGTTCTTCGGGCAAGACAGGATTAATAAACATTGTCCTAGCTTGTTCTCTATTATGAAAAATGTCCTTATACTGTAAGTAATGAAACATGTCACCAGTATCTACCGGTTCTAAATCTGAAGTTGCTTACTATATTTGAAAAAAATGTATTAAATTCATTAGCTATAATCAGAGTATCATCTTCTAATACATTGTTGATTTCCAATTTCAAACAATTTTCTTTAACCCTCGATTGACCAGTTAATTCATTTAATAAATTCCAAGTTTTCTTTGAGTTTCCTTTACAATTTTCAAATTTGTGCTTATAAAAGTTGTTTTTAACTTGTTTTATTTGAATGCTAAGCGTATTTCTAAATTTTTTAAAATACTTTTTTAGAGCTAGATTATTAGGGTGAGTTTTTAACAAAATCAATATATGGTTTCTTTTTTTAATTTTCAAGCAAATAAAATCATTCATCCAGGGCTTTAATTTTTTTAACTTTTCATTTCTGTAAGAAATTTGAACTGTACTTTGTTTAATTAACTGTTTTATAATATTAAAAAACAAGTCAAAAGCAGTTGAAGCGTCATCGGCGCTATACATGGCAGACCAGTCGGCATGGGACAACAGCTGATTTAGCTGCTTGTAGTCGATGCGGTAGCGGGGGGGAGGGGACAACCCATGATCGCCACTCGCCGCCGTCGCCGAACCCACCACAGCCACACTCACCACGATCCTTATCAGCGAGTGATCAGTAATATGTGCGTGCACAACACTCGCATCCACGTCGAGCCTGCTACACTTCCCTAACCTTACAAATACGTGGTCTATGCATGTTTCAGACTGATCCGTTATTCGTGTAGGCTCATTTAGTAGACTTTCAAACCCATTACTTGCCAGCATTGTTGTATAACAATCAATGGAATTATTGCTATCCAATAAATTTATGTTTATATCCCCTATAAAAAATAGATTACTCATATTTTTAAACATACTATTTTTTTCGTAGAAAAACTTTTTGAACTCATTAATGAACAAATCTGCTGAGATAAATTGAAGTCGATAAATTGCTAAAATGTGAAATAATTTTCCAAAATACTTGAATGACACAAGCAAAGAGTCTGCTGTTTTAGATTTAAATTCAATGCAGTTCCTTTCTTCTAAATTATTTTTTAAATAAACAATAATACCACCTGCCCTATAGTCGTCATTACTTTTAACATACAATAAATAATTAGGAATTTCGTAAAGATTTGCTTCACCGGAATTAATCCATATTTCAGATAGGATTATTATATCTGGAAAAACTTTATGGCTAGATAACTCGGCAATGAAGAGATCAAAGTTTTTTTCTAAGACTCCTAATATTCTGATGTACTATTATAAACGTGTTATTCGTACTTGTCATATCAGCTATAACTATTTAAATTCATTACAAATTCTTACCAGATATAATCTAACTAATTTCATTCTACAAATGAGGTATTTACTAAAACATATATAAAATATACAATAAGACAAAAAATAAAATGTAAGACAGAAAGACTTAGAAAACTAATAGACTTAGATTCGAGGAAAAAATAAAAAATAATAATACATTTATCTTAATACCTACAGCTAATTACATAATTTTATCAATATCAGCCTGGCAAGTCACCTGTATCACTGTTGATCCGTCTTCTTTCCTCAAAAAGATTTTTCCCCCGCGGACCCACAAATGTCTGTAGTTGTTGTCCCTCTTGATCTGCCGTGCCGCTGCCAGAAGCTGTCTCCTTGCCGGTACCAGCGCCTCGTTTACGTACACAGGTTGGTCCATCGGCAGGTTCATGTGTCGGGTCGAGAAGTTGCGTTTGACACGTCGTTTACGAAGGAACTCTTCCTTATCAAATCTCCGGATGAATTTTACGATGATGCCGGGTGGTTTGCCATTGAGGTTCGTTTTTCCTAAACGGTGGCATGCGTCTATCATATTGTCCGTCACCTCTATATCAAGAGCTTTGCCTACCTCCTTGACGACACCAACCACGTCTTCACTAGGCTCCATCGGAACACCATGTATTTCGACGGCATTTGACCGCGAGTATTGTTTCATTTCCACGACACGTTTTTCAAGCTCCAACACTTTTGTTTAGCTGCTTATTTTCAGAAAATAACTCATCTATTATTTTTAGGCACTTTCCAACAGATTCATTTTGTTCGTCTACTTTCTTTATATTTAAATCAATTTTCTCATTTAACCCTAGAAGTGGCAAGCTTTTTACTCTTAACTGTAACATAAATATAATTACTAATATCTTCATGAAATATCAAAGTTTATACAAAAAAAGCTTAAAACATGCCCCCCCCCTTATAACCACTAACCACAAAAGCAAAACAGGTGTCCACTGCAATCCCAATTAAGCCTACAAATGCCGTCAACTTCCACCCAAGCCGGTCACCGTTTATTTAAGGTGGGCCCTCCACTCCGCTAAACCACACATTTGCAAGCCAAATTGGGATTGCTCATGGTCGGGATTCGAACCCTAGCACTTCCGAATGGCTAGAACGTTACGCTCGTCAGCGCAGCGCTTTAGCCACCACGGCCATCCAGTGCCTAGGAAAAGAAAGCGCTTACTTGGTTATAGACCTGCCTGGTGGCAGGCTCGTGTACTAAAAGAGCAGTTTCGGTTGTTGGCCCCCAGAGGGAAACACGGTCGCGTAGGCGATATTGTCTAACAATTCCACAAAACTGACGACAGATGCCTCCACCTGCCAATTCTTATTGAATATGTAAATGCGTCGTAAATTACGACTTTGCCATTTCTAGGGTTAATATTTCATATGATCTGTTAAAATTTTGCTCCTGTACTTTTTGATTTTCTGCCATTTCCATTATTTTTGCCATGATATCATCAAGCGTAATCTTACCTTCTTGTACCTCTGCGTCAAATCTCAAGCTGGCACGTCTCGTGGCTGCACAAGGATTACATCTCCATGAAATATTTTCAGCAGTGATACAATCAATCAGCTTTTGACATCTTCACACAGTTTCCATGGAACTCCTTTTCACAGTCACAACACTGCAATTTTATACTATTTGATTTAAAATTTTTTAAACAAACACCACAGGTTGCCGCCATTTCAGTCAGAATTGTTTATTATTATTTTCCAAAATTCAATTAAAACTCCACTCGCACAGTGTAGTTCGCACAAAAGCACGTTGCACGCAAATATAAATGCCTGCAGAATCACGATGAGACCGAGACCGGAGCACTATCGCGACGATCCGTCTGCACTGAGCGCTGACTCATCACTGAAAAAATGGGAAAATATGGGAAAAGAGTATGCAGGTTGCTGCCATGATAAACACATTAACTATGATTTTTGAGCATAAATGGACAGATCTCAAGCAAATGAAGCTAAATATGAAGTTTTATCCAAAAATATTGATTAATATGGGAAATATTAATTTTTCCCTATCCTCCATAAGAGTAACATTGGAGCCCCACAATACAACGTACTGTGTTTAGATTTTTTAATATCTCGGTAACCGTTGAAGATAGAGAAAAACTTTAAGGAACTTAATTGTGTAGTTTTTTAAGCTGATTGCAATGGTGAAATATAAAATTAGAAATTTTTAAAAATTACATGTGAAAAACGCAAAAACCCCCATTTTGGGGTACAAAACCCCCCCAAACTACCCGTTTCCACTGACCGATATGTCTGGTTTACGAACTCGTCCGAGCATTTGTAGGAATACACGTCTCTACCAAATTTGGTCTCGATCGGACCATTTTTACGAGGGTTATCGTGTTCACAGACACATATATAGCCTAAATATATATGTATATATTTAGGCTATATATGTGTCTGTGAACACATATATATATATGTATATATGTGTTTTATATGTATAAAACATGTGTTTTACATACATAAAAAACATATACATATAACGACTATTGTTTTTGGACTCTGGGCACCTAAAGATGAAAAATAACATGGTCCCGGGCTTAAGTCTTACCAAGAGACCTACGTAATAGCTTCTTCCCTATGGGAAATTCGCTAAAAACATTAAATTTTCATATTTTTTGGCAAATTTACAGGATGAAAGCTTTTAATGACATATTAATCAATGAAATTGGTCCAGTGGAATCCTAGATTTAGTTGTACAAAGATTTTTAAGACTGAATTATTATAAGAATAGATGGTAATTTTTTATGTTTATCTTACATATATTCAATCTTTTTAAAACAAAGTACCTGGAGACCGAGCTTCGGTCAGATAGAATAAGGCAATTTTAATGAATGAATATAATATTAATAATACAAATAGTTTAATAATTATTGTTTTAATTATGTCAAAATATATCATGATGTTTGTTAGTTGCTTTCTTAAAATAAAAACAAAAATGATGATTGTTTATTGTACAATTCACCCAAACATTGTTTTACTAACCTCCATATAAACTAAACAAAAATATATGATCCACGGTCAGGGATCAATCTCACAACCCCTCCCACATGAGTCCGCCACTTAGGCAGTACTTAGGCTGTACTGAGATGCAGTTCAGGATGTTTTAGACAGGCGTTATTGTTAGAGCTATCATAATTATTCATACAAGTATTAATAATCTGTGGTCAACTGATTGTGTCAGATAGGGAATGAGGATTGAGAGCGAAAGCGAAATTTAATTTACACCAATTGGTTTGATATAGTGGCTTAAAGCAAATACAATGAATAAGTTTTCTATCAAAACACGATAGATTTTGGAAATACTTTTCTCTGCTTTCATTTCGCACAGTTATTTTACGTATTATAGTATTGGATGGATATCCCACTGAATATTTCATTACTACATCATTTCTACATGCATTTCAAATGTTTAATTTATTATAATTTGAGATATATATATATATAACTACTTTAAAAATTGTATAGTTGTGTACTGAATGAATGAGTGTTGGTTTTGCAAATTTTCGTTTTATTTACAAAAAACGTTTTCAAGCAAATAGAAATAGTGACTGCGTATATCATGAAAACACAATAAAACATAAATAAATTCAAGGAAAAGTTTACAATAAAAATTTTAAAATCATGGTTTTAGGCAGTTGAGCTGAATCATTTTTTTATATTTTTATATTAGTAATAACCTATCTGAGATTTAATCCTGTAGGAAATTTTGATTTTAAAACCAACTGGTGTACCAATTCTGAATTTCTTAAAATAAGTTGGTTTCTTTTAAGGTTTTGATGTGGTGGAATTTTGTGGAGGGCTTTAAGTTCATAACAGCCCTCAACATTTTGGTTGTGGTGAGCTGCATGATTGAAAATTGGCTTTCTTAAATCTTTATGAACCACATCAAAACGGTGGCCTGTCATTCTAACTCGTAAGGAGTTAGATGTTTGTCCTATATATTCTTTTTGACAATGTTTGCATGATAGTTGATAAACCACATTATGGGTTTCACAAGTTGATCCACCAACTATCGGGTAAACTTTATTTGTCACTCTACTTTTAAATTCAGTAGATTCACACATAATTTTGCAAATACCACATCGAGGTTTGTGGCATGGTTTACAACTATTCTTGACATTACAAAGTTCATTAGGCCTAGAATTTTGAATTTTGGGTCTCACCAACATATTTTTTTAATTTTTTGGCCTTTTAAAAATAACATGAGGTGGTCTGGAAAATAAATTTTCTGTTGTGGGAGAGGATGTTAAAATATTGAATGCTACTTTCATGATGCTGTTATTTTTAAAAGGCCAAAAAATTAAAAAAATATGTTGGTGAGACCCAAAATTCAAAATTCTAGGCCTAATGAACTTTGTAATGTCAAGAATAGTTGTAAACCATGCCACAAACCTCGATGTTGTATTTGCAAAATTATGTGTGAATCTACTGAATTTAAAAGTAGAGTGACAAATAAAGTTTACCCGATAGTTGGTGGATCAACTTGTGAAACCCATAATGTGGTTTACCAACTATCGTGCAAACATTGTCAAAAAGAATATATAGGACAAACATCTAACTCCTTACGAGTTAGAATGACAGGCCCCCCTGGCCCCCTCCACCGTTTTGATGTGATTCATAAAGCTTTAAGAAAGCCAATTTTCAATCATGCAGCTCACCACAACCAAAATTTTGAGGACTGATATGAAATTAAAGCCCTCCACAAAATTCCACCATATCAAAACCTTAAAAGAAACCAACTTATTTTAAGAAATTCAGAATTGGCACACCAGTTGGTTTTAAAATCAAAATTTCCTACAGGATTAAATCTCAGATAGGTTATTACTAATATAATAAACGGTACCAGTGGACTGACACATACTTTCTCCCTTAAGTAAATTTAAAATACCCCCGTCGCAGCAGACCTGCGTACTCAGCGAATTTCCAAATCAATAATATAATAATTATAATATATGACAAGTTTGGTCAAAATCTGTCGATAAACATGGGAATTATTTGCCTATTCTCCATAAGATTAAAATGGGAAAGAGTGAGTAGGTTTGCTGCTGTGAGGAACACTGAAAGTATACAATCAAAAATTTTATTTTTAACATTTATACCAACTTTTATCAACATCTGTCCGTAAATAAAGGTGTTTGCCTAATCTCCATATGATTAACATGGGAAAAGAGTATGCAGGTTTGCTGCCATGATAAACACATAAACTATGATTTTTTAGCACAAATGTATGGATCTCAACCACATGAAGCTAAATATCAAGTTTCATCAAAAAATATTAGATAATAAGTGAAAAATTAATTTTTCCTAATCCTCCATAAGATTAACATTGGAGCCTTAAAATACAACGTACTGTGTTTAGATTTTTTTATATCTCGGTAACCGTTTAAGATAGAGAAAAACTTTAAGGAACTTAATTGTGTAGTTTTTTAAGCTGATTCCAATGGTGAAATATAAAATTTGAAATTTTTAAAAATTACATGTGAAAAACGCAAAAAACCCCATTTTGGGGTACAAACCCCCCCCAAAATACCCGTTCCCATTGACCGACATGTCTGGTTTACGAACTCGTCCGAGCAGTTGTAGGAATACACCTCTCTACCAAATTTGGTCTCGATCGGACCATTTTTACGAGAGTTATCGTGCTAACAGACACATATATATATATATACATATATATATATATATATATATATATATATATATATATATATATATATAAATTTTAACGACTATTGTTTTTGGTCTCTGGGCACCTAAAGAAGAAAAAATAACATGGTCTCGGGCTTAAGTCTTACCATGAGACCTACGGTAATAGCTTCTTCCCTATGGGAAATTCGCTAAAAGACAATCTGTAATAAAACTATCATGTTCTACAAAGTTAATCCAAATATCATTTAATAATTTATTGTTTCAAAAATAATCATCCAATTTCTAAAAATAAAAACAAGAGACAACGTTAAATTAATTGTTCAAATTGTATGGGGGGAACCCCCCCAAGGTAATACCAAGCTTTTTTGAGCTGGTTTTGTTGGGTGATTTGATCTTACGCTTCATACCAAGTTTCATGGAAAACGGTTGGAAAATAAGGAAGAAATTGATTTTTTAATATTCTCCATAAGAATAACATTGGGTGCTTTCATACAACGTACTGCGTTTATCGTAGACAGTAAATTTAACTTTTCTGTGGAACCTTTAGTCGTAGACAAATAATTCAAAATACTAATTTGTTTAGTTTTTTAAGCTGGTTTCAATGGTGCCAGTCAAGTTATACTTTACTTTTATTCTTTTCCCTGAAAATTTAAAAATTTGAATTTTTTGACATTTAAAAGCCCATAACTTTTGAACCGTCATTTTTACAGACATGCGGGTGGTGTCAAATTATTTAGTACTTAGTGCACTATAAACTATCAAATTTTAACCAAAATCGTTAGAGCCGTTTTTGAGAAAATTAGATTTTTCACGTTTTTTAAGGGTTTTTAGGGGTGAACTACCCTAAAAAATCAAAAATTCAAAAAAATGAAAAAAACGCCTGGAGATACGGTGACTATATATATACATGCCAAATTTCATCTAAAACGGACCAACGGGGTAGGCTGTGGCAGTGTACACATCCAGACACACACACACACACACACACACACACACACACACACACACACACACACACACACACACACACACACACACACACACACACACACACACACACACACACGGACGGACAGACATCACGTCAAAACCCACTTTTTTGGATTCAGGGGACCCCAAAACGGATATATCCACCCTCAACTCAAATTCTAAAATTTTGACGAAAACAATACTTTCTCCATATACTATGTATAAGGGGAGAAAGTAAAAATACAGTATAAAAAAACGATTCAACTCAACTGCCTGAAACCATATGATTTTAAAATTTTTATTCTAAACTTTTCCTTGAATTTATTTATATTTTATTGTGTTTTATGTTATACACAGTCACTATTTCTATTTGCTTGAAAACGTTTTTCATGATTAAAACGAAAATTTGCAAAACCAACACTCATTCATTCAGTACACAACTATACAATTTTTAAAGTAGTTATAGAAGTCATTTGGCACTTATGAAGAGTATATATATATTTAAATATATATATATATATATATATATATATATATATATATGTATGTATTTAAAGAATTAGTAAATGTCATTAAAAGTGTATTTTTGACTTGAATTTCTTTATGATTATTTGTGTAGGCATTTGAAGACTTAATGGAAATGTATGGACTGACTCCGTGTTGGCAGAAATTCAATTTAGAGAAGAAAAAGTCAACTATAACAAAGCTACTAGATCAACTGGAAGTCTCTAACAAAGATTTACGAATGAAGGCTGCCCGTTGTTTCCTGTACTTAGCACAGGTGTGTTTACATCATTGTCTGAAAACATTAATTTCAAAATATTGTCTTCTATAGTCGCGGACAGGCTTATGTGCGGGTGGTTGAAAATGCACTGTTGTCAATTTTCTACAGCTTTATAGATGAGGCACGAGGACAGCTGATAATCAGTCAGCGCTGTGGATCAGGATTTTATCCGGACAGAAAAGCTCACCAGTGTTTTGGAATGTCAGTTTTGAGTTCTAACATGTGACGAAAACAAGAAACTAGATGTTTGTTTATTATTTAATTATTTTAACCACTTTGTGAAATGTTTTGTTTCAATTTTTTTATTCATCCTGATTAAATCGTATGAAATTTGTTTAGTATTTTTTGGAATTAAAATAAAAACAAAACTTTTATATGAGTAAACAAATGTCTCAACATAAAAGCCTCATCAAATCTGTACTTTCAAGATTTGTTCTTTTATGAATAGGTTATTTTTGTCATTAGGCTTAAAATAGGTTATTTTTTTATACTCATTTTATTATTAACACATAAAAGATTACTATTTTATTAATGTTTAATTTGTTAACACATATTTTTACGTATTACATTAAATAAAAGATATTCAGCTTTTTCCTCAAATAATAAGTAAGTTGTTAAATAAGAGTGCAAATTATACTACTGTATAATTTATATAACGCTGAAAAATAAAAACATATCTCTTACCTTTAGTATTTTGCACAAAAGAAAGATTACACATACAGTACATGGACACTACATTACAAAACTAGTTAAACATCATTGTGAGTGCTCTCGTTTTCACGGAGAAGACATGATAATGGGGAAGAGGGTGAGTCGGTTTTCTGACTTTGTATGTAGGAACTTCTTCTATAATTTTTTCTTCCAACCAGTTATCAAATACAGCTTGATATACATCATAGAGACCTTCATTTTCTAGTATTCTTGCCTTTGAGTATAACCCTTTTGTTGCTCTGTTGTTATTATCCAATAGTGGTGGGTGATTCTCGATCTATGGAAGACAAACTTCAAACCTACCTTCATCTGTAACCTTTACTGTTCCAAAAAAATGTTCAGTGCATGAACTGTTCACGCACTTAAAAAAAATTATTATGGCTAAGAGTGTGTGGTGCGTGTAATGATAACTAATAATAATAAATAAATGCGGAACATCAGAAGGTTTATTAATAACAACAAGGAAAGAATAGTTCAAAACGTAAACAAAGTCAACAAAGATAAAAAAACATATGATTTAAAAATATAAACAAACTGTATGACAGTTGTTAGACACAGCCACATACTCCCCTCCCAGTGACAACGTGGTGTTAAGAGGTATATTTATTAGGTAGTCTTAACACTCTTCCAAAGCGGGTCTTCCTCTCAGGGGGCGTGTCAAGAAGAACAGGTTGATGTCCAGAACTGTCCGCAGGTTGTTCACACCGTTGTTGGTTACGTTGCACAGTAACAACAGATTCCTTTTTTGCAAACTGTAAAACACAAAACGCTTTCTGTTCTTTAATCGCCATGTTTGCTACTAGCGCCTTCCAATAGATTGCGGCGGAAACATTCCGCACACATGCCAACAAACAAAACTGTTAGTTTCTCTTGCATTTCACATATCACTTGTAGCTGTAAGTTGGATCAAATAAATATTATAACATGTTAAAACCCCGCTTTTTATTTTGAAACGCCCAGTACATCTACGTTGCATAGACAATGATCGTGAATAACGCCTGCAATATTAGTACTACAGACTTCATATAACCACTTTACAATAACATTGCCGCAAAATATCACAAGCGTTTGGACATGTTAAAAATTTGTTTTTAATTTTATTAAAAGTTAAGAAGTTATTATTATTAGTTTAATATTTTTTTAATCCAATACTATAATACGAGCAAGGTTTGTATATATATATATATATATATATATATATGTGGTGCGTGTAATGATAATTAATAATAATAACTAAATGTAGAACATCAGAAGGTTTATTAATAACAAAAAGGAATGAATAGTTCAAAACGTAAACAAAGTCAACAAAGATAAAAAACATATGATTTAAAAATATAAACAAACTGTATGAAAGTTGTTAGACACAGCCACATACTCCCCTCCCAGTGACAACGTGATGTTAAGAGGTATATTTATTAGGTAGTCTTAACACTCTTCCAAAGCGGGTCTTCCTCTCAGGGGGCGTGTCAAGAAGAATAGGTTGCTGTCCAGAACTGTCCGCAGGTTGTTCACACCGTTGTTGTTTGTAGGTTGGTTTAATTTTGGTGTTGGTTGGGTTGACTGGGGATGTAAACGTTTTAGGTAGATTATTTAATGGGTAGTCTGACTCATGTTTAGCTTGAAAATGGTTTTGTAATGTAAAGGCTGGTTTCAACCGATCAATAGAAACAGAATCTTCGCCTTTGGGTAACAATATAGTGAAGAATTTGTCACCTCTTGATACAACTTTGAATGGTCCTTCATAGTTTGGTTGAAGCGGTTTTCTTATGGAATCTTGACGGATGAAGACATGAGATGAAGTCATGAGATCAGGGTGTATAAAAATCGATTTCTTATTGTGGTGTCGAAATGGGACGGGTCTAATAGTTTTGACATGCTCCTGAAGTTGGGTGAGAAGTGTAGGTATGTCGATTGCTAACTTGGAGTCTTCAAAGAAATCAGCAGGAAGAGTGATTGATTCACCAAAGACGAGTTGAGCAGGTGAAACTCCTACTTCAGGGATGATTGTAGAATGAAGTCCAAGTAGCACAGATGGAAGTTTCGGTACCCAGTCATTAGTAAGTTGGGCTTTCAGAGCTGATTTTAAGGAACGATGCCACCTTTCGATAGCCCCATTTGCAGCAGGATGATAAGCTGTGGTCATTATATGATGAATGCCAAGCATGGATGTCAAGGATGAGAATAGTTGACAGTCAAACTGTCTCCCTCTATCGGTCGTGATGAAGCGAGGAACGCCAAAGCGGGATATCCATGAATGAATGAATGATTGTGGAGGCAATTTCTTCTGCGGTTATGCTTGATATTGGGATTGCTTCAGTCCAACGAGAAAATCTGTCAATGATAGTCATAAGGTAACGGTATCCTCTTGAAGGGGTTAAAGGTCCAACGATGTCGATGTTTAAATGAGAAAATCTTTTTTGAGCGGGAGGATAAGAACCAAGTTCACTAGAGGTATGACGCCATATTTTACATCGTTGACAAGGTATACACGTCTTGGCCCACAATGTAACATCACGTTTCAGCGAAGGCCAGCAGAATCTCTCTTGAACTAATTTTACAGATGCTGCAATTCCAGGATGGGATAAATTATGGATGGAGTCATATAGGGGTCTTCGGTAAATGAGAGGGATGAAAGGTCGTAGTTTGCCTGTCGAAGAATCACATACTAATTTCAGGCCATTATCCAGGTTTACAGTATGGAATGAGTATGACGATGAAACGGATTGCATGATATTTTGAAGTTCTCTACATTTTTCTTGAGCACTGGCGATGTCTTGGAGTAAAATTGTTGGTGATAATACAATTTCTGCGATCCTCGAACAAGCATCTGCAGGTTGATTTTGTTTACCAGGAATATACCTGATATCAGTTGTGAATTGGCCAATGTAATCGAGATGTCTCAGTTGCCGAGGAGTTGCTTTCTCAGGACGCTGTTCAAATGCGTAACTGAGAGGTTTGTGGTCTGTTAAGATAACAAAATGACGACCTTCAAGGTAATGTTTGAAGTATTTAACTGCTTCATATGCAGCCAAAAGTTCACGATCGTAAGTGCTATAGTTTTGTTGGGTTACAGAGAGAACTTTGGAGAAGAAACCTATAGGTTCAGCGATATTCCCTCTTATCTGGTGGGCAGAAGCACCGATTGCAAAATTTGAAGCATCCACTGTGAGGACTAGTGGGAGATTGCTGGAAGGATGGAACAGAAGAGTGGCATTGGCCAATTCAGTTTCCAACTTGGTGAAGGAACTTTTGGCAGTATCATTCCAGTCCAACTTGCTTTTATCCTTCTTTTTAGGAGTTGGGCAAAGGTCATATAAGGCTTTCTGTGTTGTGGCTGAGTTAGGTAGGGATTTTCTGTAGAAGTTCACAATTCCTAGGAAGCGTCTGAGTTGATCGACTGTTTCAGGAAGAGGGTAGTCTATAATTGCTTTCACTCGTTCAGGAAGTGGAAATATACCACTCTTATTGATGCGATAGCCGAGGAATGAGATTTCAGGGATAGCAAACTCGTATTTTGAAACGTTAATGCATAGACCATGATGGGATAGGGAATCGAAAAGTAAATGAATATGTTTCTCATGTTCCTTTTCGGATTTTGAGGCGATTAAGATGTCATCTAGATAAGAGTATGCGAATGGAAGGTCACGTAAAACTTGGTGAATGAAACGTTGGAAAGTTTGTCCTGCATTCTTCAATCCAAATGGCATTCGAATAAACTCGAACAAACCAAATGGTGTGATAACAGCTGTTTTGTGTACATCATCTGGATGAACAGGAATATGGTGATAGGCTTTGACAAGATCTATTTTTGAAAATATTGTCTTACCTTCGAGCTGTGAGTTGAAATCTTGAATATTAGGTATCGGGTATCTATCTGGAATAGTTACGTGATTGAGACCACGGTAGTCACCGCATGGGCGCCAGGAGCCATCCTTCTTTGGTACCATGTGCAGTGGGCTAGACCACGGACTTTTTGAAGGTCTACATATACCTAAATCAATCATTTTTTGAAACTCTAACTTAGCTTGGGAAAGTTTGTCTGGGGCTAAGCGTCTTGCCTTTGAGGTAACAGGGGGTCTGTTAGTGCTGATTGTATGGAAGAAATCAATGTTTGGCGGTTTGTGACCAGGCATTTCTTTCAGTAAATCAGGAAACTTTTGAAGTATATAAACATATTTGTTATTTGGATCAACAAGATAAATGTCTGAGCATACTGATTTTGGGGGCATTGAGCCGCGTTGAAAAAGAAGTGTTTTTCTGTCTATTAACTTACTATTTTTCATGTCAATTAATAAACTAAATTCAAACAGGAAATCCGCTCCGATAATTGGTTGTTGAACGTTGGCAATGATAAAGGGCCAACAAAAGGATCTGCGGAGTCCTAAGTCTATTTGTAGAAGTTTTGTAACGTGTGTGGCGATGCTTGATCCATTTGCAGCAAAAAGTAATTTACTGGATGGTTTTGGTTTTCGTATGCCATGTGGAGGTATTACAGAAACGTCAGCTCCGGAGTCAACCAGAAATTTGATATTGGTCTGACGATCATAAACAAAAAGACGGCGAGGTTGTAACCTAGCACTATCTCCCGCCGTGTTGAGATAATGCCTGACTAGTTTTCCGGATTCCCAGATGGGTAAGAACGGTAGTTGCATGGTGTTGTACATTTATGAGCATTCTTACCAAAATTCTTATGGTACCAGCAGATACCAGATTGTGAGGTTGTATCATGTTTTCGAAACTGGCGTGATTGAGAACTAGATCTTGATTTGGAACGCAAAGACGAAATTTGATTGGCTAACTCGGATATTTGCGTCTCCAAACGAGATAACCTATCGGGTTGTGCGCTAGTTGATTAGTTGTCTCCTAATACGTGAACCTGCTGAGAATGGATGGGGGAATACTCCATTATTTTGTCAGCCATAATAGATAATTTGTCTAGAGAGTTGGAACTCGATATTAATATCGAGCTAACGTGAAGTGGAAGACGTTTCAAAAATAGTGTTTTTAAGAAGTCGTCTTGAACTTGTGTACCCGCCAGAGTACGCATTTCCCTAAGAAGTTGAGAAGGTTTATTTGAGCCCAGTTCCAGTTCGTCAATTAGTTTTGAAAATTTTCTACTCTCCGATTCTTCAAACTCTAAGATTAGCCGGTTACAAAGATCTTGGTAAGGTGTTTTGCTTAGAGGTTTCTCAATAAAATCAGAAATTAATTCGGCCACATCAGTATCAAGGTTACCTAGTACATAATAATACTTAGTTTGTTCCTGTTTGATACCTTTCGTGATGAATTGGGCGTCAACCTGACGTAGCCAAACTCGAACGTTCTTACGCCAAAAGGGTGGGATCTTGATTGTTATTTTCGAGAGATGAAGATCCGGATCACTGACGTTTTCTTCTGTGTTTGACATTTTCACAAATTGACTTCGGATCACGTCGGGGTCACCAATTTGTGGGGCGTGTAATGATAACTAATAATAATAACTAAATGCGGAACATCAGAAGGTTTATTAATAACAACAAGGAAAGAATAGTTCAAAACGTAAACAAAGTCAACAAAGATAAAAAACATATGATTTAAAAATATAAACAAACTGTATGAAAGTTGTTAGACACAGCCACATACTCCCCTCCCAGTGACAACGTGATGTTAAGAGGTATATTTATTAGGTAGTCTTAACACTCTTCCAAAGCGGGTCTTCCTCTCAGGGGGCGTGTCAAGAAGAATAGGTTGCTGTCCAGAACTGTCCGCAGGTTGTTCACACCGTTGTTGTTTGTAGGTTGGTTTAATTTTGGTGTTGGTTGGGTTGACTGGGGATGTAAACGTTTTAGGTAGATTATTTAATGGGTAGTCTGACTCATGTTTAGCTTGAAAATGGTTTTGTAATGTAAAGGCTGGTTTCAACCGATCAATAGAAACAGAATCTTCGCCTTTGGGTAACAATATAGTGAAGAATTTGTCACCTCTTGATACAACTTTGAATGGTCCTTCATAGTTTGGTTGAAGCGGTTTTCTTATGGAATCTTGACGGATGAAGACATGAGATGAAGTCATGAGATCAGGGTGTATAAAAATCGATTTCTTATTGTGGTGTCGAAATGGGACGGGTCTAATAGTTTTGACATGCTCCTGAAGTTGGGTGAGAAGTGTAGGTATGTCGATTGCTAACTTGGAGTCTTCAAAGAAATCAGCAGGAAGAGTGATTGATTCACCAAAGACGAGTTGAGCAGGTGAAACTCCTACTTCAGGGATGATTGTAGAATGAAGTCCAAGTAGCACAGATGGAAGTTTCGGTACCCAGTCATTAGTAAGTTGGGCTTTCAGAGCTGATTTTAAGGAACGATGCCACCTTTCGATAGCCCCATTTGCAGCAGGATGATAAGCTGTGGTCATTATATGATGAATGCCAAGCATGGATGTCAAGGATGAGAATAGTTGACAGTCAAACTGTCTCCCTCTATCGGTCGTGATGAAGCGAGGAACGCCAAAGCGGGATATCCATGAATGAATGAATGATTGTGGAGGCAATTTCTTCTGCGGTTATGCTTGATATTGGGATTGCTTCAGTCCAACGAGAAAATCTGTCAATGATTGACATGAATGATGGGCGGATTTTCCCAAAGCGCTTCAGCCGTAGCGGCTTTTTGCGCACCCCTAAAATTCTTTTTCCTAGAGAATCAGGAATCTTACCCCTTACCAAGTTGCCCAGAGTGGAGGACCTTACCTCTACCAGCTCTATACAATCAAAGAGTAGATGATCTGCAGTTTCCCCCTGCAGATGACATTTCCTACACAGAGGGTCGCCGTTGAAGACCCCCATGCGTACGTGCTTCCTCAGATTACCGTGACCAGTGACGATACCTGTGACAAGTTTGGCATCCTTCCTGCCAAGTTTCAGGAACCTCTTTGCAACTTGACGCGATAGAAAACAAAGATTAAGCTTACTTACTCTATGTAGGGAAAGTTCAGCCCATCTTTTCTTATGACATTTCCTAGCCCAGGAATTGATAGTCTGAAAAACCGCAGCGCGGGAAACACCACAGAAGGGTTGAGGACCACAAAGGGGGGATGATGCAGCCCTATTGGCCAGCCCGTCTGCCACTTCGTTACCATCCACCCCTGAGTGCCCTGGAACCCAACAAAGGGTGACTTCATTGTGTCTGCCTACACAATACACAACCCTAGAGTTGAACTCTACCGAGTCCAAAGCTCTAAGAGCTGCCTGACTGTCAGAGAAAATATTGATTGAAAGGCCCTCATGACCCAGCATCAAGATGTCTCTGGCACATTCCATAATGGCAGTGATCTCGTCCTGGAAAACAGTGGGGAAAGTCCCAATGGAAATACCTGACCGTACGTTGTCCTGCACCCCGAAGATGCCTGCTCCTGTGCCCCAACTGCTCTTGGACCCAACAATGTACCACTCCCGATCATAGGGTAGTAGTGGGCAGGCTCCATCCTTCCATTCGTCCTGTTGCAAAAGAAAAAGAACTCGGAAAGACCTGCCAAAAGAGAAAGTTCTCGGAAGATAATCAGAGGGCATACCTAAAATGTTGCTCTGAACTATCCCTGAAATTCTGGTGTGACCACGTAATTCACCTGACCTATTCCAGAGGCCCTCTCCACAGAGGCGGTTTGCACCCATTCTGGCAGTCATCCTGATGTGAATGTCTATGGGCAAAAGATCAAGCAAACAGTCAATAGTGGCCCCAGGAGTGCTGCTGATCGCACCTATGATCATGAGACATGCCAGCCGCTGAACGGCTGCCAGCCTCTTCACAGCAACACCTGAGTCCATCTTGGTCCACCAAACCAAAGACGCTTACGTCATAGTTGGTCTAACTACTGAAACATAGAGCCAATACATTAGCCCTGGTTTCAGTCCCCATGATGCGCCGACCATACGCCTGCATGCAAACAGAGACCACTTACCCCGGTCAATAACCCGTTTTAAGGGAGATTCCCAGCAAAGCGTCCGATCCAGAATGATCCCAAGATACTTCACCTGGTCTTGCAGGTTGATCAAACTCCCCTGTAGTTTTAGCGGACCAACCCCGGTCAGCTTTTTCCTCTTGGTAAATGGTACAGCAACCACTTGGGGATTCACAGATAGACCGACCTCATTGCACCAACCATCCACAAGCCATAGTGCAGAGTTCATGAGGTCAGTGACTGTATTGTTAAACTTACCTATCACAAGGATGACAATATCGACAGCGTATCCTTGAGCAAAGACACCACTGTCATTAAGCCTTCTAATAAGGCTGTCTACCACCAGGTTCCATAAAAGGGGTGAGAGAACGCCTCCCTGTGGACAACCCCTTGTTGACCTGGCTACTACCTATACTCCCTGTAGAGAAAGTTTCACATACCTATTGCGTAGCAGTGAGGAGTGATGGATTGAGGAATCCATCGGCAGATGACATCGCTGAATCCTCTAGATCTAGCGGCCTTCAACATGGCATCCAAGGCCGTGTTGTCAAAGGCTCCCTGAATGTCCAGGAACGCTCCAAGTGCCACCTCTTTATGGTCAATAGCTCCTTCAATTCTGCACACCAGCTGGTGCAGGGCCGATTTGCAAGACCTACCCTGAATATAGGCATGCTGGTTTGGGTGTAAAGGGGCAGACTTCAGCGAAGAGTCCCAGATATACCTTACCACCAGCTTCTCAAGAGTCTTCAACAAGAAAGAAGACAATGAAATCGGCCGAAAGGATTTCGGGTCCGTGTAACTATTCTTACCCGGTTTTGGGATAAATGCTATCCTGGAAGTCCTCCATGCAGCAGGAACATGTCCCAGGGCCAAGGTCGCCCTGAAAATACTACAAAGAGCCGGGAGAATGATCTCTATGCCCTGCTGTAAAAAACCGGCCGGACTCCATCTGGACCCGGTGACTTAAATGGACTCAGAGAGCCTATAGCCCACCTTATCACTGCCACTGCCCTTGTAACTCTAATTGAACACACAATAGACCACCTAGAAAACAACAAACATGTATCTGCTGTCCTGCTCGACTACAGCAAAGCTTTTGATTGCCTGGGCCACGATCTCATCCTGAATAAACTATCAATTTTAGGGATCTATGGCCTTGCAAAAGAATGGGTAGCCAGCTTCCTCAAAGGACGCAAACAGTTTGTTGAAATATAGCAAAAGGTAAATAGAAAACAAGAAATGGGTAAATTAAGTCTACTCACAGTAAACAGAGGAGTCCCTCAGGGCTCTCTCTTGGGACTGTTTTTGTTCATAGTGTTTACAAATGACTTCCAGCTTCATTGACAACAATAATGTTGAGACCATAATGTATGCATATGATACAACTCTACTCTTTGCCAATGATGATGTGAAAGAACTGCACTCAGATATCACCTTGACAACCATCCAGTACTGTCTTCAAAATGATTTGGCCATAAACCCATCCAAAATGACTCAGATTATTTTTAGTAGGCGACATGAAAAAATACAGGAAAACCCCAATGTCACACTTGAACAAAAAACAAAACTGCTGGGCTTACCCATAGACTGTGACCTTTCTTGGACAGATCACATATTACAGCTGACTAAAAAAATTTTATGTGGAATCTCACTGATCAGGAGACTTAAATGGATAAGTAACATGGAAACAGCAAAGATTGCCTACCATGCCATAGTAGAATCCCACATCCGGTATGGACTAATTTCTTGGGGAGGTACGTCCGAGGGCAACCTAAACAAGATCCTGATTCTCCAGAAAAAGCCAATAAGAGCACTGACTGGCCTTGGTCCCTGAGACAGCTGCAAAGAATCTTTTTAATTACTTAAACTCCTAACTGTACCAGCGCTCTACATCCATGCTGTGGCAGTTTACACCATCCAGCTAGACCTTCTCAGAAAAGAGGACTTCCGTTCCTACCAAACTAAAAGAGCAAATTACTACAGTTTTCCTGCCCACCACACCCAGTTTAGCAAGAAACCTTGTTACATTGGACACAAAATTATAAATGCACTGCCTCAAAATCTGAAGAATATGACAATTGAGAGCTTCAAGAAACACTTTCAAGACTGGCTGGCAGAGCGGCCTATCTATACTGTAAAAGAATTCTTCGACCTGATGTGAAAAAGCAAGCTGACCCACTGCAATGTAAAGCAAGACTAGAACCTACCTGACACAATTGTATTTCTTAATGAAATGTCAATAAAGAATATTGTCTAAGGATTGTCAATCAACCCATCACATATTTTTGATTTTAATTTTATAAAAATGATAGTCTTGTCTAATATTAAATTCATGTAAGTTAACTTTAGTATTCTGCAGTTCCTGATAAATGTGTAGATTAATTAGGTAGTCATAATTTTAAGTTTAACAAAAAGAGGTCTACAGTGCTCCACAGGACCCGAGCCACATATAGTATGAATTACCTTTTTCTGTAAAATAAGAATTTTAGATGAATAGGGCGAATGCCACCAAAGCAATAGTCCATAGGATATATGCGACTGAAAAAAAGAAAAGTATGCCATTCTTAAATTATCAAAAGTAACAAAGTCTTTTAGCTTCCATATCAGGTAATTGACGAGAGAAATCTTTTTACAAGTATTGTCTAAGTGTCCTTGCCAATTAAATTTAGAATCCATGCAAAAACCAAGTAATTTAACAGAGTCTTTTTCAATATCATTAGAAAGTCCAATTAGAATATTTTGTGTTTTGCCTTTATTACATTTAAGTTTGTTAGCAGAAAACCAAACAGAAGCTCGATATATGTTGGATTCAATATTATCATAAGTTACGACTTTCAAATGAAAATCATTTATTTTGACATCCTAATTTGACCTAAACATGGTCAAATAGAAAATCGGTACCTTTGACTAGCCAGTCTTTATTCTAACAGGAAACAAAGTGCAAAATTGTTCTAAATTTAAAAATATCCTCAACAGTCACAAGAAATGAAAATCCATATCTAGTATACAACATAATATTTATTTATAATACCTTTGTTTTATAATATAGGGTTGTTGGGTTGAAATGCAGTCTGACAAAGAGCAACAAGCCTGTACTAAGAACAATGTCTTCCTGCTGTACGGGTGTGGTGTGTTTCATGCCTTCGTAGAACTTCTTAACATTGAGATAGAGTAAGTATTAAATTATGAAAATACCCCCGTCGCAGCAGGCCTGCGTACTCAGCGAATTTCCAAATCAATAATATAATAATATTAATAATATATGAAAAGTTTTATAAAAATATGTCCATAAACATGAGAATTATTTGCCTATTCTCCATAAGATTAACATGGGAAAGAGTGTGCAGGTTAGCTGCTGTGAGGAACACTGAAAGAAGTCATTTCTACCATGAACAATTTTTATCTTAACATTTGTACCAACTTTCATCAACATCTGTCCATAAATAAAGGAGTTTGCCTATTCCCTATATGATTAATATGGGAGAAGAGTATGCAGGTTTGCTGCCATGATAAACACATAAACTATGATTTTTAAGCATAAATGGATAGATCTCAACCACATGAAGCTAAATATCAAGTTTTATCCAAAAATATTGATTAGTATAGGAAAAATTAATTTTTCCCTATCCTCCATAAGATTAACATAGGAGCCCCACAATACAACGTACTGTGTTTAGATTTTTTAATATCTCGGAGAAAAACTTTAAAGAACTTAATTGTGTAGTTTTTTAAGCTGATTCCAATGGTGAAATATAAAATTAAACATTTTTAAAAATTAGATGTGAAAAACGTAAAAAACCCCATTTTGGGGTACAAAACCACCCCCCCCAAACTACCCGTACCCATTGAGCAATATGTCTGGTTTACGAACTCGTCCGAGCATTTGTAGGAATACACGTCTCTACCAAATTTGGTCTTGATCGGACCATTTTTACGAGAGTTATCGTGTTAACAGACACATATATATACATATATATACATATATATACATATATATACATATATACATATATATATATATATATATATATATATATAAATTTTAACGACTATTGTTTTTGGACTCTGGGCACCTAAAGACGAAAAAATAGCATGGTCCCGGGCTTAAGTCTTACCATGAGACCTACGGTAATAGCTTCTTCCCTATGGGAAATTCGCTAAAAGCTTGAGTCCTAGTTTATTTCTTATATATAGTCTATAGTTGACTATTCGCCAATACCCATTTTTTCATCAGTTCAATGACCTCACCTTACTCTTCCAGGATCTCTTGTGATTGTTGAAGTGAATAAAAAATGCTGAAAGCTTGTGAATATACGGATGTTTTAATAGAAACCTCTCTGGGAGGATGATGTTTAGCTACTTATTGGCACAAACAATTTTGTTCTGAAATATACTGAAGTATAATTAGAAAAGCCTCATCAACCCTATGCCTCCAAGTTCTTCCGTCTTCTGCCAGTTCCTAGTCTGCTCCCTTTCTTCTCAGGTCCTTCATCACTTCATCCACCCATTGCCCTCCTAATGGTCTCCTACCCCTGGTGTATCTCTTAGAACCATCTTCAGCATCTCCCTCTCACTTAACCGGTTCATTTAGCCCAGCCATATTAACCTCCTACTCTTAATTATTCCCTCAATATCTGCTTCACAATAGTTATTTTAATTGCCATTTTCTTCCAATTCTCCATGTGTCCTTCTTTTATTGGACCAAAAATCCTCCTCAAAATTTTGTTTTCAAAGGTTATAAGGACCTTTTGCGATTTTTCGGTAAAAGATCAAGATTCCGACCCCCACAGCAGTAAAGGTTGCACTATATTCTTATATATTGTTATTTAAGTGTTTTTTTTATAGCAGTTTACTTTTAAATAACTTTATTAGACTTCAGTATGATCTTTCTGCTGCTGTTAGTCTGCTCAGAATTCCTATCTCTTCTCCATTATTGTTATTATTGTTGTTATTGTACTCTATTATTGTTTGTGGTTGTTACTCCTAGATATGTAAAAATACTATTTTTTTTAATACTAGGAACCTGTAATTTAATACTTCTAAATGATCTTCCTCTTCATCTTGCCTACTTATTTTCATGTATTTGGTTTTATTTTCATTAATTTTACAAACCTATTTTTCTTGCTTTTTTAATTAGTACTTCTGTTAGCATTTTAAGATTATATTTGTTTTCAGCTATGATTGTTACATCGTCTACAAATGCTATAACTTTTATTTTTTCATTAAGTCTTGCTCCTCCTTCACTATTTTTTGTTATCTTGAGAGATACCTCCTGTGCTATTATGAATATTAACTGTGATAGACCATCACCTTGTCACTCCATTATTAGCGAATTTCCCATAGGGAAGAAGCTATTACCGTAGGTCTCATGGTAAGACTTAAGCCCGAGACCATGTTATTTTTTCGTCTTTAGGTACCCAGAGTCGAAAAACAATAGTCGTTAAAATTTTTATATATATATATGTATATATGTATGTGTCTGTTAGCACGATAACTCGCGTAAAAATGGTCCGATCAAGACCAAATTTGGTAGAGACGCGTATTCCTACAAATGCTCGGACGAGTTCGTAAACCAGACATATCGGTCCATGGGAACGGGTATTTATATTACATGTGTCATTTTTGATATGCTAGCCTCCGGATTATTATTTAACAATAAAAAAATGGTTTAAATACCTACTATCAAATATTCCTTTATTATTATAATGAAGTGCAACTAGTTTCGGCTACATAGAGCTATCTTCAGGTGAGACAGATATGTGTTTTCTTTTTTATACTTAAACTTGATGTTCTTCAAAATATTGTACTAAAACCTTATTTATCACTTAAAACGAAACATAATATATAATTTTACTACCGTACGTAATAGTGGCTAAACTGCTTGACCTTGACGGCTGTCACCCCCGGTACCTTCCTGCAAACCCCTCTCCGTAATATTTAGTCATTTCATTTGGAAAAATTCTATACAGATTTTTCCCGAGGCCAGAGCTGGTCGTCTTGAAATGTGAAGTTTGGAGTTTCATTTTTTTCCGTCACATGATTTTTGCGTAATACATATGATTAGTCATAAAATGTTGTAAAATATCATTTGTTACTCATGTGATTGCTAAGTGATACATAAAATAATAATAAACACACTAAACACCAATAAAACACAGTAAAGGTCAAATTGACTTTATGTTTCTCTTAGCCTTTTAAAAATTATGTTTTGTTATAGGTGTTAGTCTGTCTTCGCTTATCCGAAATTCCGGTTTATCCAAAATGGTTGAAAGCGAAAACAAAAAAAAATGTTGCTGGAAAAGTACAGCACCATTTGCGACAACCTAAACGGCGCGAGCTGTATTCGGCCAGCACTGCACGGCGTTTTCGGGCAGTAATTGCACGGCATTTTTGGCCGGTACTGCGCGGCGTTTTCAGCAGGTACTGCACGGCATTTTCGGCCGGTACTGTGCGGCGTTTTCGGCTGGTACTACGCAGCGTTTTCGGCCGGTACTGCACGGCGTTTTCAGCTGGTACTACGCGGCGTTTTCGGCCGGTAATGCACGGCGTTTTCGGCTGGTACTGCGTGGTGTTTTCGGCCAACCGCTGAAAATTCTGTCGGTCGAAAAAAGTCAACTGTGTATTAACACTGTAATAAAAAAACACAACTGTAATGCGCTCCCGTATTACGGGTACGGTATAGAAAGAACCGAAGGCGTTTATTTAGCTTTTAAAGTTAAAACGTTAAAGTAACGTTAAATTAAACGTTTAAGTAAGTTGTTAAAACGGTTTATCCAAAAATTCGCTTATCCAAAATGGCCTTGGTCCCATCAAATCCGGATAAAAAAGTTTTAGTGTACTTTTTAGTGTTTTAAAATTTTGTTTTGACATTACATATGAGATATGATAGCACAAATAAAATAAACAATACCCCGTTGCAGCAGACCTGCGTACTCAGCGAATTTCCAATTCAATTCAATTGTTCTTTATTCATATTTGTACAGCAAGTATACATGAATGGTGTCAGTTTGATACAGTATTACAATATTTATCCTATCTACAAGCATTGAAAATTATAAAGATAAAAAAAAGAAGAAACAGCTGTTAGAAACAATTAATTCTTACAAACTATGTTTAGCTCATAACTCCTCAAAAGAGTACATAGCTTTGCTGATGAGGTATTTTTTTAGTTTATTTTTAAATTTTTGTTTTAGAAACTTCCAATTTTATTCCTTCAGGCAATCTATTGTAAAATTTTGAACCAGCATATTTAGGTTTTTTTTGAAAAGTTGCAATGAATGTGGATTTGTTGCTAAGTCATCCCGATTTCTAGTGGAATAATTATGACTATCCCCAACCAGCTGTAACTCTTGTGACCTGTTTTTTACCGATAAAACAGTTTCAAAAACATACATTCCATAAACTGTCATTATGTTTTCTGATATGAAATGTTCCTTAACTGAGGTTTTTGGTTGTAAATTACAAATAATTCTGACTGCTTTCTTTTGTGTTTTTAGAATTAAATTTAAATTGTATTGACTGGTAGCACCATAGAGCGAAATTCCAAAAGATATTATTGAATGAATATAAGAAAAGTAGATTAATTTTAACGTTTCCTTTTCACAAAGCATTTTTAATCGTGTAAGTGCATATAGTCCAGATGAAATTTTAGAAAGTAACTTTTCAACATGACAGTTCCATCTTAGTGTTTTGTCTATTTTCAACCCTAGAAATTGTAAGCTGTTTACGCTTGCAATTACTTTATTGTTTACTTGGATAGTTTTCTTTTGACAGACAGTTTCCCGGGTTTGGAAGTTGATGAAATGTGTTTTGTCTGTATTAAGAAGTAAATTATTTTGATTAAAAAAAGAATTTAATTGAATTAAATCAGAATTTGCCTTGATTTCTAAATCGGAATTTGTTTTGGCTGTGATCTTTAAAGTTGTATCATCAGCATATAAACATAGTTTACTAAATTCACTGAGTTGGGGAAAATCTCTTTAGTAGGAAATGAATCCAAATCAATAATATAATAATAATAATATATGACAAGTTTTATAAAAATCTGTCAATAAACATGAGAATTATTTGCCTATTCTCCATAAGATTAACATGGGAAAGAGTGTGTAGGGTTGCTGCTGTGAGGAACACTGGGAAGTAGGCATTTATACCATAAACAATTTTTATTTTTTTAAACATTTATACCAACTTTCATCAACATCTGTCCTTAAATAAAGGAGTTTGCATATTCCCTATATGATTAACATGGGAAAAGAGTATGCAGGTTTGCTGCCATGCTAAAAACATAAACTATGATTTTTAAGCATAAACAGGTGGGTATCAACAACATGAAGGTAAATACCAAGTTTAATCTAAAAATATTGATTGATATGGGAGATATTAATTTTTCCTTATCCTCTATAAGACCTAAATTGGAGCCCCAAAATACAACGTACTGTGTTTAGATTTTTTAATATCTCGGTAACCGTTAGAGATAAAGAATTCAAGAAACTTAATTGTGCAGTTTTTTAAGCTAATTCTAATGTGAAAGATAAAATTTGAAATTTTTAAAAATTACATGAGACAAATGCAAAAAACCATTTTTTGGGTACAAAACCTAGGGGGGGTTTTGTACTACAACTTGGTTTTGTACCCCAAACTACCCCTTCCGATTGACCGATATGTCTGGATTACTGGATTACGAACTCGTCCAAGAAATTGTAGGAATACACGTTTCTACCAAATTTTATATATATAAATTTTAACGACTATTGTTTTTGGTCTCTGGACTCCTAAAGAAGAAAAAATAACATGGTTCTGGGCTTAAGTCTCGCCATGAGACCTACGGCAATAGCTTCTTCCCTATGGGAAATTCGCTATTAACCATCAGCTGTGCGAATTAAATACATCTGTATATTCTTTTCCAATTTTTACATCTCCTTTGGATTCACTGAAACACATTTTTGCCAACTGGATTATTTTGTTAGGTAAACTATATTTTTTCATCAATTATGAAAAATTATTTTTTCATAATTTTTTTATGAAAAAAACTATCTTTTTTTAATATATATATATATATATATCGTATATATATATATATATATATATATATATATATATAGGCACTTATGAAGAATATATATATACGAGGGCAGTCCAGAAAGTCTGTCACGTTTTGATATAAAAAAAAAACGTAAGTGCAAGAGAAAATTTTTATTATATACATTTGAAAGTACAACTAAAATACTATTTTTCAACATAATCACCAAACAAATTGAGACACTTATCATATCGGTGAACTAATTTGGAAATGCCGGTGTCATAAAAGTCTGCCGCCTGTAACTTTAACCAGTTGGTTACGCCCTCCTGCAGGTCCGCGTCGTCGTCAAAGCGCTGCGTAGCAAGCCATGTCTTCATTGCCGGAAACAAGTGATAATCGCTGGGTGCAAGGCTGGACTGTATGGCGGATGTGGGAAAACCTCCCATTTGAAAGCATCCAGGACTTCTTGTGTTCGATTTGCCGTATGTGGTCGGGCATTGTCGTGGATAAAGAGAATTTTTGAAGTCAACTTTCCTCTGCGCTTGTTTTGGATCGGTCTTCTTAATTTTTCAAGTGTTTCACAATACCTCGCAGAGGTTATTGTTGTTCCACGTTCCAAGAAATCAACAAGAAGAACCCCTTTCCTGTCCCAAAAAACAGTTGCCATGATCTTCCTTGCAGACAATGTCTGAAGGCATTTTCTTGGTTTTTTGGGTGAGTTTGTGTGACCCCATTCCATAGACTGAAGTTTGGTTTCACAATTGATGTGCTTCACCCAAGTCTCGTCTCCTGTCACGATGCGATCGAGTAGTGAATCACCATCTTCGTCGTAAGCGTGCAAAAATGACAACGAAGCAGCCATCCGCTGATTTTTGTGGGTTTCTGTTAGGATTTTGGGCACCCATCTTGCACAAAATTTGTGATAACCTAATTTTTTGGTAACAATTTCGTGCAATAAACTTTTTGAAATTTCTGGGAAAAAAATCGATAGCTCTCTTATTGTGAATCAGCGGTTTTCTCTAATCTTGTCATTGACTTTACTCACAATGTCGTCAGTCACGAGGCTTGGCTGTCCACTTCGTTCTTCGTCATGAACATTAGTTCTGCCATTTTTTAACTGAATGCACAGACGCCGTACTCCACTTTCACTGTAAACATCGTTCCCATAAACTTGACAGATTTTGCGATGAATCTCAATTGGTTTATTGTTTCTAGCCAACAAAAACCGTATTACCGACCGTACTTCACAACTCGCGGGATTTTGAATTGCGGCACACATTTTTAATTGTTATTGAAAAACAACAAAGAGCGACACGAACCTCCCTCTAGCACGGCTGGATAGCCACTGAACGGAGGAACGTCCTGACGCCAAAATTGCCATGATAGCCCCGCCCCTAGCGGCTAAAACGCAAAACGTGACAGACTATCTGGACTGCCCTCGTATATATATATATATATATATATATATATATATATATATATATGTATGTGTCTGTGAACACGATAACTCTCGTAAAAATGGTCCGATCGAGACCAAATTTGGTAGAGACGTGTATTCCTACAAATGCTCGGACAAGATCGTAAACCAGACATATCGGTCAATGGGAATAGGTAGTTTGGGGGGGTTTTGTACCCCAATATGGGTTTTTTTGCATTTTTCATATGTAATTAAAAAATTTTTTAGATTTTATCTTTTACCATTAAAATCAGCTTAAAAACTACACAATTAAGTTTCTTAAAGGTTTTCTCTATCTCCATCATTTACCGAGATATAAAAAAATCTAAACACAGTACATTGTATTTTGAGGCTCTAATGTTAATCTTTTGGAGGATAAGGAAAAATTAATATTTCACTTATTAACCAATATTTTTGGATAAAACTTTATATTTAGCTTCATGTGGTTGAGGTTCATCCATTTATGCTTAAAAATCATAGTTTATGTGTTTATCATGGCAGCAAACCTGCATACTCTTTTCCCATGTTTATCATATGGAGAATAGGCAAACTCCTTTATTTATGGACAGATGTTGATGAAAGTTGGTATAAATGTTAAACATAAAAGTTTTTGATGGTATAAATGCCTACTCTCAGTGTTCCTCACAGCAGCAAACCTGCACACTCTTTCCAATGTTGATCTAAGGAGAATAGGCAAATAATTCTCATGTTTATCTACAGATTTTGACCAAACTTGTCGTATATTATTATTATTATTATTATATTATTGATTTGGAATTTCGCTGAGTACACAGGTATGCTGCGGCAGGGGTATTTATTTATTTTTATGGATTTGTAAGTTTAAATCAGTGAACATTACATTTATCTATGTTGTACTCCCAGTACTTTGAGGTTAGGTGTCTTAAATACTTGGTCTGTTGTTGATCTCCCTTCCATAAAACCTTGTTGATCTCATACTTTTTCTCCTACATGGCCTTTAAGCCTGTTTAAGATAAGTATATACCTCAATAATTTTTGCATTCTAGTTTGTCCCCTGTTTTGTGCAGTGGGACTATTATTGCCTCTGTAATGTAATGTACTTTCTGCTACAATCAGCTTTTCTGATTTGACAGATTGTTTTGTTGATATATCTGGTTTTTGTTTATTGTTTTCCAGTTTCTGAAAAATTTTGAATGAAGTGATATTTCATATTACTCATTTGTTTAGTTATTTTAGCTTCAATCCATTCTTTGGGCATTTTCTCATTTTTCAATACTTGTAGCAGCAGTTTGCATATGTGTCAAATGTTCTTTAGTCCCATTCTTACTGATTATGTTGGGATTGCATTTTCGCCAGCAGCTTTCCTATATTTTAATGTTTTAAAAATATCTATTATTTCCTGTATTGTGGGTTCATTACAAGGAACTCACAATCCAATTTCTTTGTTTCCCTGATCTTCCTCTGCCCAAACTTCTTCTTGAATATTCTCTTCTACTTATTAATTGTAATTCAATAGTTCACTAAAGTGTTCTTTCCAAGATTATAAAACTTCAGTTGGCTCACGTTTTACTATTCCATTTCTATTTTTACACCTATTACATTTGGTTTGAAACCTATTTGGAAAAACCTAATTCTTCTGTAGAAGTCTTAAGAATTATTTTGGTTGTATTCCTGTTCTGCCTATGTTAGGGTATTTCTTACATACTTCAGCACTTCACACATCAGCTTGTTCACGTCAGCCCAATGTCATGCCAGTTCATTACCACCTTGATCGTCAAGATTTTTGTGTTTAGTGCTGCAGTGTCTTTGCGACGGGTCCCTGGCTACCCCGAGTTGTTTCCCTGAATCGAGCTAAGGTGTTTAGTGTCCCCCAATTACGGTCACCCCAATTTTAATTCTTTAACTAATTTTCCCCCCATATCCCGCTAGCCCTATCCCTCAGGTTCCCAAACCCCCCCCTATATTATCCACTCACCCCGACATGATGTATCTTCTACGGGCCCACGGCAACGACTCCGACGTCACGCTCGCCACCGGTCCACCCCACTCCCCTGTGACGTAGGCTGTGACGTAGACCGGCGAGCGCCAGATTCCGGTCTCCCTGCCCTTTACCCCTAACTGGACTTACCTCATCTGGCGGCCCGTTCCCCGAGGCCGCAGGCTCCCCCCCCCTCCGCGGCGGCGAAGAAGGGTCGGTTGCTGCCCCGGGTTCGAATCCCCTGCCTGAGTGATGAGGGATGGGGTTTGGATGACCTGTACTTGAAGAATGCTACTGAGACATTCTAGCAACTAAATAGCCCATATAAAGGGGATTAAATATATATTACTGCCCCTGATAATAAATACATTACACACAAAATATAGCCATTGACAACAACAATAATAAATTAATACAATAACAATCAATAAACGAGGGAATAAATATTGGTATATAAACATATAAACAAATAATATAAATTATGTGAACATTTAACATGTGAAATAAATATTTGATAGACCATCTCACCGTCGTGAGGGAGGTATTCAGCGCTTCCCTCACATCGTTGTGCCCGGCGCAATTATCCCAATACAAAAAAGAAAAAAAAGGTGGAATTAATTGAACCGGGTATTTGGTACCAAACATGTTTTAGATTATAAAAAAAAATTTGCACAACGCAGTGAAGGAGGCTGGATGGCTGTGAAACGTTCCCCCCCCTCCCTAACCTCGACCGCTGAAGACGGGACCTACGCGAAGTCCCGCCTTAGTCACAGGGCAGAAGTCAGGAAAAAGGGGTTATACTAATCAATTTGCATAATCTGCCAGCTATTGTCACTATTGTTTTTTTGCTATTGTGGTGTCTGACTTAATTTAACTATTACCCTAATAACCCATAACTCTTCCCATATATCTTGTTTATCTCAGGGTTTAGTGTTTAGGCATAAAAAACCGCTTAAGCTGAGAAACATGTGCTCTTGTCACATATTTTCCATTAACGGGATCTATTAGTCTCACAGTGACGGGTGAGGTAAAACCTTCTATAATTAAGGGCTTAGACCACAGGGGCATTAATTTGGCTGTAATATGGTCAATCGCCTTACTTTGGGGGTGTTCCCTACACATTACCCAGTCGCCGACATTGTAAGGTTGGGGTTTCCTACCGGAATTATATTGTTGTTGTCTTTTGTTACGGGCTTTCTGGAGGTTTTCTAAGGCTTGTCCCCAATTATCCCTATGCGCTTGTGGGGGTTGATCAGGGGACAGCAGTTCGTCTAAGTTCCAATGCAGCTCGAGTGGGTGAGAAATTGTGAAACTTAAAAAAATCTCGGCTGGGGAGAATCCTGTACTCTGGTGTTTTGCTGAATTAAACGCTAGCTGAAAGAAGTGAATATTTGAGTCCCAATCCTTGTGATTTTGATTATGAAAAATTCTAATTGCGGTCTTAATGTTTTTATTCACTCTTCGGCGAGGCCGCATCTTTTTACGTAAGACAGTGATGTACAAAAAAACTAGTGTGTCAAAACGTGAAACATGAACGTGGAAACCTAATGTGGTGACAGTCAAACAAAAGCTTAACACGATTGAACATATTGGTATATGGCTAAAATATGTAATGAACTAAATGTGGGTAAAAGCACGGTTAATGACAGGCATCGAAATCGAAAACCCTTAATTGACTTCTGTAGAGAGATAAAGTGTAAAAAGGGTTTATCTGATAATTGAGAAAACCTTCCTGTGAGAGTTGATTTTGCTTTTTATTGATTTTATAAACGTTTGTAATTTTTCCAATAACAATCACAGAAGATTAAACCCTCAAAATAATAAGTTGGTTTATCCAGCCAAATCGTTAACTGGCCAAGGGCTTGGTCCCGAGGTGGCCAGATATGAGGGGTCCTAATGTATTCAAATTAATTTGAAGAATACAAATTTTCCTACTGTTTGTTTACTGACTGATATTGGTTTCATTATTGATTTTGGCCAATCGATTTTCGAAATCAATATCAATTATATATCAATATCAACGTCTAAGAACTTGTATGGTGAACGTAAATGGTCAATGTTTTAGAAACAGCGCTACAGCATCAACGGCTATGAGGAAGCTGGCTGTAAGCCTGGCTGACTCAACTGACCTTCGTGTCATCCTGAGTGTTCTATACATCATCACTGAGACTATCAGGTGTGTTGGCGAGGAGGACCCAGCTGAGTGGCATCTTGTTGCTGACACCTTTAGACATGACATCAGTAAGTCTACTACCACAGTACATCAGTCATAGTTCAATCTTGATCCATATCCCTGTAATGTGTATTATGTTGGACAGTCAATATTTCATATTATATTAGATTTACTCATGCAATTTGGAGCAAAATTCAAGATAAATATAAATATCAGGTAATTGGGATGTCAGGTAAGGAGTGGTAGTGTTTTTACTTAAAAATTCTAGTGAATTCATTTATTAGGATCATTATTAGCAAATTTCCCATAGGGAAGAAGCTATTACCGTAGGTCTCATGGTGAGACTTGCTCGGGACCATGTTATTTTTCTTCTTTAGGGGTCCAGATACCAAAAACAATAGTCGTTAAAATTTATATATATATATATATACCAAATTTTGGTCTCGATCGGACCATTTTTATGAGAGTTATTGTGTTCACACACACACACACACACACACACACACACACACACACACACACACACACACACACACACACACACACACACACACACACACACGCTAAACGTTGCATCACAAACTTCAAACTTTAGAAGAATAGCATCTAGGTTAAATGGCTCAAAATTTTTCACACTATTAGATTGCAGAAAAGGATTTTAGAAAATTAAGGATTCTGAGTGTACTTTTAAGTATTTAACACTTTAAACGAAACATCGGTCAAATTGACCGATCGCTAATTTTACTACGTAATATTGGCTAAACTGCTTGACCTTGACGGCTGTCACCCCCAGGACCTTCCCCGCAAACCCCTCTCTGTAATATTTGGCCATTTCCAACTAGTTGGCACGACGTTGTCGTACATATTGGACGAATTGTGTGACTACGGTCGGTCAGATTTACGGCGTGTTTCGCTTATCGGCTGGCAATCGTCGGTCGAATATACTTGTGATTATACCTTGTATAATCGGTAAAAGGCTGTAGTAAAACGCAACAAACAAAAGAACACCTGCTAGAAGTAAAATAACAGCTATATCTCTAATATATATACGATGCCATGTGTAACTCACTCACTCACTAGGGATACTAATTCTAACCCACTTCTAGAAATGCTGGAGACTTGAAATTTGGCACGGACCTTCCTTTGGGTCCACAACCGACAGGAAAATTGCCAAATCTTACAATTTTTCATTACGGACCGAGAAAAAAAATGTTAAAATTTTCCCATATAAAATGCATTGGGTCGATTTCGTGAAATGCAGGGTTTCACTTTTTCGCTCCAAAATACGACTTCCTGATTAGCTACAGACTTGAAATTTTTTATGGAAGTTCCTTGGACGTTACCATAAGTGAAAAATTGATCGGAATTTCAAATTTTAAAATTTTACTACCCAAAAAAAAATCTTAAAATTTTTCAAAAAAATTCTTTGTTTTTCGGCTATATCTTTTTAACAAAAGGTCCTATCGAAAAACGGAGGGTTTCTTGTGCCACGGATTTTGCAAGATCTACAACTTTGGTCTCTTTACTTTTTCTCGTATCTCGTCTCCTTCACCCTTAGATAGCGTTAGATTTTTTGAAAATCTACATTTTTACCAACATTAAGCTCCCCTGTTTTGTTATTATAATGCATAGAGCTTTTATATTTGATACACACCTTCCTTTTATCACCCTTAAAAGGAAATCAAAATAATATTACATACTATTTAATTGAAAAATGAAAAATATTCATTTATCGGAAATGTAGTTGATTTTCCCAAGTTCCGATAGTAGTATATAAATGCAGGTTCTTGCTTAATTTATAGACAAGGTTTTTGTATGTGGCTTTCAGACGACCTGTTGATTTTAATCTCTTTATGTGTGTGTCATATAGTTTCTGTAAGTAGAATACGACTTTTTCTCGTATTTTGACTCTTTCACCCCAAAATAACATTACATTTTATGAAAATTCCTTTTTTATGCAATTTTTTTTCTTGTTGCGTTATTAAAGTAAATCGAAGGCTAATATTTTACATGCACCTTCATTTTATAACCATAAGTGAGAATACGCAATAATGTTGCAACTTATATATCATTTTGAAAATGTTAGTTATTTTCAGTAAATAGTAAGAAAATTCCGGTTCTGGTCAAGTTATAACCAAGGTTTTCTTATGTGACTTTCAGACGACCTGTTGTATTAATCTGTTTAGGTAGAATATAGTGCAGATAACTTAGTTTTTAACTTTTTATGACTTAAAAAAATTTAAAAATAAATATTTTTAGTTCTTTTATATATTTCTTGAACGAGATGTTCTCAAAGACTGAGAGTGACGTACCATACGCATTATTGAAGATTTATATCTTTGTTAATATGACTTTTTATCGTAAGTCATTCCTTTAATTCCTAGAAAAGGTTTTTTATTTTTTTAAATTATTACCATATTACATTATAATAGTACATAGAGCGCTAATATTTCGTTACAACCTCACTTTAATCACCCTTAAGAAGAAAACGTAACAATTTTACAACAACTTTAATGAAGAAATGAAAACTAATCAAATATGGGACATTCAATTGATTGCATACGCCCAATGCAACTCAAAGCATGGGCCAACTAACAGGGAAACAAATGAAACTATACCAACACCAAAATTTGAAATATTCTACAACAAATAATTATTCAACTCAATTTATCATATCAAATACACTATCTACCAACTTTCACGGTTATTCCTTTTTATATTTCCCCCTGATCAATTCTCTAATACCTTAAATTATAACAATACTACTTTCACCAATATACATACTTACTCCATATTATTACTCTTCAATATTTGAAAATATATTTATTATTCACCGCCCACCAATTTTATAATATGACCTCTACGACACTAACAACAGGAATATAATTTAAAATTTATACAAAAAATTATTCTTATCGTGCTGCAGTTACCCACAGTTCATATATGTTATACTTATCTTTTATCACGTCCACGTGACTACTTATAATACTAATACTAATAAAACTAATAATAATAATCACTATTAGCGATTCTGCCGACACCTATAAGGGGGCCTGGGGGCGGAGCCCCCAGCGAGCGAAGCGAGTTACCCACTATAAGACCACAAATATGGCCTTGGGCAACAATTATATACAGATTTTATCCCGAGGCCAGAGTTGGTCGTCTTGAAGCGTGGAGTTTGGAGTTTCATTTTTTTTCTGTCACATGATCTTTGCGTAATAATTATGATTAGTCATAAAATGCTGTAAAACATTATTTGTTACTCATGTGATTGCCAAATGATACATAAAAACAATAATAAACACACTAAACCCCAATAAAGCACAGTGACGGTCAAATTGACCGTATGTTTCTCTTAGCGTTTTAAAAATTATGTTACGTTATAAGTGTTAACTTTTTCCATGCCATGGGGAAGGTACAGCTAGCTATTTAAGGATGCCGTTCGGCATAGCCTCTGCTCCCGAAATATTTCAAGAACGTATGTGCTCCATTTGATCAGGCTTGGATGGAGTAGAAGTTTCAATGGATGGCATTCTTATTCATGGCTCGACCATTGATATTCTGGAAAAAAGAACTTCCAAAGTTTTCTCTGCTCTCAATATAGCAGGTCTTAAGCTCAACAAAGACAGATGTATTTTCAAAGCACAAGAAATGAAATTCTTGGGACACATAGTTTCTGGAAATGGAAATGGAAAACCAGACATATCGGCCAATGAGAACGGGTAGTTTTGGGGGGTTTTGAACTCAAAAATAGGGATTTAGTGTTTTTCATATGTAATTAAAATTTTTTCGATTTTATCTTTAATCATTAAAATCGGCTTAAAAAACTACACAATTTAGTTCCTTTAAGTTTTTCTCTATCTACAACGGATACTGAGATATTAAACACAGTACGTTGTTTTTTTTGAGGCTCCAATGTAAATCTTATGGAGGATAAGGAAAAATTAATATTTCACTTATAAACCAATATTTTTGGATAAAACTTTATATTTAGCTTCATCCATATATGCTTAAAAATCATAGTTTATGTGTTTATCAGTGCAGCAAACTTTTTACATGTTAATCATATGAAGAATAGGCAAACACCTTTATTTATGGACAGATGTTGATGAAAGTTGGTATAGATGTTAAAAGTGTATGTTTTTGGGAAGGAAAATTTTCTGATGGTTTAAAAAATAATCTTGGCTCGGAAAAGTTTAATTCAGTTCAAATTAGATTATTTTTCAATTCAAAAATATTTTATTTAAATCAACAAATCTCCTCAAATTGAAAACTGTCATGTGCACGTAGGCACGCTAAAAAAATATTATTGTTTATTTATTCACATTTATATGAAGCGGTCTTAGAAGTGAAGCAGTTAAAGTCAATGAGTTACAATGTTTTACAGTTGTAGCAATTATAAAGTAAGATTAATATTTACTTATAAAATGATGAACTATATAACTGAGGTATTCACAAAAAAAGTTAAAAAATCTTTCCACTATGAACAATAAGAAAACAAAACAGAAAGAAAGAAAACAAAAGAACAATGAGAAAATTTGAGATCCTTAACTCTTTTCTTTAAAAATATGAAAAATGTAATTTTTAGTGGAATGAAATTTTCCCTCTTCTTAAGGTAATTACGCTTAGAACATTTGTAACAATTAAAATTTGTCTTTAAGAATTTGTTAACATTATTTTTATATTTTGATATTTTACCACTAATATTTTTAGTTTACTTGAATAATAGTTGTAAATAAACGGTACCAGTGGACTGACACATACTTTCTCCCTTAAGTAAATTAAAAAAAGACAATCTGTAATAAAACTATCATGTTCTACAAAGTTAATCTAAATATCATTTAATAATTTATTGTTTCAAAAATAATCATCCAATTTCTAAAAATAAAAACACGAGAGACAAAGTTAAATTAATTGTTCAAATTGTATGGGGGGGACAACCCCCCCCCCCCCGTAACACCAAGCTTTTTTGAACTGGTTTTGTTCGGTGATTTGACCTTACGCTTCATACCAAGTTTCATGGAAAACGGTTGGAAAGTAAGGAAGAAATTGATTTTTTTATATTCTCCATAAGAATAACATTGGGCGCTTTCAGACAACGTACTGCATTTATCGTGGACAGTAAATTTAACTTTTCTCTGGAACCGTTAGTCGTAGACAAATAATTCAAATTACTAATTTGTTTAGTTTTTTAAGCTGGTTTTAATGGTGCCAGTCAAGTTATACTTTACTTTTATTGTTTTCGCTGAAAATTTAAAAATTTGATTTTTTTTACATTTAAAAGCCCATAACTTTTGAACCGTCATTTTTACAGATATGCGGGTGGTGTCAAATTATTTAGTACTTTGTACACTATAAACTGTCAAATTTTAATAAAAATCGTTAGAGCCGTTTTTGAGAAAATTGGATTTTTCACGTTTTTTAAGGGTTTTTAGGGGTGAACTACCCTTAAAAATCAAAAATTCAAAAAAATGAAAAAAACGCCTGGAGATACGGTGACTATATATATATACATGCCAAATTTCATCTAAATCGGACCAATGGGGTAGGCTGTGGCACTGTACACATCCAGACACACACACACACACACACACACGGACGGACAGACATCACGTCAAAACCCACTTTTTTGGATTCAGGGGACCCCAAAACGGATATATCCACCCTCAACTCAAATTCGAAAATTTAGACGAAAACAATACTTTCTCCATATACTATGTATAAGGGGAGAAAGTAAAAAATAACATCAATGTTATTTTAAATGTACATCAATAAAAAATAAGAAATTGGCTCTGTTCAAACTTAAAAATTACAGGCTTGCACACCTCTAGTTGTAGCGAACATTGTTGTCTTTTACACCTACTTTATGCACAGTAATAATGAATGGTTGAATTTTCTTTATTTCTCCTGGTCTAGTTCTCTCTAAAATAAAAATTCTGTAAAATTAAAATGAAAAAAGGATAATAGAAGAGCTATGTGATGTTAATTATTAGTCAATGTGCAAAATAATTTTTAATTATTGTAAGATTTTAAAGTTGAACTTTTTTACCCCTTTAACTTTAATGGTGTTAACTAATTCAATTTATTTTAATAAAATCTTGAAACACAGAATGGAAGATTATCAGAATCAATAAATTATCTAATACATGTTGAAATGCAGATTATTATGTGTGTTGCAGGTCATCCAATGGGTGACGAGCTATTGGCAGTAAAGCTGTTTACTATGGTGACAAAGTTCTGCAGTAACTCTGCCCCACATTTCCCCATGAAGAAAGTTCTATTGCTACTCTGGAAAATGATTCTTGTCTCCCTAGGTGGCATGAATGTATTACAGGAACTAAAAAGTAAGTTAAAATGGAAATATAAAACTAGGAGTCTGCAAGCCAGACGTGCTAAGTATAGGTTGGTATAGTTTTAGATCACACAGATATGTTAAGCTGTATTAGCGAATTTCCCATAGGGAAGAAGCTAATATCGTAGGCCTCATGGCAAGACTTAAGCCCGGAACCATGTTATTTTTTTTTCTTTAGGTGCTCTAGGTGCTCAGAGACCAAAAACAATAGTCGTTAAAATTTATATATATATATGGTTGATTAGCACTGCCATATCTTAAGCTTCATAAAGTTAATCTTTTTATTACGAATAAGATGATCACTTACGGCGCCTTTTAAAATGTTACCAATCAGATGGAAAGTAATATAAATAATCACAGTTCAGTAAAACTTTAAAATATCCAAGTTTTACACTACACAATCACTAACCTCCTCTTGAAAACCCATGATACCCACATATATACATATAAATTTGTTAATATCTTGGTAACCGTTGAAGATAGAAAAAAACTTTAAGGAACTAAATTGTGCAGTTTTTAAGCTGATTCTAATGGTGAAAGATAAAATTTAAAATTTTTTTAAATTACACATGATAAATGCAAAAAACCCAACTATGAGTACAAAATCCCCTCAAACTACCCGTTCCCATTGACATGATATGTCTGGTTTACGAATTCGTCCGAGCTAATGTAGGAATACACCAAATGTCTCTACAAAATTTGGTCTCGATCGGACTATTTTGACGAGTTATTGTGTTCAAAGACACACACACACACACACACACACACACACACACACACACACACACAGGATTGTGTAGTGTAAAACTTGGATATTTTAAAGTTTTACTGAACTGTGATTATTTATATTACTTTCCATCTGATTGGTAACATTTTAAAAGGCGCCGTAAGTGATCATCTTATTCGTAATAAAAAGATTAACTTTATGAAGCTTAAGATATGGCAGTGCTAATCAACCATAACCTATGTAACACATGTGTTGATCATCTCCTGTCACTCACTGTGCATACCCAGTAGCGCAACTGCCAACGTTGGAATATTAAATATCACGATCACTCAGTCGTGCTGATAGAGTTAACGCCTACGCTCTCTGTGGACTACTAGTAGTACTAGGACCGGGACTCGCTGGGGGACTGCCGCTGTGCCTTCAATCCACCTGACGCAACATACTTACATCTCTGCTTGCGGAATGCATTCCAACCTTTGAACTAACATGGAATCTGAATATGTCACAATTTAATGGGAAAATGATGACGTGTATCATAGGTAATAATCTTAGGGCCAATGCAGATGACAGTTTTATACAAATGAAAAATGAATTAATAAATGAAGACATTTCAGATTTGGCGGTCCATCTCTATGGTGTATTAAATGTTATTTCACAAAAATATTCAAAAGACGCTTTTGTTGACTTGATCCCTGACTTAGTGATATTATTCAACCGTCTTGATGCAGCCATTAAAGTTAATAATGATTTGCAAAAAAACATCAAAGAAATTGTTGAGGACAACTTAATGCTGAAAAAAATTTTAGCATTTTATTACCCTAAAAAGACAGTCAACGCCAAACTATTAGACCGAGAAAATCATGACACTTGTACAAAAAACGGTTTCCAGGCTTTGAACACTGACAAATACTTAACAACAACAAATAAATAATTTACCAGCTGAAGAATTAGAGTGTACACATAAAGCAAAACAACTTACTAAAAAATCAGAGAGTGGCTGTAAATGTCAAGAAAAAAACGGGCCAAGTTTTGATTATACTGGCGTAGCAAAGTATATGACATCGAATTGCATACATTTATTAGAAGCCGATATGAATGACGTAATTGATGAAATGAAAGACAATAAATCAGTAGCATTTGCCCACACTATATCTGCCGACTTCCATCACTCTCGGCAGATGACAGCAGGGGTTGCTGTTTTATTCAAAAAGCGTTTTGGCAAGCCCCGCATCGAAGACTGTTTAACAAAGTATCTAGCCTGTCAAGAATCTTCTGATGGAGCAGTAGTTTATAGCTTGATCACCAAAGCGAACTACAACGGTAAACCGAAGATCGAGGACTATAATGGTGCGTTTGAGGACTAGACATACAGCTTCACAAGAAGTGGGTGCAGTACACTTATTTGTTCCCCCATGGGCACCATGAGCGACCTCATCGAACTGAGTCATTTCGCCAGAAACATCGAGCGGTTCCATCGGGTCACGGGTGCGACGGTGCTAATCATTACATGCGACCAAAAGGCCAGAAGAGTTCTTAGGCACGGGCTATCTCATGCGGACTTCATGGATCGGCTAAGGGAAGAGTTAAAAAAAGCAACTTCCAGACACAGCGAGAACCGTAATCCAGCTAGCAGGTGTGAAGATCTGAGAGAGCTTAAGAAACGAACTCCCCAGAAGAACTGGTACAAGCTCCCGGACGAAGAGTTAAAAATGTTTTTGGATAAATTAGTGGTTCCAAAAAATATGCTTATCATAGATTATACAGTCAGCCACTATATAAAAAACTCGGACATGGGTGAATCCGCAAAAATGGTGAAGTGCTGTGCAGTTGAGACTTTTGACTACATGCTGGCACCCGTGAACATTGAACAACCAATTCAATGAGGAAGAGGAGGGCGGAGGACACTGGTCGCTACTGCTGTACGTCCAAGCCAGTGACGCCTACTACCACCTGGACAGCCTAGCGCCCCACAACTGAGGCATGCAGAGCAGCTGGCTGCCCGACTGAGCGGCGACCAACGTGTGAACGTCAGGCAACTCCAGTGCGCACAGCAGAGACATGGTGTTGAGTGTGGGGCCTACCTGCTGCACTTCGCTGACATAATATGTTCCCTTATAAGATCTAACCTCCCTGTTCTTGATGATCGCTATTACACACAGTAAATCTCGGCCAACAAGATCTATGACTCAATTGTTCAGTTAAAAGCTGGGGGGGAAACGATGAAATGAGCGGGAAAAATAATGTATTGTTGATGTCTTACAGCCATGGTCCCGATCTGAGTCACTTGATTGAAAAAAGAGTAGGCTGTAAATATAGTGTTTCCAGTGTAGTTGAACCTAATGCTCCGCTTGAACATGTAACAAGTGGCTTGGATCGTGAGATAGAGAGGCTGGGTAAAAGCGATCATCTGGTTATCTTAGGTGGCACAAATAGTGTTGAATCTGAGTGAGAATTTGATGTGAGAAAATGTGTTAGTGACATAGCTAGTAAGTCCAAACATACTAACATTATAATGTGTACAATTCCTCTTAGATATGACAGACAAGATCTAAATTATACAATAAGGAAATTTAATATTGACTTGATCATAGAGGCTTTAAAATATGATAATTTTAAAATAGTTTATCTTTCAAATGTAGCAAGGTCAAACTATACACCTCATGAACTACATTTCAATACACTTGGAAAGAAAGTACTGTCTGAAATACTAGCTAATGAATTGATTGAGCGTTTAAACTAGAACGAAATGACAAAAGAAGTTATCCTGCTCAAGCAAAAAGGAAATTTAACGTATTGCATAATTTATCGACATGAACATGACTTTTACGTCATGAATTTTATACATGAACAAACAAAAGAGTCAAAAAAATATAGCTCAAAAATATTTTACCTAAACATTCGATATCTCAGAGAAAAAATAGACTTAATAGATATCTTTTTACCATCAGAAAATCCCGGTGTAGTTGTATTAAGTGAGCATGGGTTAAGAAAGGAAGAATTGAATAGTATACAAATTAATAATTATAAAGTTATTTGTGATTTTTCTAGAGTCGTACATAAAAGCAGTGGAGGCTTAGTTATATTACTAAAACACCATCTTACTGTAAATGTAATAAATGTAGATAAGTTTTCAAAGGAAAGTGTTTTTGAAATAGCAAGGATTGAAATCTTTTTGAGTACAGGCAAAAAAATTGTATTATTTGGCTTATATAGACCTCCTTACTACTTAAACGTAAATGAATTTTTCAAAGCCTTTTACAGTTTGCTCTCAAAATACCTCTCAAATGAAAAAAAGTGCCTTATTGTAGGTGATCTCAATATAAACTGGTTAGAAACTGATTGTAATACATGCAAACTAAAAGACTTTATGGGAGAATTTAATTTAAAACAGTTTGTACACTCACCGACGAGAGTGACTAGCTCCTCCTCCACCTTGATAGACAACGTGTTATCTAACGTCTGCCCTGATTCGTTGCGGGTCAAAGTGATAAGTACCGGCTTGTCTGACCATTTTGCTCAAACTTCCGAATATACCTGGTGTGATTCCTCCCTCCGCTCACCAGTTCGAACATCGAATAACAGTTATAAACCCATTCATGACACCCGTCTTAATTATTTAAATATTTTGAAATTTTTACTGTCTAAGGAAAGTTGGAACTCATTACTTGAAAAATCTTGTCCTGAAGAAAGATTCAAACAATTTTTCGATATATTTCAATTTTACTTTACTCAGGCATGTCCACTAAAAAATGTTAATAAAATTAAAAGATCGAATAAAAAACCTTGGTTAACAGCGGGTATACAAATATCGTCACTTAAGCTAAAGGAACTTGACATCCAAAAGAAATTAAATAAAACTACCTCATTTTTAGATTACTACAAAACTTACAAAAAAACTTACCGAAAAGTAATAAAAGCTGTCAAAGCAAAGTACTTTTACGAGCGACTGTAAATCAGTGAGAACATTTCAAAGGACGCCTGGAGGATAATAGACGGTGACAGGAAAAAGAAACAGTCTACAGTGCCCACAGATAAGCCCAGCCCGGCAGTTTTTAATGAATACTTTTCGAATGTGGGTAAACAAAAACATTCATTAGTAACAGAGCTATTATTGCTACCGCATAATGATCAAATCTTTTCCAAAACATTTTTTTTGCGACCTTCAGAACCTTATGAAATCTACAAAATTATAATGGAGTTAAAAAATTCTAATTCAGCCGGATATCACATAAAATAAAATATCACATAAAGTAGTCTGTCATTGTGCTAAAGAAATATTGTTTCCAATTTCTGAAATTATAAATTCTTCTCTTTCGTGCGGCATTTTTCCACAGATCCTCAAGCAAATAATAATTCGCCCAATTTTTAAGGACGGAAATTCTAGCCTGCCGGAAAGCTGGCGCCCTATTGCTAATGTCTCAACTTTTTCTAAAATATATGAACACATTGTTTCGCAGAGATTATTGGATTTTTTATTCCACTACAAACTTATTTGCAAAGATCAACATGGATTTGTTAAGGGAAAAAGTACTATTGACGCCATGGTTAACTTTGCCACGGACATTATTCTTTCGTTGGACAAAAAATTTAAAACAGTTGGGGTCTTTTTGGATTTACAAAAAGCTTTTGACTGCATTGATCATGGAGTGCTAATCGATAGACTCTATGGTCTTGGTGTGCGTGGGCCAGCGTTGGATTGGATAAAAACATACTTAAAAAATCAAAGTCAAAGAGTAGAAATTAATAGGCTACAGTCAGAAGCTTCCAAGTTAAATTTTGGTATACCCCAAGGTTCGATTCTTGGCCCATTTTTGTATATATTGTACACAAATAATATCAATAAAACATTACCTAACCTAAAACTAACGATGTACGCGGATGACATAGCTTTAACATTCAAAAATTAAATAACCTAATGCCAAATCTGGAAGTTGGTGCACTCTTAAAATTAACGTGCTTTATCAGTTTCTTAATAGTAATAACTTACATGTCAACCCTAATAAATCATCTCGTTTGTTTTTTTCAACCCGAACCAATTACCTAGATGAACCATTAATTGTAATGAATGATTTTGAGCTTCCAAACTCATCAGATACTAAATACCTCAGGTTGATTTTTGATAGGGGTCTGCGGTGCACCGAAAAAATCGGTACGGTACGGTTCCAGCCTTGTACCGTCTCGGGCTTAACTCTTGCCATGAGACCTACGGTAATAGCTTCTTCCCTATGGGAAATTCGCTAAAAAAGAAGTACCTGGAAATTAAAAAAAAATAATCACATAAACTTATTTTTCAAGGTTTAACAAAGTCAGGGTTTTTGCTTAAAGTCTGTTTTCTTTAACCATTGAATTTACATACTTCCTAATTATAAAATCAATGCTTTAACTGTTGAAATGAAGAAAATATTCACACGACCATAATTCCAAGCCACGTCGGTTGTTATACGATAGATACGCACTTATCAGCACGTAAATGCTCACTAAACTAGACACAGACAGTAGACAGACGCGATACACATCCATGTTAGTAAGGTTATGGGGGGAATGGTTTATTTTTAGCACATGCTCGACCCGCCAAGGTAAGGACCCTTATGAACTTATTGAGTCACGCACAGGCTGTATAACCCGTCGGTTACCGCGCGAGTACAGTGACGAAATACATGCGTAGTATTTATTTCCCTGGAAGAACAGGCCTCAGCCCCTATTAGTTCGGATTTGAGGGGTTCCACTAATGAGGAAATACAGAACATATTGTTAAAAAATAAAAGTTATTTATTTCCTTTATTCAATTATATCCTTAACATTATGATTTTTTTATTTTATTTGAGTGAAAATACCGAAAAAGCGAGATCATTACGGCAAATCACAGTTCTGTATTGGTCATATAACATCGTCAACAGGCTGTCAGAGCAAAAAGAAAGAATGACTTGAAAAAATCAATCTCAATTACGGCAAATCACAGTTCTGTATTGGTCATATAACATCAACAGGGTGTCAGAGGAAAAAGAACGAATCAATTGAAAGAATCATGATTCACAGTTTAAATGGTTTTTACTGTGATTAAAAAATCACAAGTATTCCCATCACTATTTGAAACACGACTAATACGAGCCTCATACTGGTACGACTATTTTGTTGCGTCAAAAGGAGGAATGGTTCCCTGATCGCGTAAGCTGCTATACGTGGATACGATATTAAGCCGGAAATGCACAATAATTTAGAGCCGGCAGGGAGATGGCTGGTTGCCCGATTTTCCTGAAGTCCTGGTGAAATTGTTTTATTTTAAATGATCATTCACCAACAAGCTATGAGTCAGTCTTATGTTCAGTATTTGCCGTACATCTGGGCAATGTTGTAATTCTACATTACTTGTAGAGTATAAAGCCTTTAACGGTTGGGTTTTATTTAATGTTTTTGCAGATGTTCCATAGATGTTTTGCATGTTATATTTGATGGCAACCTAGACTGGCTAGAACATAATTTTTCCTTATTTGTACCGTACCGAACTTGTACCGAAAAAATTCTTGTACCATACCGAGGTTTGGTACTAGGCTGGAACCGTACCGTACTGATTTTTTCAGTGCACTGCAGACCCCTAATATATATATATGTGTATATATTATATTGAAATAATTCAACCAAGTACCCTTAGAAAACATTTTTAAGGGTACTTGGTTGAATTATTTCAATATAATAATATTAGTAGCCCTGTTTGATGAAATAAACAGTAAAATGTGTGTGATACAGTAGAACTTGGATAATTCGAACCTCAAGGGACCAGAAAAAAATTCGAATCATCCAAAAATTCGAATTAGAAAAGTTTATGCAAGTGGTTGAAATAAACAATCAAACATCATGTTTTAACATTGTATATTAAAAAAGTTAGGTTAATGAAGATATTATTGATTAAAACCCCTAATGTCAATAATGTGTTTGGAGGGATCCCGAAACTAGCTATTACAAACTTTTTCAAATCCCTTCTCAAGGATCAAGGAGGTAGTCCTTGATCGCCGCTATTTATTCTTGCAACGTCAGAGATTTGTAGGTTCGCTTTGTAGGTTGGCCATAATACACACGACGTGTTAACATGAACGCAGACGACGAATATCGGAACAAACCACTACCGATGATACACAAAGATGTCAATGTTGTGATTTATGAGCAGTAGTGGACTAGTGAGTGGGGTGGGCCCGTTGATCTAGCTAAAAATAGTCTGAGGACAGGAAGCCCGAACGTCGTTTCCTGGAAAATCGCACACAATGACTTGTTCACTTATACACACACTATAGATATCTGCTGTAAAAACTTCGAATTATCCAAAATATTATTCGAATTAACCAAGATATTTTAACATTGTTTTTATATAAAATTCTAGGGACCAAGACAAAACTTCGAAATAAAGAAGTTTTCGAATTACAGAAGTTCGAATTATCCAAGTTTCACTGTATATATATATATAAATATATATGTGTCTGTGAAAATGATAACTCGTAAAAGCGGTCCGATCAGGACCAAATTTGGTAGAGACGTGAATTCCTACAATTGTTTGGACGAGTTCGTAATCCAGACATATCGGTCAATGGGAACGGGTGGTTTGGGGGGTTTTGTACTCAAAAATTGGGTTTTTTTACGTTTATCATATGTAATTTAAACATTTTTTAGATTTTATCTTTCACCATTTGAATCAGCTTAAAAACTACACAATTAAGTTTCTTAAAGTTTTTCTCTATCTCTAATCTAAAAAATCTAAACACAGTACGTTGTATTTTGAGGCTCCAATGTTAATCTTATGGAGGATAAGGAAAAATTAATATTTCACTTACTAACCAATATTTTTGGATAAAACTGTATATCATATTATAACTTCATGTGGTTGAGGTTCATCAATTTATGCTTAAAAATCATGGCAAACTCCTTTATTTATCGACAGATGTTGATGAAAGTTGGTATAAATGTTAAAAATAAAAATTTTTGATGGTATAAATGCCTACTCTGTGTTCCTCACAGAAGCAAACCTGCACTCTCTTTCCCGTGTTAATCTTATTGAGAATAGACAAATAATTCTCACGCTTATCGACAGATTTTGACCAAACTTGTCATATATTATGATTATTATATTATTGATTTGGAAATTCGCTGAGTACGCAGGTCTGCTGCGACGGGGGTATTTTAAAGTTACAATGAATGTGGACTCATTGCTAAGTGACCGATTTCTTGTGATCCCGATTTCGATCCCGAGCCTTGTGATCCCAAGCCTTGTGATCCCGATTTCTAGTGTAATAATTATTATTTCTAGAATAATTATGATTATCCCCAACCAGCTGTAACTCTTGTGGCCTGCTTTTTAAACGATCGTTATGTTTTCTGTTATGTTTTATGTTTATTTCTGGTCATAAATGTTCCATAACTGAAGTTTATGGTCCTATATTACAAATAATTCTGATTGCTTTCTTTTGTGTTTTTAGTATTAAATTTAAATTGTATTGACTGTTAGGACAATAGAGCAAAATTTTAAAAGATATTATTGAATGAATATAAGAAAAGTAAATTAATTTTAAGTATTTTAGCGTTTCCTTTTCACAAAGCATTTTTAATCGTGTAAGTGCATATAGTCCACATGAATTTTATTGTTTACCTGGATAGTTTTCTTTTGACAGATAGTTTCCCGGGTTTGTAAGTTGATGAAATGTGTTTTGTCTGTATTAAGAAGTAAATTATTTTGATTTAAAAAAGAATTTAATTGAATTAAATCAGAATTTTCCTTGATTTCTAAACCAGAATTTGTTTTGGCTGTGATATTTAAAGTTGTATCATCAGCATGTAAACATAGTTTACTAAATTCACTGTGTTGAGGAAAATCTCTTAAGTAGGAAATGAATAAAAGAGAGCCTAAAATGGATCTCTGAGGCACTACATACTTGAGCTTTCCCATGAGAGATTGATAAGGAATTTTATAATTTTTGCTACTGTGGTCAATTATTTCTACATTCTGCTTTCCATCAGACAGTTAAGATTGAATCAAATCTAATGCATTATTTTTTATTCCCAATTTACTGAGCTTTTTTATCCCCAATTTACTGAGCTTTGGAAGTAACAAATCATGAGATATAGAATAAAAAGTCTTACTCAGGTCCATAAACATTCCCATCACTTTCAATTTATTATCAAGACTATCAATGCAGAATTGCATTGATAGTCTATTGCAGAATTTTTAAACACTTGACTTGTTTTGAGACAGATTATTTGCATTTATGTATTATGTTAGGTTAATTTATGTCTAGTTACCATATAATATAATATTTATGACAATACACGATTTTATGGTATTTATGGTATTTTATGATATTTATGGTAGAAATGACTAATTTCAGTGCTCCTCACAGCAGCAAACCTGCACACTCTTCGCCATGTTAATCTTATGGAGAATTGGCAAATAATTCTTATTTTTATGGACAGATTTTTTTTAAACTTGTCATATATTATTTTTATATTATTGATTTGGAAATTCGCTGAGTACGCAGGTCTGCTGCGACGGGGGTATTTTTATATTGAGTTTATATCGGAAAATACCATAAACCTTACACATAACTTCGCATAGAATCAAAACACTGTTTAAACACGAAATAAATCATTACATTAAAATATCTTCATATGAATAAAAGAAATGTTCATAAAAAATATTATTTATAAACTTCTGTTTTAATCTTTTCTCATTACAGTTATATTGTTCATAATGGAATATAGTACTATATAGGGATTAAAATATAGCCTATTATGTGATGGTGAGAACAAAAATCTTACTGGTATAAGGTTTTGTAGACTTAACTAGTTTATAAGTGCAGTAAAATATATTTATAAAAAAAATTCTCACGTTAAGTGATATTAAAGAATATAAATTCATAGAGCAGTATCGTGAGGAGGCAAGTTTACCAGTTTACGAGGAGGATACAATAGAAGTAGTACGGACAATGAGAGCTTCCTCTCCCCCTGCTAGTGCGGCAGATCTGTTAGAGACTCAGACACAGAACCAGAGACGCAATAACCGGCCCTTCCGCAGGGTAAGTAATCTTGTCTATAAAAACTCCAATTTATAAAGAAGACTTATTAAATTTTTATGTTAACATGATTTCCTCTTTGTTAAAAAATCACTCAAAAGAGAGGTCCACCGAAACGGTAGACCAGGGCCCCTGAGGTCGCCGAAAGTACATCTTTCCGGAAGGTTTCTCTTGCACCACCTTATACGCCTGGCACCTCGGGCAGCTCCTAACATAGAGCTGGACGTCTCTTCTCCACCCCGGCCAGAAGTAGCGACACACTATCCAACCGGTTGTTTTCTTCACGCCTAGATGCCCCGCCGTAGGCGAGTCGTGGTTTTCACCCAACACCGCCTGGAGTTGATCGCTAGTTACGCATAACACCCACGACCGGTCCTTAGATCCCAGCTTTCTGGACAACCGATACAGCTGACCGGCCCTGACACAGTAGTTCTTGTGTCGTTGGGGGCGGTTGGTCACCGACTCAAGTTGCGCGTCGTACCAGCGTTTTACGGCCGCTTCTCGGCGGGCCTGCAGGTCAGACGGCGCGTCCCGGGGTTTATCCTCACTTCCCGATTCCGCGGCCACTAGGGCTACTTCAGGAGGGTTTCCGGACACCCCTTGAACTTTACTCCTATGATCCTCCGGGGACGCGACATCTCCTCGATCACCGCTCTCAGGTTCACCCGGGTTTGCACCCACGGGGTATCGCGATAGAGCATCAGCCACCTTGTTGAGGGTGCCCTTGCGATACCTCACCTCGAAATCGTGCTGCTGAAGCCCCATGATCCACCTCGCCAAACGGCCACTAGGTTCTCGAAGCTTCATCAGTCAGCTCAAAGCCACATGGTTGGTGATTACCACGAAGTGATAACCTTCCAAGTAGGGTATGAACTTGCGGACCGACCACACGATCCCCAGGCACTCTTTCTCTGTGGTGGAGTATTTACACTCCTTGGTTGTCAGTAGTCGGCTGGCATACGCAATCACCACCTCCTTCCCCTCATGCTCCTGGGTGAGAGCCGCTCCCAGGCCAATATTCGACGCATCGACCTGCAGGACGAAGGTTTTCGTGAAATCCGGGTAGGCGAGGACAGGTGCTGAGCTGAGTAAATCCTTCAGTTCTGGAACGCAGCCTCCTGTTTTTCGCCCCAATGCCACTTGGCATTCTTCTTTAGCAGGTGCCTCAAAGGGGCCGTCACCAGAGCGAAATGTTCAATAAAACGGCGGTACCACGAGGCCAATCCCAAAAAGCTTCTCAGCTTCTTGACTGAGGTGGGAGTGGAAAAGTCTCGGATCACTTGTACCTTCTCGGGATCCGTGGTTATACCCTCATAACCACGGATCATCACATGTCCCAGGTACTTCAGCTCCCGCTTGCCAAAATGGCACTTCTCCTGGTTTAATTTCAACCCTGCTTCCTGGAGACGATCGAACACCAGCTTCAGCAGCTCCAGGTGCTCGTCGAAGGTCGTTGACACCACAACCAAGTCGTCCAGGTAGGCGAATACTTTCGGATCGAGTTTGGCACCGATCACCTCGTCTAGTAGCCGTTGAAATGTAGCACCGGCCGAATGTAGACCGAAAGGCATCACGGTAAACTGATAGAGATCTCTTCCGGGTACCGTGAATGCAGTGATTGGTCTACTATCCAGAGCCAGGGGCACCTGCCAATGCCCACTTTTGAAGTCCAGTGTGCTGATGTATTTTGCTTGACAGAGCTTCTCCAAGATACCATTTATTTGGGGCAAAGGGTAGGCGTCTTTGACTGAGGAGTCATTGACACACCTCAAGTCAATTCAGAACCGGTACTTTCCGGTGGACTTCTTAATCAGCATCACTGGGGAACTCCAAGGGCTGGCAGAGGGTTCGATCACCCCTTGCCGGAGCATCTCCTCCACCTCGCGATCTATGATCGCTTGCATCGCAGGGTTGCGGGATAGTAACGCTGTTTGACGGGTTCGGCATTTTCCTTGAGCCTGATCCCATGCTCAGCCAGAGTGGTTTTCCCCGTCACCGCCTCGAACTTCGGCAGCTCTGCTACCAAGAAATCCGACAGCCTACGGCTCTCTTCCCTGGAGAGCGTTTCCACTTCTCCCACTGGCGGTCCAACAGGGAGGTTAGGGCCAAGTGTCACCCTCTCGTCGACTTGGATCAGGCTCATCTCTTGAAGGCTGTGTATACCCAGGATCAAGTCATTCGAGAGACTAGGGATACTGTACGCCTCCCAAGAGTAGGTTGTCCCACCCACCTTACCGGAGAGTTCATACAAGGACCTGGCCTCTTGTATCGACCCGTCGGCCATCTTCATGGTCACCTCAACCCGTTGAGCTTCGACACCTCGGGACGACAGGAGTGCAGCCACGCGCGACCCGATGAGATTGACCCTGGCTCCCGTATCAGCTAGGGCCCTGAAGTTATCCCCGTAGAGCTCTACCTCCACATAGGGCCTCTCATCGACTCCGAGGACCCCAGCTGCGGCTCTCGTGAAATCTTTCACGTGCTCGAGCCACTTCCGCCATTCCTCAGAAGTCGTACACCGTTCCTTGCCGGGCTCAATCGACCTCCCTGGTTCTGAGCCCGGTTGCCGTTTCCCGCCTGGCAACCAAGGTTTTCACACCTTCCCGTTTGCAGTGGTAACAATTCAATTCAATTCAATTGTTCTTTATTCATATTTGTACAGCAAGTATACATGAATGGTGTCAGTTTAATACAGTATTGCAATATTTATCTTATCTACAAGCATTTAAAATTATAAAGATAAAAAAAGAAGAAGAAACAGCTGTTAGAAACAATTAATTCTTACAAACTATGTTTAGCTCATAACTCCTCAAAAGAGTACATAGCTTTGCTGATGAGGTATTTTTTTAGTTTATTAGCGAATTTCCCATAGGGAAGAAGCTATTACCGTAGGTCTCATGGTAAGACTTAAGCCCGGGACCATGTTATTTTTTCTTCTTTAGGTGCCTAGAGACCAAAAACAATAGTCGTTAAAATTTTTTTATATATATATGTGTCTGTGAACACGATAACTCTCGTAAAAATGGTCTGATCGAGACCAAATTTGGTAGAGACGTGTATTCCTACAAATGCTCGGACGAGTTCGTTAACCAGACATATCGGTCAATGGGAACGGGTAGTTTGGGGGGGTTTTGTACCCAAAAATGGGGTTTTTTGCGTTTTTCACATATAATTATTAAAAGTTTCTAATTTTATATTTCACCATTGGAATCAGCCTAAAAAACTACACAATTAAGCTCCTTAAAGTTTTTTTCTATCTACAACGGTTACCGAGATATTAAAAAATCTAAACACAGTACGTTGTCTTGTGGGCTCCAATGTTAATCTTATGGAGGATAGGGAAAAATTAATATTTCCCATATGAATCAATATTTTTGGATAAAACTTGATATTTAGCTTCATGTGGTTGAGGTTCATCCATTTATGCTTAAAAATCATAGTTTATGTGTTTATCATGGCAGCAAACCTGCATACTCTTTTCCCATGTTAATCATATGGAGAATAGGCAAACCCCTTTATTTATGAACAGATGTTGATGAAAGTTGGTATAAATGTTAAAAATAAAAATTGTTTATGGTAGAAATGCCTACTTTCAGTGTTCCTCACAGCAGCGAACCTGCACACTCTTTCCCATGTTAATCTTATGGAGGATAGGCAAATAATTCTCATGTTTATTGATAGATTTTTATAAAACTTGTCAAATATTATTATTACAGTATTATTAAATTATTGATTTTGAAATTCGCTGAGTACGCAGGTCTGCTGCGACGGGGGTATTTTCAAATTTTGTTTTAGAAACTTCTAATTTTATTTCTTCAGGCAATCTATTGTAATATTTTGAACCAGCATATTTAGGTTTTTTTTTGAAAAGTTGCAATGAATGTGGACTTGTTGCTAAATCATCCCGATTTCTAGTGGAATAATTATGATTATCCCCAACCAGCTGTAACTCTTGTGACCTGTTTTTTACCGATAAAACAGTTTCAAAAACATACATTCCATAAACTGTCATTATGTTTTCTGATATGAAATGTTCCTTAACTGAGGTTTTTGGTTGTAAATTACAAATAATTCTGACTGCTTTCTTTTGTGTTTTTGGAATTAAATTTAAATTGTATTGACTGGTAGCACCATAGAGCGAAATTCCAAAAGATATTATTGAATGAATATAAGAAAAGTAAATTAATTTTAACGTTTCCTTTTCACAAAGCAATTTTAATCGTGTAAGTGCATATAGTCCAGATGAAATTTTAGAAAGTAACTTTTCAACATGACAGTTCCATCTTAGTGTTTTGTCTATTTTCAACCCTAGAAATTGTAAGTTGTTTACGCTTTCAATTACTTTATTGTTTACTTGGATGGTTTTCTTTTGACAGACAGTTTCCCGGGTTTGGAAGTTGATGAAATGTGTTTTGTCTGTATTAAGAAGTAAATTATTTTGATTAAAAAAAGAATTTAATTGAATTAAATCAGAATTTGCCTTGATTTCTAAATCAGAATTTGTTTTGGCTTTGATCTTTAAAGTTGTATCATCAGCATATAAACATAGTTTACTAAATTCACTGAGTTGGGGAAAATCTCTTAAGTAGGAAATGAATAAAAGAGGGCCTAAAATGGATCCCTGAGGCACTCCATACTTAACCTTTCCCATAAGAGATCGATAAGGAATTTTATAATTTTTGCTGTTGTGGTAAATTATTTCTACATACTGCTTTCTATTAGACAGGTAAGATTTAATTAAATTTAGTGCATTATTTTTTATTCCCAAATTATTGAGCTTTAGAAGTAATAAATCATGAGATATTGAGTCGAAAGCCTTGCTTAGGTCCATAAATAATCCCATCACTTTCAATTTATTATTGAGAATATCAATGATGGATTCCACAAAATCTGTAGCAGCAGTGATAACAGATCTTCCATTACGAAATCCATGTTGACAGTCCTCCAACACACAATTTTTTTCAAAGAAATTAGCAAGTTGATTATAAATTGCCTTCTCATAAATTTTAGAGAATGAAGGTAGCAAAGCAATCGGTCTATAATTTGACAATAATTGACTATCTCCTTTTTTTAATAGTGGTTTTAATTTTGTTATTTTGAGTTTGCATGGGAAAATACCAGAAACAAAAGATGAATTTACTAGATGAGTGATTGGTTTTAGCAAAACAGATCTAGCTTTTTTTTAAAGAACCACAGGAATACCATCATAGCCTGTACTAAATGTATTTTTGAGGCCCATTATAATTTTATCAATTTCTTTCTCATCAACAAAGCTAAATCTAAAATTATTCATACTAAAAAAAGATTCATTTTCTAAATTCTTATACTTGTTGTTAACTGAATATTTTTGCAAATGTGGCATTACCAAATCATCTATTTCATTTGAAAAATAATTAATAAACTGGTTACAAACTGTAGATGGATCAGAATACAATGTATTATTTATTTTTAAACTAATATTGTGGATTTTTTTAGCTTTAGTTCCCACCTCAGAGTTAATTATCCTCCAAGTGGTCTTATTTACATTATTTGATTTGCAAAGGTTAGTGTGTTGTCTTGACAGGGTTTCTGGGAAATTGTTATTAAAGTGATACATAAAAGTGTGATAAAAAGAATCATACTTGCTATCAATTGGAGGTAGGTATAGGTCTGACCATGATTCATATTGCAGTTCTTTTATAAAATTATCAATATTAGTTTCACGAAAATTTCTTTTATATTCAAAGTAAACATATGAAGAATTATTAATTTTATTATTTTTTTTACTGTTGAGAATTTCAAGTAGTTGACCATCATGGTCTGAAAGTTGAGTGTTAATGCCAGTTATTTTATAAGTTTGATAATTTAAATTTACAAAAATGTTATCAATAGCTGTTTTCGTTGACTCTGTAATCCTGGTGGGGAACCCATTAGCTGTTACAACGTGGAGTAATCTATTTCTATTTTTGTCATTTACATTCAACATATTAATGTTTATGTCTCCCATAAAAAACTACATTTTTGTATTTAAAATTTAAAACTTGAGCAAAGTATTCAATCTTTTAATAAACTCCGGTTCATTTTTTATGATAGGATTTCTATAACAGCCAATTATAAGTAATTTTTTTGTAGGAAGTGCTTTATCAACCTCCACTAAACAGCATTCAAAAATTTGTTCGGAAATGAGATTTTGAATTTCCGGGATTATAATTTCTTTACAGTTTAGGAATGGCTTTGTCAAAATAGCCACTCCACCCCCTCTACTTTTTTTTCGGCCAAAACTGGCACTAACATTATAACCGTTGACATTGAGACATTCTAATGATGATTTGATCATTTTATGTTCAGTCAAGACAACAACACTTGGGTCAAGCTCGGCTAGAGTTACATCTAAGGGCTCCAATGCTGACTGTAACCCTCTAATGTTCTGATGAAAAATACTTAGACAGACATTATCTATGTTACTTTTAAATTGATCTGACTTAGGATTAAAAAAGGTTCAGTTTCGTTATGAGTATCTTCTGCCACCGCAACATCACTTGACACTGCACTGACCCACTTACTGGCTTTATTTCCCCCTTCACCACACAACGCTGAAGATCTTGAAGGTAGTGAGAATAGCTGTGGCAGGCTGAGATTTTCTTTAGTGCTATTATTGAAGGACGAATGATTACTATTGATGTTGCCAGGAAGTGGAGAGGCCGGAACGATTGTTTGCAGAGGTGACAGACTGTATTCATCGCATTTTTGTATGGATAAGCTTGTCCTGGCTGACTTGAAGGCATGTTGAAGGACTTCCAAAAAATCAATGTGGGTTAAACCGTTTCTTAATTGTCTTGTGGTGGGTTCATCATGAGTAACAATTTTGACAAAGGCACCTGTACTTTGTTGAAACTTTACGATTTCTGCTGCAAAATGATGTGGAGATATACAGTCACGGATACAGCCAAGTGGAGGGCAAATAAAAGTTTGGAATTTCATTTTTTTGAAATTTTTTGTGAGATTAACAAAAGCCATGTTGTAATCCTTGATGTTAGGTTTCATAAAATATTGCGGTTTTGTAACTAGACTGAAAACTGCTACTTCATTGTGTTCCTGTTGAAATGCTAAATATTTATCACAGTAATGAGATAAAGAAGGTTTCCCAAAATTCTCCTTGAAGGATACAGCCACCCCTTCACTCATTTGCTTTTTGCATTCAAAATCGGCTGAAATGCAATGTCCAAAAGCTATGTTACTATTGTTTTTATACTTATTAATAATATCTTTCATGTTTGCATTTACAATGGCTATTGTGTCAGTATTGTGGGTTTTATTACACAGGTGTTCATGGGTTTGACGTGATTGAGATTTATATGTATCCAAAGGCTTTGACGGGTCAACTGATGGTATATGTGATGTTACCGCTTGAGATGTGGAAGACCAATTTGTCACAGATCTAATAATAATGTGTTCTACTTTTGTTTTACCTCGGTTACTCAGGTGAAGGCCCTGTCTAGTATAATCTGCTCTCTTTAAGTTATTTCAATCTATAATATGTACATTGTTTATTCTTAATGTTAGTTCACAGATATAGTTATTAAGTAAAATTAGGTCAGTATTAGTAGGGTGATTTAATAGTTTATCAAACCTGGTAGGGATTGTTGATATAAAAATGGGCCTCTCTGTACTTATAAGTTCCAGTTTTTTTTTCTAGGTTAGTGTAGATATTATACACTAATTATTATAACACACACATAACACACACTATTATAACACCAAATCTTCTTAGGCTCTGGGCACTGCCGAAAGCCATGTCCGAGGCGATCGCAGTTGAAGCAGACCCAGTTCACCGCCACACTGCGGTTAGATTGCCTCGTCGGGGACCGACCCCCGGCTGCATCTTGTCTTCTCGTGGCCTCCACCTGAGTTGTTGACTTCCCGCCGCTCCGGTTTCCACCTGGAGGGCGGAAGACCATATTGAACGACAGGTCGTTAGAGCCGACCACCCCGCTGTCGGGCTCAGCGACGGGTTCTACCGCCGCATGATGTAGAAATCGGTCTTGCTTGCGCTTATGGTTGTAAGAAGTCTCAGATACCAGCGTTATCTCCACCACAAGTTAGGTGGAGGGGGAGGGCGGAACGTGATACGGTCTCTTAGGTATGACTCATAGTCCTCTGCCAGACGAGTCAACTCAGGTATCAAGGAAAAGCTACCACGCCGCACCATGAGTTTGTACTCGGGCCTCATATTTGCGTAGAGGAGGTTTAACTTCCTTTGCTGGGAGTATTCACCGCTTCTCCTGAGCAATAGCGAGTGATAGCGGTTAGATAGTTGCGGAAAGGTTCATTGTCACCCTGTGTCCGTTTCCTTATCTCATCTTCTAGGTAATGACGGTAACCCGGTGGGAAGAACTGGGTTTCGAAATCAACCCGAAATTCCTCAAATCCGGCCCAGGACTCCTTCATGTTGCGGTACCAGAGTAAAGCCTCTCCTTGCAACAATTCTGGTATCGCCCTGAGCACATCTTCCGATGACAAAGAGTATGTCTCGATGAGCTCCTCAAGTCGTTCAATGAAGGAGGAGAGATTTTTCCTTCCATCAAACCGCAGGTTCCACTTTCGAACCGTTGAACAGAGTGTAGCGAAGCTATATCTGCTACCACCCGACCGACCGAGTCCGGGTTTGTAGTCGCAGAACAATGTTGGCGGACCGAAGTACGGCACGTCCATCGGTTGGCCGCTCCTTCCTTGGAACACCCCATCACCGTAGATAGGGTTGAACGGTCCTGCAGGGTTACAGCCCTGAGTCTCCGCTGCACCATTTTCGCATCAGCATCGGGTGCAAGACCCAACATCTCACGGACGCTGAGCATTTCGTCCGCCACCCCTGCAGACCGGTGTCCCATATCCGCGTACGTGGTAGGGGTTGCAGGTTCTGGGCTATCCGCCCGATTAGCACCTTGAGGAGCGTCGTCCCTCGCCCCCCGGTTCTCTGCAGCCACCCAAGTTGGCGCTTGGTTCCGACGGTCGACTGCGCCAGGGTGAGGAAAGGCGACAGACTGTTCGGATCGCGCCAAAACTGGCAAAATCTCCTCCTCAAATCCTCCACCTTTCCCTCAGTATCGAGACCGAACCTTTCCATCTCATTAACAAGTTCCTCCCTCCTGAGCATGTGTATCCACCCTTCCCTAGAGTCTTCGTAAAAATACTCTTTATTTATTTATTTTAAATCCAATTTACTGTCCCAGTACGGGCGCCAAAACTATGATGAGATTTTCCCGTGTGGTGAGATAAATCTCCCCAGGCCTATCCTGTGAAATCCTGACACAAAGTCCCCCTTGCCACCGGATCGCTCTTCTGCCGCAGCTGGGCTATTCCAGGGTTCCTAGGATTCACTTAAATTTTGTAAATTTTTCCAGTACTCTATCGGGTATGCCGGGGTGAGCTCAGTACCGCGAATGAATCAGCAGAGTACCTTCATCATCGCTCTTTCCTCGTGGTGAAAGCCAATTTAATAATTTTGAAAAAAAGTAAATAAATTTAATTGATTCTGCCAATACTAGTAATTTATGATAATAATTTAGATCCAAAACAATCGCAACAATCAACATCGTCCGTCCGCGGTTCCTGACCCGACAGGTGCCACCGCGATCCTGTTGCGACCGGCGTTTAGTTGCTACTTCTAATTTCGTTTTTATTAAATTCCTGGCTTGCGAATCTAAGAAAAGTACAAAAGCTGTTAAGGCACTATGTGGTGTGGTTTTACCAAACGTAAGAAAATGTATAAAGGCCACTTACTTTTTCTCCAACCACTACCAGATCACCGCGCCAACTACTCAAACTCCTCTCTGTGAAGTGGTCAGAAGCCAGGGCACAACTGACCAAACTGTCCTGTCCCTCTCTTACCTTCGGCCTCCTTCTGGCCAAGAGTGGGGGATAACAGCTGTTCGGCCAAAACCAGCTGGTCAGGGCGTTGGCTACAGTGACGTCACAGTGTCTGCAGCCGACGATGCTACATCGCTAGTTTAGAGGTTGTGTTCAACGATGTTTACTACCAATGTTGTTCCGGCCACCAGGGGTGCCCAGAAGGGGGGGCATGATTTTTTTTTAGATTTTATGTCAACATTTTAAACCATGACGATAACCAGAGAAATGAGAATTATACTCGACAGTTAAAAGTACTGATTAATAATTTAACCATATCATCAAGATAGGAATTGCCATAGCTAAATATTATTCCTCCGTTTAAACTAACTCCAGAATCTCCGTGTAAATCCGTAATGAGAAATATTTTATTGGGCGATTAGGTTGGCAGTGGCTCGACTGCCAACCCTGTCTTCCGTCTGCTATCTGTCAGTCATAGCCGTTAGCGATGTGAATGTGAGTCGTGAGTTTTGAGTTTGAGTACCCATTGCAACAGAAAAAAACGGTCTTGTTTGAAGAAGCATGGATACGGACGTTAATGAAGGTTAAATGTGCGTGTATTTGTTATGCGTATATTAAGTATATTATTGCATATATTATGCTATGTTGTAGATTTTTGATTTGTTTATAACTAAAACTAAAGATGCCTAAGAGAGCAAAAACGTTGTAAAAATTTAAATGCCTGGTAGTGATGTGCAACACGATCCATCGCAAAGACAAATAGTTGGATCACTGTAAGAAGAAACATGGTTACAAGTTAAAGAACAATTTAAAAATCAATTATAAAGTGGTTGAAATAAATGTCGACAACGGCCCATGGCAAAAATACGTTCCAGACCCACGCCCAAGCCAATCTACATCCCTGGATGACATCCCTCATACTTCTACGAGTAGGCCTATCAGTTCAAAGTCAAAGGTTCAAAAGTTCAAAGGTCTCAAATCACTAGTCACAAAAGAAAACCCTAAAGCTTTTTATGTATGGTGCTGCTCTCACAGGTTCGCCCTTGTTGTAGAGCAGTCCCTTGATATATGCCGTCAAATGAGGAATTCTTGGAAGATTTGTATGTTTTCATGTCAGGCCACAGGAGACACCACCTTTTGCTCGAAAATCTAGAAAAGGGGGGGGGAAGAAGCAAGAGACGCTTAAAAAGAGTACAGACTACTCGTTGGTTAAGTAAAAATGACGCCCTTCAAACCATTGTGAGTTATTTTGAAACAATAAGCGATACATTGCAAGATTTGTCAACTTACAATAATTCCGACAACACCAAAGCCAAAGCAATAGGCCTCCTAAAGCAAATGACAGATTTTGAAAATATAAGCACAATATACATAGCATCTTCTTTGTTCAACATATTGTCTCCCATAGCAATTTGTTTTCAGTCACCTACCATTGACTAAAGAATAGTCCCAAAAGTTATTAAAGAAATATAGGAAAACTGGTATCCATGCTCCAAGATTCGGCGTGGGAAAAGATTTAAAGTGGCATTACTTCCTTTGCTGAAGAACACAACATTTCTTTACCCACCAGAAAACGAATCAGAAAAAGGAAAAGATTCATGGACGAGTTGGCAATTGATGAATGCATAGAAGACCATATTAAGAAAGTAAAGGTTGATATTTATTTCAACGTTCTAGACTCTCTCTTCAACCAGCTAAATGACAGATTTCAAGAAAGTTCTCTGGCTATGGTGTCGCAGATGGGATATTTTTCTCATGATGGAGTTTTGAAGATAGTAGATAATAAGAAAAAAGGCCTAAAATTTAATCCATCTTTAATTGAGAATCTTAGTGAATTCTACGATCTAGACAAGGAATTAATTGTAGACGAACTAGACATCTCATTGATGTTTACAAAGCTACCCACTTGGACATAGATATTTCTGATGTCGTTTCTGAGAAGAACAAACCAGAGAGAACCAGTACTGCTAACCCCGAGGATAGTTTAAGTTCTGACCATGATGAAGATGAAGAACAGGAGGACGTTACAATGACTGACATGTTCAAGAAAAAGGAAAATGTTGACGACTGGGTGAAAAGAGGATTTATTAGACCATACAGGTGCCTATTCAATCTATCAGGATTCCCTCATCTCAGTATACTGAATAGGATACTGTTGTCTCTGCCAGTCACAAGTTTTTCTGCTGAGAGAACTATGATTCGATTGAAGACAGTAAGAATTAAAAGTAATCAAGTAATTATTGTAATGTTTCATTACTTTTTTCTTTTTGGTATAAGTTGTTATTGGTATTGATAGATAGAACTTTCTAAATGTATTTGTTCAAATGATATCTTTATTCCAAAAACCAAACCTTTTAATGATACATTTTGTTAGATTTTTGTTATTTACTCTTGTAATGTAAAAGCAAATACAACCTACAACACAACATCAATTACAACCTGTTCCAATTTATAATAATTTAGAATACCTAAACTTGCCGACACTATATATTAATTTACAGCTATGTTTATTCTATTCACTTGTGAAAACTCTGGTTATTGTTAAACATGATACCTCCACCATAATAGAAACAAAATTAAGACATTTATTAAACTTTTTAAAACATGCCGATTTATGAAATAAAATTTACAACTTTATTTGGATTATAACATGTTGTACTATTTGGATTGTATTGTATGATCAGCTGTAAATTGTATCTCATTGTTTTCATGACAGCAACATACTAGTGACTATAATTGCTACTGGAACTGCAGTATAATCTAAATATTTAAAACAAAGTCGTGTTAGTTACACGCATTATAACTCGAGAACGGCTGGACCGATTTTAATGATCTTTGATTTTTTGGATTCGTCTCTGCTCCGGTCATGCTTTAGGCATATTCAGTTTCCAATTCAGTTTTAAATTCAATTAGTTTCCATTTTATTGCGTTTTAAATTTCTAATGTCAACCTTATGGGGACTAAGTTTGTTTACAAATGATCTGCAATAAAAACATTTGATTTCTTAAGCTACAGCTGTTGTTTTACTTTCCATTAGCAACATGCTTTACTATCCAATGCCATCTGAATCATTCATTAATGTAAACCTATATGGAGTAAATGTGTACTATACAAAATGAACAGATTTATTCACCACGTTAATAGTTTACGGTTTTTGGGAATTATGTACTGTATTTATATTTCTTTATTTTCTGTATGATTAAAAGTCACGTGTTTATATGTTTGCCAAATAAAAAATAATAACAATGTTTATACATATTGAGTTTATTATAATAATCAGCTGTTATAAAAGCTTTCACAACGAAGCCGCAATGCTAATTGACTTCAGGACATGGCCAATCTTAAAGTTAACATGTATTTACTGTAAGGCGTTACGAAGTTCGCCGGGTCAGCTAATCTAAATATATAAATCAAAGTCGTGTTAGTTACACCCATTAAAACTCGAGAACGGCTGGACCGATTTTAATGATCTTTGAGTTTTTGGATTCGGTCATGCTTTAGACCTATTCAGTTTCCATAAATTCAATTAGTTTCCATTTAAAGCGTTTTAATATTTCTAATGTTAACCTTATGGGGAATAAGTTTGTTTACAAATTTTCTAAAATCGAAACGTTTGATTTCTTAAAACAGCTGTTGGTTTACTCTCCGTTTGCAATATGCTTTACTATCCAATGCCATATGAATAATTCAATAACGTAAAACTATGAAGTAAATATGTTCTGTACAAAATGACCGGTAATATTCGCCACGTTAATAGTTTACGGTTTTTGGGAATTATGTACTGTATTTATATATTTTTTATTTTCTGTATGATTAAAAGTAACGTGGTTATATGTTTGCCAATTAAAATAATTACAATGTTTATACATATTAGGTTTATTATAATAATCAGTTGTTGAATATTTAAAGCTTTCACAACGAAGCCGCAATGCTATTTGACTTCAGAAAATGGCCAATCTTAAAGTTAACATGTATTTTCTGTTAGGCGTTACGAAGTTCGCCGGGTCAGCTAGTTACTTATAAATAAAAGTGTTTAAAATGAAATATACATTGAAGTGCTATTATTTTATTGCCTTAACCTTTGATAACTTTTATAACCTTAACCTTCAGTTCTTCAATTCTTTTTCAATCCTCTTTTAGTTTTTTGGCTGGAATCTAACTTTTTATAAACGTTCCAAAATTGTATGATTGTTTACCAAAGTTGCTATGCAATATTCTTTTGCAATAAAGAATTATCAATGATATTATTATTCAACTTTTTATAAATAACCTTAACATTTAAAAGGCAAAGCCTCCCTTTTAATATCCTATCAAATTATTTGTCATGTAGCTATTCCTGATGTAATGAAGTACTTTGATAAACATATACTGGTATATAAATATTAAAAACTTTAATAATTGTTTACTACTTTTTAGTCCCCCCGTACAAAGAACGGGTCAACAGGTGCACTGCTAGTGTCAAAAATCATATCAAAACGATACTTTATTTCTATGCTAAAAAAGATAAGAAACAGTGGTATATATTTTTACAATAATGAAAACGGAAAGAATTCCTCACAAGACTAAAGGTAGGCTAAATAATGTCCTTTGGAAGATTAGAATGTAAGATATGAATTTTATTGTCATACACTGACTAATGTTAAAAACTAAAGGGTTGGGTATTGAGGTACTTTTGGGGGGGGGGCATTACACCTGGATTGGGGGGGGCATGCGCCATTGCCCTTGGGGGGGCTGGGCACCCCTGCCGGCCACCCTCGTAGAATACGAGTGTTTACAGTGCCTTTCACCTCCCCGATGGTAGTTAATTGGTCTCTCAGACGTCTCACCCAGTGTTTGTGTAAAAGTTCTTGTAGTGAATTATGTGTACACTAGGTTTGATCAGAATTCTAGCGATGGAACTCTAGCTAGCCTATGTGTGGGGTTATGTCTACACCAGGACGAAGGTATCGTATAATTAAAATCCTTAGACATAAAATCACCCCTCACAGCCAATCACAATCAACCAAGGCTCTGGCTGGTAATATATGAACACAGGCCCAGGTCAGAAATGGTGCCACTTGGTTTAGTATCTATAGGCTAGCCTAGAGGAGTTTTGTACCCCTCCTCATTTTAGCTCATTACATAATAATAAATAAATATATATATATATATATATATAATATATATATACATATATATAATATATATATACATATATATATATACAGGGTGTTCATTAAAGTCGGGGACAAACTTCAAGGGGTGATAGTACTCATCAAAATAAACAAAAAATTTCTAATAAACATATGTCGAAAAATCCTTTGTTTAGTCGCTAGCCGCCATTTTGTATTTTATACAGAACATGTTATATATCAAGAACAATTTAAGATACAGAAACCAAACTTTGCAAAAATAGTTATTGGCCAGAGAGAAAAATATTCTCAAAGTATCATTTAGTTTGCTAATATATTTTCTAAATGGCGGTGGTTAAAAATCTTCTACTTTAAATAATAAAAAAGCCTTTAACGTTATAAAATTTTGACAAGATATAAAAAAGGTTGCAATTTTAATTTCAAACCGAACGGTTTTTTAGTGAACGAAATTCGTCCACGGGTAAGCGAGAAAATGCACTTTTAAAGTTAGCTTACAGAGCCCATGCGCCGCCCCTGCGCAGGTGTGGCATCATGGTAAATATAAAATGTATATATGTATATATATGTATGTGTATATATATATATATATAAATACAGGGTGTTCATTAAAGTCGGGGACAAACTTTGAGGGGTGATTGTACTCATTAAAATAAACAAAAAATTACCTATAACCATTTGTCGAAAAATCCTTCGTTAGCCACTAGCCGCCATTTTTATTTTTTACAAAAAACTTTATATATCATGAACTATTAAAGATACAGAAACCAAACTTAGCACACATATTTATTGGTCAAACAGAAAAATATTTTCAAAGTATCATTTAATTAGCTTTTATATTTTCAAAAAGGCGGTGGTTAAAAATATTTTTGTTAAAATAACAAAAAAACCATTAGTGTTATAAAATTTTTACAAGATACAAAAACTATTGCAATTTTAATTTCAAATCGAATGGTATTTTAGTGAACGAAATCCGTCCACCGATAGCCGAGAAAATGCACTCTTAATGTTAGAATACAGGGCCCGTGCGCCACGGCGGAGCGGCCGTGGCTAAGAAGCGGAGTTCAGCTGATTTTTTTGTATATATATATATATACATATATATATATATATATATGTAAATATATATTTACTTTTATATATATATAAATTTACTAAATTTATATATATATAAAACGCATCATACAAGATCTTGCATCAAAAAGATCCGACGACGTCAATGGTATGTCAATGTGGGTGGTTAAGCAAATTTATTTGCCCCTACTAGCCAGCCTCCTTGACTAAATTAATTAACTTATCGCTTCGTTCAGGAACTTTCCGATCTGCATTAAAAATTTCAAAAGTCATCCCCGATTGATAGTTTAGAAACTAATGTAGTTTCTAAACTATCAAATTCCAAAACCATGGATGTATATTTTTTGTCAAATTATATAGTAAAGAAAACAATTGATGTCATTAAGGAACCTCTCTCTTATGTCCTAAATAGATGCTTTGAAGCTGGGTACTTCTCTGACCTACTTAAATTATCAATACCCCCGTCGCAGCAGACCTGCGTACTCAGCGAATTTCCAAACCAATAATATAATAATAATATATGACAAGTTAAAAAAAAAAATGTCCATAAACATGAGAATTATTAGTGTATTCTCCATAAGATTGACATGGGAAAGAGTGTGCAGGTTTGCTGCTGTGAGAAACACTGAAAGTAGACCATTGTAGCCTCCGGATAACTGATTTTACTAAAATTAAAGGTTAAAATACCTGTAGTGCTGTCTGTGATCCTAAGTTAAGGTGCTGACGACCAACACTGATGTAGTGATCACTACATCAGTGTTGAGGATAAATTTTAAACTTGGTATTCTCCTGACTTGATAATGGACTTTTAAGTCCGAAACCTTGGTCGTCAGCACCTTAACTTAGGATCACAGACAGCACTACAGGAATTTTAACCTTTAATTTAACTGAAAGTAGGTGTTTCTACCATAAATAATTTATTTTTAACATTTATACCAACTTTTATCAACATCTGTCCATAAATAAAAGAGTTTGTCTGTTCCCTATATGATTAACATGGGAAAAGAGTATTCAGGTTTGCTGCCATGATAAACCCATAAACTATGATTTTTAAACATAAACGGGTGGGTATCAACAACATTAAGGTAAATACCAATTTTAATCTAAAAATATTGATTGATATGAGAAATATTAATTTCTTCTTATCTTCCATAAGATTAAAATTGGAGCCCCAAAATACAACGTACTGTGTTTAGATTTTTTAATATCTCGGTAACCGTTGAAGATAGAGGAAAACTTAAAGAAACTTAATTGTGCAGTTTTTAAGCTGATTCTAATGGTAAAAGATAAAACTTGAAATTTTTAAAAATTACATGGGAAAATGCAAAAACCCATTTTTGGGGTACAAAACCTCCCCAAACTACCCCTTCCGATTGACCGATATGTCTGGATTACGAACTCGTCCGAGCTATTGCAGGAATACACGTTTCTACCAAATTTGGTCTCGATCGGACCACATTTACGAGAGTTATCGTGTTCACAGACACACACACACACACACACACACACACACACACACACATATATATATATATAAATTTTAACGACTATTGTTTTTGGTCTCTGGGCACCTAAAGAAGAAAAAATAACATAGTCCCGGGCTTAAGTCTCGCCATGAGACCTACGGTAATAGCTTCTTCCCTATGGGAAATTCGCTAAAATGAATAGGTATCAGAAAAATGCAGCATTGACAAATGCGTGTAGAGAACGGCAACCGGCGGCCGGCGCGTCATTGGCAGGACGTGCGCAGTACGTCAATTAGGGTTGAAGGGTTAAATGCATATCATTAAAAATTCGAGGTTTCGCTTCAAAAGTAGTTATAGAATCTATTTCACGCTGTTATTTTTACAGACATACGAATAATGTCATATTGTTAGGGTCTTTGATAACTATAAACCATAAATGTTTAACCGAAATCGTTGGAGTAGATTTTGGAATTTGGAATACTTTCACCATATTTATACAAGGAGAAATTAAATTTTGTGATTTAAAAATATAAACCATATTAGAGGTAAATACGGTGTAGAGATTTTCGTGCACAAGATTAGCTTATTTTACAGAAGAAATTATTTATTCTCTTCTGAGTAAAAGCATAAACGTGGTTGCCCGGGGCTATTTTCTTAAATCAACATCCTCGCAATTGTTTTAATGTGTGTTCTTTATTTCAACGAATTATCCCTTTCATTATTTTGACGAACAATTCAAAAGCCCGTTTTCCTCCAGGTTATTCTTTAGAGTTACAATATTTAATTATTTCAAAATAAGACAAAAAGAATTGAAATGTGAAAAATCTGATGATGATAAAAATAATCAACAACCACGGAAAATGGTACTGTTTAGATTTAGGATTTGAAAGCATAGATATTAGCAAATCTAATATAAATAATATTAGATTATTATGGTATTTTTGGTTATTTTAACGATTTATAACCTAGACAATCCGTCACAATGTTTCTGTCTTTCTGTTACGTCAAATAAAGCTTCACTGTGAAATGAGAGCACCTACAGGTATTAAACTTATTTCCATTTTTATATGTACATTTTGGAGAAGGGGTTTGTTCACTTTAAACTAACCCACTTATAATTAAAATTTAGAAATAAGCTCTTGAACCCCCCAGTTTTCAACAATATGAGTAACAGTATTACAAAACATGTGATAGCGGTGATTTACCAGTAGGTTGTGATCTTGCTATTGTCTGTACAACAATAAAAATGATACCCCCGTCGCAGCAGACCTGCGTACTCAGCGAATTTCCAAATCAATAATTTAATATATGACGTTTTATAAAAATATGTCCATAAACATGAGAATTATTTGCCTATTCTCCATAAGATTAACATAGGAAAGAGTGTGCAGGTTAGCTGCTGTGAGGAACACTGAAATAAGTCATTTCTACCATGAATAATTTTTATCTTAATATTTATACCAACTTTCATCAACATCTGTCCATAAATAAAGGACTTTGCCTATTCCCTATATGATTAACATGGGAAAAGAGTATGCAGGTTTGCTACCATGATAAACACATAAACTATGATTTTTAAGCATAAACTTATGGGTCCCAACCACATGAAGGTAAATATCAAGTTTTATATAAAAATATTGATTAATATGGGAAATATTAATTTTTAACTATCCTCCATAAGATTAACATTGGAGCCCCACAATACAATGTACCCTACTGTGTTTAGATTTTTTAATATCTCGGTAACCGTTGGAGATAGAGAAAAACTTTCTAATGGTGAAATATAAAATTATAAATTTTTTAAAATTACGTGTGAAAAGCGCAAAAAACCTGATTTTGGGGTACAAAACCCCCCAAACTATCCGTTCCCATTGACCGATATGTCTGGTTTACGAACTCGTCCAAGCATTTGTAGGAATACACGTCTCTACCAAATTTGGTCTTAATTGGACCATTTTTACGAGAGTTATCGTGTTAACAGACACATATATATATATATACATATATACATATATATATATATACCCCCGTCGCAGCAGACCTGCGTACTCAGCGAATTTCCAAATCAATAATATAATAATAATAATATATGACAAGTTTTATCAAAATCTGTCCATAAACACGAGAATTATTCCTATAAGATTCTCCATAAGATTAACATGGCAAAGAGTGTGCAGGTTTGCTGCTGTGAGGAACACTGAAATTAGACATTTCTACCATAAATAATTTTTATCTAAACATTTATACCAACTTTCATCAACATCTGTCCATAAATAAAGGAGTTTGCCTATTCCCTATATGATAATTCATTTTGATAATTCAAAAGAAAGTCATCAGAACTCTGTGTGGAGCTGGTTTTTTGGACCATTGCAGACCACTCTTTATACAAACAAAAATTTTAACCATAATAAATTTATACATATTTCATATTTTAATCTATACAAAAACGCATTTAAATTTATTTATCACTAGAGAAGAGATTCACAGTCATAATACACAAAATAAATCTAAAATTAATATACCACAACACAGGCTGACTAAATTTGGATCTTCTCACAGAGCCAACTGTATTAAATTTTATAACAAACTAGATGAGTCTGCTCGAATTGCATCTTTTAATATTTTTAGGAAGAAAATTTTGCAGTGGCTATCAGTCAATCCTTTTTATTCGACTGACGAATTCTTAAATTGTGAGGTTGACTTAGTTTTTTAATTTAGATTGCCTTTTGTATAAAATATTTTGTTTAATTAATTTTATAGAAAACTGTAATAATTTAAGATTTTTAATTGCAAATTTCTATACAACTGAATTGTGACTATGCCTATTTCACTGTACTGTGGTCAATGGCAATAAAGCATTTGTATTTGTAGTTTTTAAGAAAGATGATCCACAAATTGCAAATAATTATCGCCCAATCTCAATATTACCGGTCTTCAGTAAGATTTTCTTATGAGGCTTCAAAATTTTTTGGAAAAATATAAAATTCTTGAGGAACTTGAGAGTCGAAAAAAAGTACTTAGTGTCTTCATCGACCTTTCAAAGGCGTTCGATTGTGTAGATCACAACATCCTGTTACAAAAGCTGGAGCTCTGTGGAATCCGGGGAGTCCCACTACTTTGGCTGAAGTCATACCTTTGTGGAAGGACCCAGTTTGTACAGGTGTCAACTTGTAGATCAGAGGCCTCAAAGGTATGTCAAGGTGTCCCGCAGGGTTCAATCCTTGGTCCAGTCCTATTTTTGATTTATGTCAATGACTTCTGTTTCTCAGTGACCAGCGGAAAAGTCATACAATATGCAGATGACACGACTCTCTATTTTGAATCAGAATCCCAAGAAAATCTTGAAATCGAAAGTTTTCTCAATTTGAACACCTGCATTCAAAAACTTCAATCAGAAAATTTAAACACAAACAGCTCCAAAACTAATTATATCAATTTTTCACTTCGTCACCGTGACGACGAGTCTGCACCAGCAGTAATGGTGGATGACACCTCTTTGGAAGAGGTCAAATCCACAAAGTTCCTAGGGTTGCACTTGGATTGAGTGCTGAACTGGAACGAACACGTAAACAGCCTCTGTTCTAAGGTTGTAAGGGGCATCTTTGCTCTGCGAAATCTTAAATCATCCTGCACAAAACAAGTCCTGGTTATGTCCTATTATGGCCTGATTTATCTGTCCTATGGAATAAGATTGTGGGGGGGGGTTGTACTAAAAGAGATTTTGAAAGGGTTTTTAGACTCCTAAAACGAGCAATCAGAATTATTCAAAATTTAAAGCCCAGAGAAGCCTTTAGGGAGGCTTTTTGCTAGCCAGCTTTTTGTAGGGAGCTTTTTGTAGACAGGCCTTTAGGGAGCTTGGAGTTGTGACCCTACCTTCCCTTTTTATATTGGAAACTTTGGTTTATTGCCGGTTCCAATATGTGCCTGTCCAAGGCACTACAGTGCATAGCTATGGCACTAGAGCAAGGGATGGTTTCCGCACTGTTCAACATCGAACAGCTGCATTTGAGAAACCTTGTCATGGAGCTGTCAGGCTCCTTAACTGCCTCCTAGCGAGGCTCAAGAGTCTGGAGAGTTCCAGCTTATTCAAGCTACAATTGAAGCGTGAGTTGACACGATTGGAGTTTTACTTGGTGGATGAGTTCACTGTACACCGGTGGATTTAAAACCACTCAAAATTAATTCCCCAGGGGTTAGTTATTGTATCTTTTTTATGTTTTTTCTATATTTATATTACTGTTATTATTATTTATATTATTATTATATTGAATGTATTATGTATTGTTAAATAATTGACGCTTGCTATACAATGTAAATATTGTCGACAGCAATAAAGGATATTATTATTATTATTTGTACTCAAAAAATGGGTTTTTGTGTTTTTCATATGTAATTTAAATTTTTTTTGTTTTATCTTTCACCATCAGAATTAGCTTAAAAACCTCACAATTTAGTTCCTTAAAGTTTTTTTCTATCTCCAAAGGTTACCGAGATATTAAAAAATCTAAATACAATACGTTGTATTTTGAGGCTCCAATGTCAATCTTATGGAGGATTAGAAAAAACTAATACTGTATTTCACTTATCAACCAATATTTTTTGATAAAATATTGGTGCAAAAGTATTTGGTAAAATAAATCATAGTTTATGTTGTTATCATGGTAGCTAACCTGCATACTCTTTTCCCATGTTAATAATATAGAGAATATGTGAATTTCTTTATTTGTGGACAGATTTTGATAAAACTTGTTATAAATTGTCAAATTCGTGCCTAATTATTGTAAAGAGGTTATATGCTGCCTGCAGTACAATAATTGGAGGCGCTATTCATGATCGTTGTCTACGTAACTTGGATGTATATAATAGTTTGTTTTCACTAGTTTCACTAGTTAGATCATCTGGATTTTTGGCTATCTGGATCGGGACCCCGCCACATTAATCCGGAAAATCCGGACTTTACTGTACTTATATTAGTCTTATATATTATATATTAGACATTAGTAGACCTATTTATATTAGTATATTGTATTAGTCTTGATCAAAAGGTGTTTTTGTCATGTTGGACCACAAAATGAAAGAAAGAAATTAGATCCTGGGAGTAGGATGATCATGGAAATAGCTCTGTTGGTAATATCCAGGTGCATGATTTTCCACAAGTTTACATTATGTATTTTTGCAGAGCCTAATGAAGCAGAGTTCTCTGGATGAAACTCTCGGCATGGAATTTGACCAGACAGATGAGGAGATGCGTGAATACGATGACCAACAAGCAATGGAGGATGGTGGGGAGATGACCCGACCTCCAAGCCCACATCCTTCTACACCCACTCCAGCCAAAGGTATTCTGCTCACAAATTTATATTACTAAAACAATACTGTTATAGTAACACAGACAAAGACAAAGCATACCGTCATTGATTTAAACACAGAGTATTGAAAAACAGTTTAATATTAACCCTTTAACGAGCACCGCCATTTGGAAAATACAAACTTACTTTTAGAACTTCTACACTTGAACTTTTACAAATCAAATTGGTTTTAGGCAAACCAGTTTTATTTGTGAAAGAAAAAAAATCCTTCCTCCTTTTGGATTTTTCAATGAGCTTATCGCTTTTCGAACGGAGACTATAGATACAAATAAGGAAATAACAAGTTCAATGGAAAAATACGCTGGATAGATAGAAGATAAAAGTAAGAAAATTAATGCCTGTCTTAAAATGAATCAGGTTCTCACTGAAATAGATGGCGGTGCGTCAAGAAAATCTTAATTTAAAGAAAACAGTGAAAGAATTAAATGCTAAAGTTGAATTTATGGAACAGATGTCGAAAGAAAATGTTATTGAAATTCACAGTGTACTATTTGAGCGCCAAGAAAATCTATCAGACATTGTAAAGAAAATTTCTGAAGTGATTAATGTTGACTATAGCAAAGATATGATAGACAACATATGTAGGTACAAAGAGAGTGCAGGTGGTAGACCTGGTGGGATAGTATTGAAGTTTGTCAGGAAGCGTGATATGGAAGAGTTTTTGGACAAAAGAAGATTTAAAAATAATGTAAATTCACGCGATCTTGGTTATATGGGAGGTAATGCAATGCCAATTTACATAAACTTTAGTCTCACACAAGCTAACCACAAATTGCTTAACGCAGCTTGTCAGGTGAAGAAGGATAGGAATTACACCTACCTATGGGTTCAAAATGGAAGAATTTTAATGCGTAAGAATCAAGGCGAACGTTTTGTGGTTATCGGTAGTATGGACGACCTCGCCAAGCTGGATTGAGAAAAACAATCCTAAAATGCGTCGGCAAATCAAGATACGTCTTTATCCTATTGTTTAGTATTTATTGTAAGAAAAGGTTTAACAATTGTGTTTGAAATATTCATTGATGAAATGAAAGGTTCAGGATTTAAGTCTATAATATTTATTTTTAAGAAAATATGAACAATAATCATTCGCAGGATAACAAAGAGCCACTAGATTGTTTAGGAGAAAAATTTTCGATTCTAAGTCTTTACTGAAAGTCACCCATATTAATGTTGAAAATATTTCTGTACATTGAGATTCTTTTTTTAACATTTTTCAGAATAGTAATTTTGCATTCCAGAGGTAAAAATGTACATTTTATACACAAAAAAAAACTAAAAAATCACATTTTTAACCATAACTATGAAACAAATGGGTTTAGGACCTATGTTTGTATAACATTTTTTCCTTTTTTTAACCCAGGGAACAAATTCCTGAAGTTTGTCAGGTCTGCCGAAGAACACTCTGTATATATATGTGTGTGTCTGTGAACACGATAATTTTCGTAAAAATGGTCCGATCGAGACAAACTTTGGTAAAGACGTGTATTCCTGCACTTGCTCGGATAAGTTCGTAAACCAGAAAAAGTCAATCGGAACAGGTAGTTTATGGGGTTTATGGGGGGGGGGTTTGTACCCCAAAAATGGGGTTTTTGCTATTTCATATGTAATTAAAAAAAATGTTTAGATTTTATCTTTCACTACTAGAATCACCTTAAAAACTACACAATTAAGTTCTTTAAAGTTTGTCCATATCTCCAACGGTTACTGAGATATTAAAAAATTTTAACACAGTACGTTGTATTTTGGGGCTCAAATGTTAATTTTTTGGAGGATAAGGAAACATTAATATATTACTTATTATCTTATTTTAATCTTATGGAGAATAGACAAATAACTCTCATATTTATTGACAGATAATGATAAAACTTGTCATATATTATTATGTTATTGATTTGGAAATTCCCTGAGTACGCAAGTCTGCTGCGACAGGGGCATTTCTATATAATATCGCTTAACCCGAGAACTGATGCATAAAAATTCCTTTGTGATAAGCCATTTCATGCTTCGTGTATGAAACCTTTTTTTTAGTTTCCATTTTATAGCGTTTTAAATTTCTAATGTTGACTTGATGGGGACTAAGTTTGTTTACAAATAAAAACAATAAAACATTTTGTACAAACATGTGTACAAACATACAAACATTGTGTACAATAAAAACATTTGATTTCTTAAGCTACAGCTGTTGTTTTACTTTCCATTAGCAATATGCTTTACTATCCAATGCCATCTGAACCATTTGAATCATTCGTTAATGTAAAACTATGGAGTAAATGTGTACTGTACAAAATGAACAGCATTATTTTCCACGTTAATAATTACAATGTTTATACGTATTAGGTTTATTATAATAATCAGCTGTTGAATATTTAAAGCTTTCATAAAGAAGCCGCAATGCTATTTGAGCTAAGAACATGGCCAATCTTAACAGGGCCAAGTTAACATGTATTTTCTTTTAGACGTTACAAAGTTCGCTGGGACAGCTAGTAATTTAATATTTAAACAGATTGTTCTGTTTATGAGTAAAATAAATTAATTAATATTCATATCAATAAACAACTAAAATTATTATTTAAACGTTTTTTAGTTGAAACTAATTTACTGCTCTATCTCTCCCTCTTTCTCTCCCTGTTTTTTTTTTCTTTTAGCGAATTTCCCATAGGGAAGAAGCTATTACCGTAGGTCTCATAGCGAGACTTAAGCTCGGGACCATGTTATTTTTTCTTCTTTAGGTGCCCAGAGTCCAAAAACAATAGTCGTTAAAATTTTTATATATATATGTGTGTCTGTGAACTCTCATAATAATGGTCCAATCAAGACCAAATTTGGTAGAGATGTGTATTCCTACAAATGCTTGGACGAGTTTGTAAACCAGACATATTGGTCAATGAGAACGGGTAGTTTGGAGGGGTTTTGTACCTCAAAATGGGGTTTTTTTGCGTTTTTCACATGTAATTAAAAAAAAATTACTAATTTTATATTTCACCATTGGAATCAGCTTAAAAAACTACACAATTAAGTTCCTTAAAGTTTTTCTCTATCTCCAACGGTTACCGAGATATTAAAAAATCTAAACACAGTACGTTGTATTGTGGGGCTCCAATGTTAATCTTATGGAGGATAGGGAAAAATTAATATTTCCCATATTGATGAATATTTTTGGATAAAACATGATATTTAGCTTCATGTGGTTGAGATCTATTCATTTATGCTTAAAAATCATAGTTTATGTGTTTATCTTGGCAGCAAACCTGCATACTCTTTTCCCATGTTAATCATATAGGGAATAGGCAAAGTCCTTTATTTATGGACAGATGTTGATGAAAGTTGGTATAAATGTTAAAAATAAAAATTGTTTATGGTAGAAATGCCTACTTTCAGTGTTCCTCACAGCAGTGAACCTGCACAATCTTTCCCATGTTAATCTTATGAAGGATAGACAAATAATTCTCATGTTAATTGACAGATTTTTATAAAACTTGTCAAATTTTATTATTGATATTATTGATTTGGAAATTCGCTGTGTGCGCAGGTCTGCTGCGACAGGGATATTTTCTTTTTTTCTCTCCTCTGGGGGGTGTCTGGTCGACTTTTTCCCCCCATGTAAATACAAAAAAAAACACGTAAATGTTATTTAACAATGTTATTATAACTTGCTATATAGTGTAAATTCGGCTTAAAGTTGCCAAACGGTAATTGTCAAGCACGTGAGGCATTGTAGACCTCTTAACAACTAGGTTAAGAAATCAAAAGCTACTAAAAAACAAGGAATATGTTAGATGTAAAGAACACATATGCCCACGTGGAGTAACATTTACATCCACTAGTACAGAGTCCACCCTGCCAGGGTAGATACATTGGCAGCATCAGCACAGTTGTAGCTTACAGGTAGGGGTATTTTTATGTAATGTTTGCCACCTTACTCCTTATTGGATGATATTGACTTAACACGGATTATTAGAATGATCAAACCTCTAAATAATATTATGTATCTATAGACTGAAATAGAGTCTGTGATTATTTACCAAAATTAATAAGCTGAGCAAGACAAGTGGAATTTGGCTGATAGATAATTTCAATTAGTGATAAAAGCTATGCTGGATTAAGGACTGTGTTCCCCCGATACCAATATCGTCTGCCGAACCAGTTGCTGAGCCAGCTTTTTGATGCTTTCATGAAACTATGCATGAAATTGAAATTTATTCATTCATTTTACAAACAAACATTACAATTTCACACTGTATAATAACAGGTAATACGAAATGTTCCCGCATAGGCAGAGCCTGTGCGCAGGGACAGATCCCTAGAAACAAATCGCTCGTAATATATGAAGACTACAGGGACTAACATTTTAGTTTATACTTTAATACTTTTTACTTTTTAACTGAAATGGCGACCTACCCAGGTAGGTATTTTAAGCCAAGTATGAATGAGGAATGAATGTAGGATGATTGTGGCGCGATCTTGTAGTCTTGTTACTGACTAAGGCCGACATGTTCCTTAGACAGGACTGTTAATTAATAGCCCAACAACCAATGGCAAATAAGGGACCTACAGTATAACGTGGAATCCGAACCACACCCTCTGAATTACGAATTGGTCTAATTATGAGGATGGTCTTTGTGGATTAACGTAGTATTCAATAGTGCGGACGTTAATCAACACCAGAGAACACCCAACCACCGCCATCTCTCACAACTATCTACAATTCGTGACCTCCAAGTAGCTGGATTATAGGACGTCGCCACCTCTCAGTCAAAGTAATATAATATGATATAATATAAATATGCATGTGGATGAAGGCAAAATAAAAAAATAAGTTAGTAATAAAAATAAAAAAAACTAGATATATTGCGATAATTGATTGAATAATGTGGAAATTATAATATACTAATTAATTTATTAAATTACTTAAAAAATTATCCTATAATGTGCCAAACTATGCCCTCCTGGGTATGTAAGTTAATTTAGTTATTTACAGAATGAATCTAAATGATATAATTATAATAAATAATAATAATATTGATTTCCCTATCCTACCAAACCCCAGCGGTTACCTCCCCTTAAGCTTAAGACTTAGCTGTGCATAAAAAAATCGGCGAGTCTGAAGAGGATCCTGCTGGACGTTGGCGAAATTTGGAGATACCGGTTGCAATTCTCGACATTTAAAAAGGACCTCCGGTCACGTGGCTCGGGGCCCGGTCAGCCAGTTTTGCGAACATAAGTTATGCACTTATATTTAAGTGGCGAGACGTAGTGCGGCATGGCACAACCGGCACCTTTCGCTCAAAAATTTGCGCCTGCGCTATGGGGAATAAGGTATGGGATTGGATGGTATGTGGAGTTGGTCCCCCCCCAAAAATGCCTTATCACTACAGTTCTGCAACTAGAAACCCTCCGTGGTCAAGGAAGAATCCCGAAAAAGCGCAGAGTGGGTCCAGTCTATCTCCAACCGGATCCAAAAACCTGACGGACTCCCAAAGGCTGGCACCTCTGTATAATTTTGAAATGGCCGCTTGAGAATCCCCAGTGCTCGGGATCCAACCCTTCTTTAAAAAATAAATTTTGAGACCTCCAAGACAGCAATTTATAAGAAAATTATATCATTTCATAATTATTTTGAAATATTGTTATACAATTGGTGTACAGCTTCATCTAGTTAGGTATATTACTGTATGCTAAAAAATCTAAATTTTTGTTCCTCGTGGCAGCAAATCTATTTGCTCATTCCCCATGTTTTTGTATGGAGGATAGTTAAATTAATATAAATTCCTTATTATTTGAAATAATGTGATACAACTGGGTAGATTTTATCCTATGCAGCTTCACCAGCTTAATTCCTATCCTAATGTTGTTATCATGTTTAATTCCTAAATCAATGGAATCTTGCTTAGTGTGAGTCTGCTGTTACAGGGACATGTTTTACATATTATTATATTTACGATATTATTTTATTGTAGGTTTGCCTTGGCTTCCAAAAGTGAGACAAAGGGATCTTGATGTGTTCTTGGACAATACAAGGATCAAGTTTGTTGGTTTTCCATTACACGGTGACCGTGACTCTTTGTTTGGGCTGCCACAGCCGATACACGAAAGTGTAAACATCTTAAAACAGGTATGTTATCAAAACGTTTTGGTGAAATTAGTAGATTTATTTAAATTTTTTAAAATTAGTTTGCTTATAAGCATTATGTGATGTGTAAATCACAACATCTGATTTATTATTGCGTTTGTTGTTTTTTTTGTACTTTTTGTAATATTTCAAGTTTGTTTTTGAAACAATACAACACACATAATAAAAATTACTTTTAACTTGCCAAACCTTTTAATACATTGTAAACACTATAATAATAAGAGGCAACAATAAACAATAACAAAAAACATATGTTTAAAATATTAAATAATTAATCATATTGGATATAGAGGCAGGCACTGAGCTTGGCTGTAAGTCCATATAAGTCCAAAGCCGTAACATACCCCCGCCCATGAACTACTTCGGGGTTCATGACAGAAATAAAGATGAATTAACAAAATAAGTCAAACAATAAGCAAAAGAATGCAATTTGGAAAAATCACACTATCAAGGCTAACCCCGCAGTAACTGGTAATGGTTAGCTCAAAAGAAGGCATGAAGATTTCAAGTCCAATTGAAACCTACCTATCCTACTGTCCTAAATTTGCCAACAGTTTCCTCTAGATTCTCCATAAAAACTTTCCTTGACTAACATAAGACAAACTAGTACTACGCAACATTTTATGCACATATTTGTTATTTGACTAACCAAAAGTTCCCTTTGTTGGATTACTGATATAGTACCTGGTGACCGAGCTTTGCTCGGATAGAATAAGACATGTTTTTACAAGTTAATTAGCAAAATTAAATCACATTTACTGCCCAATGAAAACATTTATGTGGTTGAAATAAAACTGATTTAATACACCATAATTAATATAGCACTGAACAAAAAGTATCGCCCCTGGTGGGTATGGAACTCGCGGCCTATAGTTCTTGAGGCCGACACGCTACAACTCGGCTACGACGTCAGTCAATTGAGCGATGCCGTTTAACGTCTCTTAGCCAAAGCCCATCATTTACTGTTTAGTTATCAATATTGTTATTATTAGCCTGTGATCAACTGATTTTGTTATAAATGGAATGAGGATTGAAAAGCAAAAGAGAAATTTAATTTATATCAATTAATTGGTTTGTTACAGTGGCTTCAAGCAATAGAACGAATACGTTTTCTATCAAAACACGGAAGATTTTGGAAATACTTTTTTCTGCTTTTATTTCACACAGCTATGTTATCCTTAAGTTTTTACAAATTGTTTAGTAACCTGATAATTTTGCATTTATTTAATTCATAAAATAAATATTAATGCATAACCTCTATATTGTTTCCCGCAGTCTTCAATCAAGAACTGTCAAACGGTTATAAACAGCTGTTTTGTTTTGTATTGTTTACATTTTATTCTCCATAAGCGTAATGTTAAATTTTTAGATTTTAAACTTAATATTACAGTAAAACACGAATTTTCCTGGACATTAGACCTATCTAGAACTTATTTTCTACTCGGAAATTAGTTATTTCCAAAATTTAAAGAAATTCCTCGGTGCCGTTTTCGAGATCCGTGTGCAAATATATATATATATATACAAACCTTGCTCGTATTATAGTATTGGATATATATATATATATACAAACCTTGCTCGTATTATAGTATTGGATTACTGCTCCAGAAGATCAGCCACAGTGGAAGCATAAAGGAATACTAAGTTGGAGAAAATGGAATAAGTGAAAGTGTCTAATAAAGTGTGACAATAAAGTGATTAATCAAAAATCTTCGATCAAAAAAAGCAAATAGAAAAAAAGACAACTTCTACAGCTAATCTTCAATGAAGCCGATCCACGTTATATAGCTGATGGATCAATATAACTTACCTATCAAGTGGAAGAAAGGTCAATTCCACCAAGCACACATCACTAAACAGCGAAAAATTGCTATTTTCAATAAATAGTAGCTAAGGTCGTTTTACAGTAAGATAATAATTTTTTCAAGGTATAAAATATAGGTATCATAGGTAAAATATAGGTATCATAGCAAAAAAGTTTTTCAAAATAAATTCTTTACTTTCTCCCCTTATACATAGTATATGGAAAAAGTATTGTTTTCGTCAACATTTTGGAATTTGAGTTGAGAGTGGATATATCCGTTTTTGGGTCCCCTGAATCCAAAAAAGTGGGTTTCGACGTGATGTCTGTCCGTCCGTGTGTATGTATGTTTGTGTACGTGTGTGTGTGTGTGTGTGTGTGTGTGTGTGTGTGTGTGTGTGAAGAATAAGAATAAGAAATATTTATTTGCCATTGACATAAACATATGTATCAGCAATTGTCAAATCCTATAATAACAAAAAATCACAACAAGGAAATAGTAAAGAAACAGTACAGACATCCTTAACCTATCCTATATTACAATGTCTTTTTTGTTTAAAAAATCTGTAACTAAATAAAAAGGATTTTTTAGTAGCCAGCTGTGTAATTCTTTTAAGAACAGTGAATGATTTTGATATGATTGAACAAATTTACTGAGTTTATTATAAATTTTCTGCGACATCGCTACATGGCTATTTAGACTTTTACTTAATCTAAAAAAATTTCTTTTAATATTGGAATTATTTCTAGTGTTATAACTGTGGATTTCATTACAGAATGTTTGAGAGGGTAAAGTTTTTAGGGCGTAGGCCATGATATCATAAATGTACAAATTTACGACTGTTTGAAAATCTAATTTAACAAAAAGAGGTTTGCAATGTGAGTCAGGGGGTTCATTACAGATAATTCTGACTATTTTTTTCTGAATCAATAAAATGTCGTGAATTTTTGGACTACTTCCCCAGAAAATCAGACCATAGCGATAGACACTTAGAAAAAAAGCAAAATAGGACATCCTTATATAGTTATTGTCAATAAGTGAAACTAATCTTCTGACCAAATAGACAACCCGAGATAATCTTGTGGACAAGTAATTTATATGGGATTCCCAGTTAAGCTGGTTATCAAAAAAATTCCTAAAAATGTTACACTTGATTGATTACCATGACACTCATAGTCTGTTGGTCTTAAACTAAATAAAATGTTTTGTGTTTTACTATGGTTCAAGAGGAGGCCATTAGACTGAAACCATGCCGAAGCATCTTTCATTGCAGTTTGAGTCAATTGTTGTAGTTCTGCTAATGTATTGCTTTTTGAGAGAAAGGTTGTATCATCTGCATATAAAATAGTTTTTATTGGCTTTGAGATATTACTTGGAAGATCGTTAATAGCAATTAGAAACAATAATGGCCCAAGGACAGATCCCTGGGGCACACCACACTCTATTTGAATTTGGTCTGACACATTACTATTTACTGAGACAACCTGTCTTCGATTACTAAGGTAAGATTTTAAAAACTTGAGAGAGGTATTTTCAAGACCATAATATTCGAGTTTCATAAAAAGATCTTGGTGGTCAACACAGTCAAATGCCTTGCTCAGGTCACACAAGGTGGCCCAAGCAAAGGCTTTAGACTCAAAAGTATCAATGACCTCACAGACCAGGGCGTCAATGGCATCGCGAGTTGATTTGCCACTGAGGAAACCAAACTGGGAGAAAGAAAAGAGTTTATTGGATTCTAAAAAAAGTTTATCTGATCAGAGACCAATATTTCTATTACTTTAGATAATATTGGGACTATTGAAATGGGTCTATAACTTTCAGGCTTGTTTTTCTCTCCCTTTTTTAAAATGGGACAGATCCGGGATAGTTTTAATTGTTCAGGAAAAATTCCTTCAGATAAGCAGCTGTTAATCACTGTGGTCAGAGGATGGAACAAGATTCCTTAATTAATTTACTTAAAGCTAACATTTTCTGCTTAATATTAGCAAGTTCAGCTGTGTACCAGATTTGTTTTGGCAACCCTGAAGTTTTACATTCTGAACTATTTAAAGTCTTTTTTACAGAAAAAATTTACTGAATTGCAAAGTTTGTTGAAGAAATAAGTAAACAAGGTATTTGAGTCAGTTGAACCACACATAATCTGCTCCCAGTCAGTGCAAATAAGCATTTCCAACAAATTACTTAAACCATGTTGTGGCAAAATTATTTTAAACAAAGTAGGTTTACTGGCATCACTGTGTGTGTGTGTGTGTGTGTTCAAGTTCAAGTTCAAAATCTCTTTATTCAAAATATTACATGATTGTACATTAAATAGGAATTTACAAACACATTATCATATTTTACAGTTTTTCCTCCCAATGCGCTTGGATCAGCGCGCGCGGGAGCTCAGTTGTAGCAAAGCAGTCCTTTATTCACTTTCTTGCTATACACAGTACAGTTTTAACTTTTGAATTTTTAAGTCTAATAATTTATTAACAATAGTGCAAACAATTAATAAAAATTTGCTATATTTTACAAAAAATCCATTGGATAAATTCTTTTTATTGTAAACAAACATAAAACTTAATCACATTGCAAACTTTGTTTCTTGAAAAATAACATTTAGTGAGAATCAAAACAAGTTTAACCCTATATATATTTTTTTTCCTTAGTAAACGGATGATAAATTATAATATCAGTATTAGATAACATTCAATAAAGCTCTAGGCAAACTTAACAATAAATAAACTATTTAAACAATGTGACATAACAACTGTAAAAAACCCTATAATCTAACAGAAATGGATACTACGATTAAAAAGAAAAAAGTGTAACAATTACCATCTAATTATAGCGATATGAGGCGTAGATTAACATTCATCTCAGTTATCTCTACCATCCAAATGAACTAACAGGAACAATAACAATCATCGAAACAATTCTGCAAATTTACAAAATTCTAAAATATTAAAAATTAACAATTATGTTTTAGAAACATTTATATTTAACAGTAAATACATTTTAAATAAATACCAATAAAAATTTAGAAGATAGAACAAACAGCAAATTATTCATGATTATACAAAAACTAACAGTGCACAACTCACAAAAACAATTTACTTCCTTAAAAATCTATGAGTTAACATCTAACTATCTCGCAGGGTTTTTACATATAGTAGAGCTTTCAATTTTACTCTAGGTTTTTTGTCGAACACAACATTCTGCCCACTATAAGTTGCAAACGTGTTATATATTTTTGGCGCTAAATAGCAAAACTGATGCCTACTAATTTCTTTAGTGAGAAACGGAACATCTAAAGTTAAATTTTGAGTTGATCTAGTTAATCTATTAGTGTGCCTTATTTTAAATTGGTTAAAATGCTTTTGGACAAATAAAATTGTTGAATATTGGTATAGTTGACTAAAAGTTAAAATGTTATTTTGAGAAAAAAGGTAACTCATTCTTTCCATTTTTTTTATGTTGAACATTGTTCTTAAAGCGTGTCTTTGGTTCATAATTACAGGTTTGAGCAAAGTTGTGAATGTTCCGCCATAGTGAATTATACCAAATCTCATAAGGCTTTCAAACCAACTTAGATAGACATTTTTTAACTGATCAGATCTTACGAACCCTTTCAAATAATAAAGAACATAATTAGCCTTCCTTAATTTTTGTGACAAAAAATTTATATGGTGGTCCCATTTCAACCGTTTGTCTATATAAAGGCCAAGGTATTTAACAAAGTCAACAACTTCAATACTAGAACATGTACACTTATACAAACATTGATGTTTATGACAATACAAACTCATTTGCCTTTGATGCACATCATTAGGAATATTATAGTCATAAAACACCACACACTTAGATTTACAGGAATTAATTAAAAGCTTATTTTCAGTTAACCACTGCGAAATCTTTAACAAATCTCTTTTAATTTTTAACTGTAAGGTTTGCTTATTGTAGGCAGAGCACACCAGTGCCGTGTCATCAGCATAAGCAAACACGGAAGAATACATATCTAAGTTTAACATATCATTAATATATATAAGAAACATAACAGGGCCTAGAACCCCTCCCTGTGGTGTACCAAAGTGCAACTCTAAAGGATCACTTATAATACCATTAATCTTTACCACCTGTTTTCGCCCTTTACAGAAAGACTCTAGCCATGAAAGTGCCAATCCACCAAAACCAAACTTTTTCAGTTTTTTTAGCAAAACATTAATATCTAACACATCAAAAGCTTTCTGAAAGTCAAGATAAACCGCTGCTGTGTAGTTGTACTTATCTGAGGCAGTAATAATGGTACTAACATGCTTTTCAATTGCTAAATCTGTACCTCGTCCAGGAAGAAAACCATATTGATTATTAGAAAACAGTGACTTTTGTTCAAAGTAATCTAGCATTTTATTTTTAATTAAAGTCTCAAAAATTTTGGCTATAACATTAATTACAGATATAGGACGGTATGAAGATACTTCTGTGCTGTCACCTGATTTGAAAATGGGGACAACAGAGGCTATTTTAAACTCATCAGGTACTTTTCCTTGCTCTAACGACTTCTTACACATAGAGTATATAAGCGGGGCAAAAATATCCAAATTTTGTTTAATTGTAGATATATTAATGCCATCAATCCCTGATGTACGCTTATTTTTCAAAGAATTAATTACATTAAGAACTTCTTCGTATGTACAATCAAATCCATCAAAGAACACCTCATACTCTTCATCAGTTTCCAAAAATAAATCGTAACCAAAATTTTCAAATTTTAATTTAGAAATTATAGAAGTATAATAATAGTTAAATTCATTAGCAACCTCAAACTCATTATCTGCCACAGTGACTACCTTATCTTTGACCTTAATATTATTTAAAGACTTTTTTTTACTTTTGATAATACCCTTAACAACATTCCAATACTTCCTAGAATCATTTTAACAGTCATCAATCAGAGAGGAATAATACTCAATTTTGGCTTTCCTAATTTTACCAGCTAGAAATTTTGAAAAGATTTTGTATTCATTTTTTAAAAATAAGTTGGATTTATCCTTACAATACGATTTAAACAAATTGTTTTTTCTATTAACTAGTCTAATTAAATAATCCGTTATCCACACATTTCTTTTCCTGTTTTTACTGTTCAATTTTTTTAATTGACAAGAGGTTACATAACATGCTTTGTAAACTTCATAAAATTTTTTTACACTTAAATCAATATTATTTTCATTAAAAACACCAGTCCAGTCTGCTAACTTTAATTGCCTTCTAAGCATATTATAATCTAGTATTTTACAATATTTTGGTTGTTCAATTTTGCTTACGATCCCCGACAAAGAAACATTTAAAGCATAATGGTCTGTGATATCTAACTTAACGACAGTGCAATCAAAATTAATGTTTTTAGAATTTCTAACAAGCGCATGATCAATACATGATTCACTGTTATTTACTACTCTAGTGGGTGTATTTACTAAACTTTCAAACCCAAACGAAGATATCAAATTTAAGTAGTCTTGACTCGAACTATTATTTTTTAGCAAACATAAATTTAAATCGCCAATAATAAGTGTGGGATTAACAGATTTATTTAAGATTGTTTCAAAGTCGGACTTAAATTGGTTAAAAGTAAACTTACAGTTTCTATAGATGCCATACACAGAAATCTGGAGGTCGTTGTCGTCGTGTCTCACATTGTAAACAATGTTGATCACTTCTGCTGTAGGTAAAGGAATCAGCTGATAAGAGTACTTCAATGTTGACTGAACAAACATGCACACTCCGCCACTCTGTCCATCTGACCTGGGTTGAAGTACAAGGTCATAGCCCGGCATGTCGTACTTAACTTCCTCACCACTTTTAATCCAGACTTCTGTTAGCACAATTAAATTATATTTTTCTGTTAAGCTGTTTAGATAAATACAAAGTTCATCAAAATGTTTCCTTAAACTGCGTATATTTAAAATAAAAATTTTAAAGTTATTTTCTAAATTGTAACTATTTAAAAAGGTTTTGTACATGCTTTATTACTAAAATTTATTTTGTATTAATTCCTCTCAGTATTGAGAACACCTTACGACTCGGTTGACTGTCCACTTCCATTTTCACCCAGCAGGGCGTTGATCTGCTCCAGAGAAGTTATTTGTACTCTTTTCCCGTCTTCTTTCTTCCTGGCGAAAATCTTCCCCTCTCGAGCCCAAACATACAGCCATCCTTGATCCTTGAGTTTTTTGGCATGATACAGCAGGTCTTTATTAAACGGCGTTAAATGTTCATTTACGTAGACATTGGTCCTCGGAGCCTCTTTCACAAAGTCGGTCGACTTAACACTTGTTTTCTTGCATTTCAACAAAAACGTGTCACGAGTCTGTCTATTAGAAAACTGGACAACTATGGGCTTAGGTCCTCGTTCACGCTTGGTTGGGATGCGGTGCGTGCGTGCGTGCGTGCGTGTGTGTGTGTGCGTGCGTGCGTGGGTGTGTGTGTGTGTGTGTGTGTGTGTCTCTGGATGTGTACAGAGCCACAGCCTACCCCGTTGGTCTGATTTAGATGAAATTTGGCATGTATGTATATATTCACGGTATCTCCAGGCGTTTTTTCATTTTTTTTAATTTTTTATTTTTAAGAGTAGTTCACCCCTAAAAAACCGTTAAAAATTTTGAAAAATCCAATTTTCTCAAAACGATTTTGATTAAAATTTAACAGTTTATAGTGCACAGAGTACTAAATAATTTGACATGAATAATTTGACCCGCATGTCTGTAAAACTGAGGGTCCACAAGCTATGGGCTTTTAAATGTAAAAAAGTCAAATTTTTAATTTTCAGCAATAACAATAAAAGTGAAATATAACTTGACTGGTGCCATTGAAACCAGCTTAAAAAACTAAATAATTAGTGCTGAATCATTTGTGTACGACTAACGGTTCCAGATAAAAGTTAAATTTACTGTCCATGATAAACACGTACGTTGCCTGTAAGCGCCCAATGTTATTCTTGCGGAGAATATAAAAAAAATCAACCTCTTCCTTATTTTCCAACACTGTTTTCCATGAAACTTGGTATGAAGCGTAAGGTCAAATCACCCAACAAAACCAACTCAAAAAAGCTTTGTATTACCCTGGGGAGGAGTTTCCCCCCATACAATTAGAACAATTAATTTAACATTGTCTCTCTTGTTTTTATTTTCTGAAATGGGATGATTATTTTTGAAACAATAAATTATTAAATGATACTTGGATAAACTTTGAACTTTTTAAATTTCAAAATATTAGATAATAAGTGAAACACTAATTTTTCCTTATCCTTCATAAGATTAATATTGGAGCAACAAAATACAACGTACTATGTTTAGATTTTTTAATATCTCGGTAACCGTTGGAGATGGAGAAATTCTTTAAAGAATTAAAGTTTTTGTGTAGTTTTGTAGTTTTTTGAGCTAATTCTAATGATAAAAGATAAAATTTGAAATTTTAAAAAAATTACATGGGAAAAACGCAAAAAACCAATTTTTTACACGTCTCTACCAAATTTGGTCTCGATCGGACCATTTTTACGAGAGTTATCGTGTTCACAGACACACACACACACACACACACACACACACACACACACACATACGTGGCAGGCGCCCACTCCGAGGACTTCAACTCCTGATAGGGATTCGAGGACACCGCTTAGACGTCATTTTACAAAAGAACGCACTTAAGTAAATTTTCATCTAGAATTAAGAAACAGAGTTCATACTTTACACACTTGAATTTTTAATTATTAAAGGATGTGTGTTTTGGATCCGAGGACCATGAATTTATAACATATATACGAGGACATGACTTCTGACTGCGAGGACACCGTTTCTCACGCATTATCCGAGGACAGTGCGCGTCTACTTCTATTTTTATCTCCAGCGTTGCGACTCCTGATAGGGATTCGAGGACACCGCTTAGACGTCATTTTACAAAAGAACGCACTTAAGTAAATTTTCATCTAGAATTAAGAAACAGAGTTCATACTTTACACACTTGAATTTTTAATTATTAAAGGATGTGTGTTTTGGATCCGAGGACCATGAATTTATAACATATATACGAGGACATGACTTCTGACTGCGAGGACACCGTTTCTCACGCATTATCCGAGGACAGTGCGCGTCTACTTCTATTTTTATCTCCAGCGTTGCCAGTTTTCTCCATTGATGCAAATTCTCCTCAACCAAAGAATCTCGGTGCTCAGCTTTGGGAACGTACACGGCCACCGGTACCCTCGTCATCAATAATTCTCATAATTTAAAATATATTATTTTTGGGCGATTCACTGACTTTGTTAAACACATTCATGTAAAACGATATAATAATAATAATTAAAAGCATTGTATTGATTTTAAATAAAAATAATCTACTTATATTTATGAATATAGAAGGCAAATCCTTACTAATTTTCACACTCCCCCTTTACCCAGGTGGCTAATATTTGGAACAATCATTCCTTAAACCTAAAACAGGAAAATTAAGAGAATTTAGTCTTAATCAAATCATAGAGCTCCATTCCAGTGACCTTAAATTACCCATGTTAGGACCATACTTAGAATTTTGACACCGCTAACTTTTCCGCCCAAAAAGAGTAAAATATTCTGACTACTACGCTTAGTGCTATTTTGGTACCGTACAGTAAAAAATTAATGTGTAAGGTTTTATATGGTATTTTTTATTTCTTGTAAATTATTTAATCTGTTCTTTAATGAAAAATGCTAAATGGTCTTAAGCCTTTATTTTTTACTAGCTCACCCGGTGAACTTCTAACGCCTGACAGTAAATACATGTTAACTTTAAATTGGCCAAGAAGAATAGCAAAAAAAAGAAGAAGAAATATATAATAGCAAGAAAAATTAAAGAAGAATAGCATTATGGCTTCGTTGTGCAAGATTAGATAATCTGGGTTGTTGAATAGTGTATAACATTACTGAAACGATAAGACATATTAATAACATTCTCGTAAAACAGATAAATCTGAATGGATTAATTCACAATTTTAAAGTCTACTTTTCTAATCAAACTTAATACGGTATCTTAATTATTAAATTCCGTAATAAGATCCTACTTTACTCCCCATACATCTGTCATATAGTTTGCTAACGCCAGCCGATCCCTCCCTTTCAAATACATTCCTATTTCTACATCCAATGAAAATTGTTCAAAATATAATTTACAAATCTGCTTGAAAATAGAACAGCGCGCCAAAACATGGAAAACATTATCATTTTTTTCTGAAATTGCACGAAGAGCAGAGATAATTCCCTACTAAAAGACATGGCTTCTAATTTAAACTTTTTAACCCGACTCTGCACTTTATTGCCCATGACATAACAGTGTCATCGGTTTAGTTCGCAGCGGACGTCCTCACTCGGCCTTCGCAATTTCTCCACCTATAGCCCGGCAAGTTACAAAAAAGTCCCGCGGTTTCTGTTACGCGCATGGAGGAGAGTGTGTCCGCCCGCCACTCTCCCTACTCACCCCCCTCCACGCTCGTCTATCGCAGCCAAGCATTCACGCACTATGTCTTGCCTTCAATCACACTGATTCAATATTCCTCTGCGCTAGGAAAACGTTGTAAAAATCCACAAACTTATATCGCTTAAGTTAAAGTTAAATAGATACTGAGTGATTTAAAAAATAACTATATTTCTAGGTACATAATTTCATAGGTTTTTCCAGTAATTTCATTGCACGCTTATTTTTCGTATAACAGTGTGTTTGAACGCAATTATAACAAGGCAATACAAATGTTCTATTACTGTATTAAATGTAATATTACCGAAACTATAAGAATTAATCGTGTTGTAATGGAACTACGTCACCGCAAACGTTTTGCCGTATAACACGGAAAAACTTAAATCGTTTTCAAAATGCTTGTTATTTACAAATTTCATTTCCAAGGGCATAACACGTTTCAGAATAAAGCACCTAATAATTAGACTTAAACATTCTTTTCTTATTGAATATACGTTGCTATTGAATACGGATATAAGCTGTCAGTACATAATCTTTTAAAATAGAACTGAAACCCTTTAACATAATCCCAGCTATAATAAAACCAAAACAAACATCAACTGTAAAATCCGAGTTAGAAAAAAAACTGGTGTTAATAAATTAGAATGCAGTAGTTGTGACAAATACTACTGTATATAGCTCACATTGGACGTTCATTCATCAAGAGAGCCAAAGAACATAAGACCAATCAAAGTTTAACACAACAAAAATGCAGCTATGCCAACATGTCATTGATGAATGACATTCAGTTTCTAAAATTGAGAATAATATAAAAATCCTCGTAAAACGAAATCAGAGTCACATATTAGATACGCTAGAGGAGGATAAACAGATATACAGAGGCATATACAGAGCCCTACAACATGAAAAAGATATCGTATTAAATGAAAAATTAAACTATAGCTTGCATTTCATAATTAATAGTATTTTAGAAATTCAAGGCCATCAGACGAGTTCATCTTTAGGGGTGGAACAATGTAGGACGAGTCCACTATCAACGTTATCACCCCCCCCCCCCCCCGCCGACACCGAAGGTCGCATCACCCTCAACGCCTTGACTAGCGAGTGTCCAGCCAACAACAAACTGCGAAGGTCCCATAGACAAATTAATAGAATTTTAACCTACATGTCAAAACAGAGTTTTTATCATGTTAAATGTTGACTTTTGTTTTTTTAATGTCCAAAAACCTTGACGATGTCGTTCCGACTGACATGCATACCAATCCAAGCTAACTAACTACACGTGATCATGTCACAAGAATGATATATGACGAAACCGGTCGTGTCAAAAAGTTACAATTTGAGCTGCTCACGAAAGGTAACTTAAAACCATTAATCCAATAATTTTGGTTCGGTCACCTTTTACCATAAGTATAACATTTCGTCGAACGGATTTCATTTTAAGCCAAAACATATAAATTTATATGACAATTCGTACCCGAGGTGTCCAAATTTTTAACGTTAACATTTTCTTAGATATGAATTAATATGTAAAAACTTGAAACCGATCGACGGACAGAAAACTGTTTCTAGATAGGCCTCATTTGTCCTAACGTGTTTAGTTTTACCTAAATTATCTGCAAAGTTTTTCTACGGCCGCTTCTGAACACTCTGAATATATAGCTCTCAAACCAGTAACCCTGACTAACGTTAAGTTGACACTTAATAATATATTATATTCAGATATAACCAAATCTGTATGAAAAAGACGCATAGTAGTGGATTTAAGGAAATTTGGGCCCTAGGTTAACTTTAATGTGCGGCCCCACCCTCTCCAGCTTTGGCCAATTATTTAACATAGCATTTTTAGATGGTTCAGAAATATAGCCAAAATATTCATCCTTGACATTTGTTTATTGTTTATATTTATCTAAGAAAATTGTAATGAAGTCAAAACTAAACACAATAGTGCTATTTACTTTCTCTACTGTTGAACGAAGCTGTGGGAGGGAGCCTCCGCCGTCCAGTGTACCACAGATATCAATTTGAATGTTTTAATACAACATTAAGGGCCGGTTGACGAGATCGGGGTTTCGTAGTCCGGGGTTATCGTTGGTCTCGGCCAAATTTAACCCCGGACTAAAAATCGGCTTGACGAGACAGAGATTAAAATGCATTTGGTCGAGAGCAAGCTTAGCCGAGACCAACGCTAGTCCTGGGTTAACAGCGGGGAATGGCAGGGAATTTTCGCTGGGAAGGTTGGCAAGGGCCACATCCGCTATATCTTCCTGGCTGCTCTTTTCTTTCGCGAAATGTTCCAAAACCAAAACAATGGGATGGCATTGCAGGGTGGGGGTTTTAATAAATAAAAGCGTAAACCCACACACATGTGTAATATAATATTAATGTAATTTATTTATAGACAAACAAAAATTATATTATAAAATAAGTAATCATATATGTTATTGAATTCATTGCATGTTTAGTATAAAATAAACGGTATCAGTGGACTGACACACACTTTCTCCCTTAAGTAAATTTAAAAAAGAAAACCTGTAATAAAACTATCATGTTCTTCAAAGTTTATCTAAATATCATTTAATAATTTATTGTTTCAAAAATAATCATCCCATTTCTGAAAATAAAACAAGAGAGACAAAGTTAAATTAATTGATTGAATTGTATGGGGGAAACCCCCCCCAGGTCATACCAAGCTTTTTTGAGTTGATTTTGTTGTGTAATTTGACCTAACGCTTCATACCAAGTTTTATGGAAAACGGGTTGAAAATAAAGAAGATATTGATTTTCTTAATACCCTCCATAAGAATAACATTAGGACAACGTACGTCAGACAACGTAAAGCGTTTATCATGGACAGTAAATTTAACTTTTCTCTGGAACCGTTAGTCGTAGACAAATAATTCAAAATACTAATTAGTTTAGTTTTTCAAGCTGGTTGCAATGGTGCCAGTCAAGTTATACTTTACTTTTATAGTTTTTTTCTGAAAATTTGAAAATTTGATTTTTTTACATTTAACAGCCAATAACTTTTAAAACATTCCCTTGAGACATATCCATGATCTAACCTATTTCCCCCAGGGAAGTAAATAGAAATATTTAACAGCAGATAGCCTGCCCTTATTGCCATCGTACCATTTCAGATTTAATATTTGTCGTTTTTCTCCCATTCTTTTCTGCATAAACTTACGATGCTTTGGATTCCTGGTGGAGCTTTTCTTAGGTATCTGTTTAAACTATGAGTAAAAGTATTAATTTACCTTGTTATGTAAAAGTATACTGTACTAGGTAATTATTATTTAAATTTACCTATGTTTAGCATTTTTTTAACAATCGGTAATGAAAAAATATAAAAAAATAAAAAAAATTTATGGGTAGTACAATTGTTCAAAATTTAATGAGGATTTCGAATTTAACATTATTTTTAATTTTAAAAAAACTATAAGCGAGCAAATGAGATAATCCCGACATGATGTCCCGTTAACCCTGGCCCCCCCTGGGGTTAAGTCCGAGTCTAAAACCATTGTTCTTTTTAGCCGAGACCAAGCTCTTTGCGCTAGAACTTGACTCGTCAAGCCGACAGTTTATCTTTTTTAGTCCGGGGTTATCTATGATTGGACCGTCAAGCGAACATTTTAAGCCCGGGTTTATCCCTGCCATAATTGCCTCGAGTCTAACATTTTGCGCTCGGGCGTAGCTAACCCCGAGCTCGTCAAGCCGATTTTTTAGCCGGGGCTAAAAAACCAGTTATAACTGGATTTTGCGCTCGGACTTAAGATAACCCCGATCTCGTCAACCGGCCCTAAGTATCGGTCCGAGGGACTGGCGGTTTCTTGTCAAACCGTAACCTGTCAGCTAGTTCCTGACCTTGAAATTGAAACAGCTGACTGTCTTCATTTGTCCAAAGTTATTTCAGTTAAATATACACTTGACTTAGTAGCTATATAGATTGCAAGACCTAACAGATGAAAGATCTTGATCTTTGCTCGTATAGAAAAAGACATGTATTATACAAGTTAATTAGAAAAATTAAAACACATTTTTTACTCAATGAAAACATTTATGTGGTTTAAATAAAACCGATTTAATACACCTAGTGATGTAAAATACCCAGGTACTTAAAACTCCGGGTAAATACCCTGGGTATTTACTCGGGTAAATACCCAAAAACCATAAATACCCGGGTATTTTGGGTATTTATGAAATCGATTTAAATTAATTTATATTTATCCCTAAATATGTTTGTTATCATTACATGATAAATTAGGATAGTCTATAACACCTTTTACAGTAACTTGAAGATTTTATAGTACCTTTAATTTAACGATTTAGCACTTTATAACCTGATAATTTTGTATTTATTACGTACATAAAATAAATACGTATGGAAAATTTAAACGTAATATTACACGAAAACACGAATTTTCCTGGACATTAGACCTATCTAAAACTTATTATCTACTCGGAAATTAGTTATTTCCAAAATTTAAAGAAATTCCTTAGTGCCATTTTCGAGATCCGTGTGCAAATATATATACAAACCTTGCTCGTATTATAGTATTGGATATATGCATATATATATATATATATATACACATATGTATATACATATTGCAATATATATATATATGCAAACTATCACCATCTGCAGCTGGTTTACAGTAATGATTATGAATTAATGACTTCAAACTTATTGCGAAACATGGAATTTAAAAGTAAACCTTGAAAAATCAAAAATTGTAGTTTTCAGAAACGGAGGGAAATTAAAAAGAAATGAACAGTGGCGTTATCAGGGGCAATGAGTTGAGTGTGTAAATAGCTATAAATATCTTGGGGCTGTTCTCTCATCAAAATTGTCTTGGCAGACCCATTTTGAGGAAAAATTATGCGTTTAAAAAAATGCAATTAATTCGATGTGGTCAAATGTTTTTAAATTAAAAATGGAGTGTTTCAATGCAGTGATCAGATCCGTTATGTGTTACTCGGCGCAAGTATGAGGTTACCAACAATATGACACTGTTGAGCAGGTATTTCGCTTATTTGTAAAGAAGATAGTTGGTTTACCAAGATGTACACCAAATTATATGTTATATTTAGAAACAGACACAGATCCTATTTTTTTATCCCATTTATTTACATTAAAGTTACATTTTAACTATATTTTAAAAGTTCTGAATATGCCAGATTCCCGGTTGCCAAAACTACTAGCAAAAGAAATTATTCGCAGGCGAGTTTCCTGGTTTAGCGAGAGGCAGCGGTTGGCAGACAGAGTCTCGGTGCGGTTATCAGTGGAGCAAGGGGCATACGATGAGAAAAAGGAACAGCTGACAAAGTTGCTGAGTGCGGTTCGTGATAACGTTCGGCACCGGTTCGTCCAGGCGGCCTTGGATGCTCGCTATCACAACATGTACAAAACTCTCGATTTTCAGCTGGCAGACAGAAATTACATTTTTTGTACAAACAGTAGTGGATTTAAGAAAATTTGGGCCCTAGGGAATGTGCTGCCACCTCCCTCCCAAGCACTTGGAAAATATTAAATATAGGATTTTTAGATGGCTCAGAAAGAAAGATAGCCAAAATATACATCCTTGAACATTTATTTATTGTTTATATGTATCTAAGAAAATTATAATTAAGTGAAAACTAAACACAATAGTGTTCTTTTTTCTCTACTGTTGAACGAAGCGGCTGGAACATATTAGTTGGAATGTTTTAATACAGCAATAGGTATAGAATTCTCAATCCCGGGATCCCGGTCGCTTTTTGTGCCTACTAATCCCGAGATTAGAGTATCTCAATCCCGGGATTAAAAGGATTGCATAAAATAATTATTTTAAATTTTTTCAAAATTTGAATGTGTAAACTACTGCAAAAGCCGTCTTTATTAACACTGTAAACATTTTAAATATCGTCATTAATGTTTGAATATAATAAATAATAGTTTTCATTTGTTTTATTAAGTCCTTTTAACACTACGGTGCTCGCGCGAATTGCACTCCCGTCATGTTGTTTTGTTCATAAAACGTAGTTGACAGTCCGTGTGACCTTGTGCAACCACCACCTTCCCTCTGACATTCCTGGAACATGGAACCTGTCAGTATAGTGTCATCAACCGATTCGGCCAAACGAATTTCCTATTGATTTTCCCCGTGTGCCACATTATTGGAGTGCAGGTGCACTCCTCGCGAGCATCCGTGTTCCGTTTTTTCCCACTGAGTGATATATGTTGTGAGTATATATTATATACTTGGCATCCACGTCCCTTCTATGCCAAGTATTCGCCCAATGCATACAGAAGCGACGTGGCGCTGGCGGCCGCCCTCTCGTCCGCGCCATGTCGCTTCCGCGTTCCTCATGACGCAACGGAAGCGACATCTTAGCGTCCCTTGACGTTGTGAGAGACCATTGGGTTTATGAATCTTTTGTTGATTTTTTTGTGTGTTTGTCGTGATCATGCGAGGTGACAATGCATTTAATATTAGATTTTAACATTTTTTAATTTTTATTTAATATTTCATATTTTGCAAACTTATAATTTATATCGTACAATGCGGGTGTATAATTACTTAAAATTTATAATTTTTTAAACATTTGAAATCCCCGCATTTTCTCTAAGTTCAACCCATTTGCAATGAATGTTAGCTCGTGAAAAATACTTGTTCACTAATCTTTTATTGTTCATGTATTTTTTATATATTTTTACTTATTTATTACTGTATGCCACCACTGAATTTGTATTTGTATACAGCCGCCTGTACACAGGACGGCAAAATTATGAGATATTTAGTTATGCTCAACTGTCTCTTTAATAAAGAGTCAGGGGAATTTGTCATTAGAGATATATCAGCTACAGTAGTAGCTGCTTTATGAGTTGATATTTTTAAGAATAAATGTCATAAAGCAGACTTATTCACAATATTTAGTGGAAATGGTTGATGATCAATAAAAGTGTAAAGGTTTCATGATAAAGGTTATACAAGTTAGGAATCAAAAGTAATTTTACTATAAAGACGTTAAATTCAAAAGAAATGGCTCTCAACTAAAAATACAAAAACTGATTTAACCATTATCACAATTAAACAAATCGATCTCTTTAAAAAAATGATTGTATTTACTTCCCTGTGGGAAATGGTTAGATCATCGATATGTAATAGATGAACGGATAGTAAAGCGTATAATCCGTATAAAAGCGTATAAAGCTTATAATCCGTTCCTGTCTGGATATGTCTAAAGGAAATCAGTTCTTCTAAACAGCTGTTCTTATTTGTATATACTAAAAATCAAATACAATAGTTTTAGTAGTTTCTATGGAAACCTGTTACAAATTTTCTTCTTACAAATTGCCAACACCCCCCACCCACACAGCTAAGACATATTCTTGTCAATAATACATATTGAAGAATAAGTAAAATTTGACATATTACTTACGGATTATCTTCTTCATGGTCAAACTATAAATATAATAAATTGATGAAGTAATAAAAATTGGAATATAAATACTGAAGTAAAAATAATTATAAAAATTAAAATGTCGTATCTTATCTCTATATATAAAATTGAATGTGTGTAAGTATGTATGTCCTTTATGCGTTGCCAAACTAATCATCCGATCGCCATGAAATTTTAGGAAGTTGTTCTATATATGTCCGGGAAGGTTTTAATGAAAAAATATTTTCGAAAACCCCATAACTTTCCATTTTATGGCGTTTTAAATTTCTAATGTTAACCTAATGGAGAGAAAGTTTGTTTAAAAATTTACTACAATGAAAACATTTGATTTCCTAGCTGATTGGTTTACTTTCCATTGGCAATATGCTTTACTATCCAATGCCATCTGAATCATTCATTAATGTAAAACTATGAAGTAAATATGTGCTGTATAAAATGAACAGCTTTATTCGCCACGTTAATAGTTTAAGGTTTTGGGGGATTAGGTATTTATATTTATATTTTCTGTCTGATTAAAAGTCATATCTATGTTGGCCAAATAAAAAATAATTACATTGATTGTATATATTACGTCTATTATAATAATCAGCTGTTGTTATCTTTCCTATAAAAGCCGTTTTACCCTTAGGTTTGGTTTGGGTTTGGATTGGATTTGAAAATTGTGAATTAATCCACTCAGATTTATTTGTTTTATGAGAATGTTATTAATATGTCTTATCGTTTCAGTATTGTTATTCACTATGCCGCGACCCAGAATATATAACCTTTCACAATGAAGCCGTAATGATATTCGACTTCAGAACATGGACGATCTGAAAGTTAACATGTATTTACTACTGTCAGGCGTTTCTAAGTTCGCCGGGTCAGCTAGTCATAAATAAAATAATTTAATAATAGTTTATTGCATTTACAATTTACAAAAGTTGCATGGCATACTTTTTTAAATTTATAAAGCTATATTATGAATAGTTTAAGAATGCTTATGAGTAGTTTCTTATCAAGTTCACATTTTTATAAAATTAATTTAAGATACAACATTAGGAAATAATTAATGCAGTTACAGTAGCTAATTATTTTAACCCTTTGATGAGTGTGCTAAAAGTACATATTTTAGTAAGGACGTCATATTACGTAATAAATAACTTGTTTCAAGCAAATAGTAATAGGCAGAGAAGTGAAAATATTTGACTGAGAAATGAAATTGAACATCCCGGTTCAAATATAAACAAACCCCCACCTCCTTCCGCCTATCAAAATCTCAAGGTCGTAGTTTTATAACAACGGGTGTCTCTATTGTCTGTTGCTGTCGCCAAAAGACATCCGGTTGGACTGTGAATCACAAGTTTACCGTTTGTAAAAAACGTTTACTCTAAAATGCAATACCTTATTGCAACATTGTTTTATGCAACAATGAGCTTCATTGTATCTGTGCAAGATAGATTTTTTATCACCATGGCCGTGGTAATAGCAAGCCTATGAAAATGAAACATTTGATATAATAGCCGCCCATTGTAATATTTACCCTTTGGAATGTTGCATTATTCTCTTAAGGTTTTTGACATGAATATATCTTAGCTCTGGAGGGATGTTACGGATTTTAAAAATGGAAAATATGTAACAGGTCCCATAGAATGGATGGTTCCATAGAAACCATCAGTTATTGTATTGAATTTTTTATGTTAAATAATAAGAACAGCTGTTTAGGTGAAGTGGAAACATTCTCTTTAGACATATCCATTATCTAACCTATTTCCAACAGAGAAATAAATACAAACATTAAAAGGCAAACATTTTTGGAAAAGATATTAAGAGTGAAAACATGGAACTACTTTTATGCTGCGCGAGGAAGGAAAGGAGGCTGTCAGTTGATAACAAAAATAAAACTATTAACTAACAATAATTTGTTTAAACTAATTTTTCAAATTCGATTGCATTTTTCCTTGATTATACTTACAAATAATATTATTATGGGTCTCCCTTTTCTAGCGGAGTACGAGTGTAGAGATAAAACCTGTAGTTTTTCGTCTGCAAAGGCTAAGACAAAGCTATGATGTTAGTGGGGTTTCAGGTATTCTTAACTAAATTTGATTTATTCTCAAAACTAATATACTCGTATTTTCCAAGAAATAATGTATTTGTCTCTCCCGTGATTAGTATGGGCATCGACTTTGGTCAATCGAATCTTGGTACCAATACCAAGTTCCAGCTATTAATCGGCATCAATCGTGAATAAACCTATTCACGATCTGACTGCAGACGGATAAAGATATGAATGTAACCACGTTCATATATCTTTATCCGTCTGCAGTCAGATGATAAAGCATTGTTACATTTAGTTTCCAACTGAATTATTTGCATAATGGTTTGCTAATTATGAGCCATGAATTAGAATCTCTATAGTTTTGCTTTGACAGACGTCACTTTTGTATTATTTATCGTCTTCGAATATTCGATCGACATCGAACATTTTCAGACTCCTCGAGGCGGACTGAATATTCGCGATATTTGAGATTCGGATGTTCGAAGTTCGAATAATCGCACAACCCTTGGAAATAGAGATTGGTGTTTTCAAGAATATAAATGAAATAATACAATGTTCAAGACTTTTGCATTACCAGTTTATCAGTCCAGATACGTCATCCATGCAAAAGTTCACAGATCGTGGAAAAGGTGCTGAATGAATTCGCATTCGAATCGTACGAATCCAATTCGGAATGTATCTAGCGTAAGATTAGATTAGATTATTTAAATGGCGACCATACCACAAGGTAGGTATTTTAACACTAATATGAATGAGGATAGAGTGCAAAAGGATTGTGGTGCAGTCTTGTAGTCTTGTTACTGGACTAGGACTGACATTTTCCTTAGGACAGGACTGTTAATCAATAGCCCTACATCAGATGGCAACTAAGGGACCTACAGTTTCACGTGGAATCCGAATCACGGTCTCTGAATTACGAATTGGTCTAATTATGAGGATGGTCTTTGCGGATTAACGAAATATTCAGCAGTGCGGACGTTAATCAACACAAGAGAACACTACACTACACCCACCGACCATCTCTTACAACTATCCACAATTCGTAACCTCCAAGTAGCTAGATTACAGGACGACGCCACCGTCCCAGTCAAGCGGGGAATCACTTATTAATCCTCACGTAAATATTATGCGTATAAGTTAACTGGTATTTACTAGTTTCTAATTAGACAAAAAACACTCGAAATGTTTCACTAGATCGAAAACTGATAGAAGTTCATGTATATTTTTACAAACAAATTACCCTAATAGTTAATCATATAGTTTTTATGTAAATGACATGTTTCGGCTATTTATGTCATCATTGTATTATTGAGCACGATAGCTATTGTAAAGAGGCTTTGGCCCTAATTATATTTAGTACAGACGTGTAAATAAGTAATTAATATGACGAGCTAGAATACACCCTCATTCGGTCTATTAGAAGGAAAGGACTTTGTATTAGTTTTTACTGTAACATTACATTCATCTATGAAGGTAAATAACATTAGAGTAAGTTTATTCAATCATTGTGTTATTATTTTCCCGAGATCTTGAACGTTGCAACAATAGTATTCAATTCCACCCAAACAGTAGTACAAAAATCTCACATATCTTCTAAATATCTTCTTATAGTTCGAGTCTGCTGAAGAATGGCTTAAAACCCACCACACATTTCCACGGTAGGAGATATGCATATTCATTTGCTATGGTTTACTAGCTGTTGTATCCGGCTTCGTCCAGGGGAAAAAGGTCCACCGTTGGAAATTAGAGGATCATTTGAGTTTAGGTGGGCGAATTGGCTTTGCTCAGTCGCCAGTGAACTCCCCACGCTCGTTCACAATTTAGCCCTCGAAAAAATGCATGTATTATACTTTTACTTTATACTTTTATACTTTTAACTGAAATGGCGACCTACCCAGGTAGGTATTTTAAGCCAAGTATGAATGAGGAATGAATCTAGGATGATTGTGGCGCGATCTTGTAGTCTTGTTACTGACTAAGGCTGACATGTTCCTTAGACAGGACTGTTAATTAATAGCCCAGCAGCCGATGGCAACTAATGGACCTACAGTTTAACGTGGAATCCGAACCACGGCCTCTGAATTACGAATTGGTTTAATTATGAGGATGGTCTTTTTTGTGGATTAATGTAGTATTCAATAGTGCGGACGTTAATCCACACAAGAGAACACTGCATCCACCGACCATCTCTCACAACTATCCACAATTCGTGACCTCCAAGTAGCTGGATTACAGGACGTCACCACCGTCCCAGTCTTGCATTGCATTCTCGATTGAGCATCTGGTCAGACCAAGACTATAATTTTGACTTATAAGAAATACGTTGGGACATTTTATATCCACTGGGACGGAGCCTGAGAAAAGTCTCAGAGACAAGAGGACGCAAATAAAGTCTGTGTGTTACTTGAGGATATTAGTAGTAATATAATTACAAAATATGAATCAAAGCGGTTGAGCATTTTGGGCGAGAACGAGCACCTAACACCCAAACAAACTTACTAACCTCCACATTTATAATATTTGTTGGATATTTTTTCAGTTTTCATATTGAATTTATACGTGATAATTTTTTTTATTTGTCATATTTTGTTTTTTTTATGTGAAGCGCATTTAAATTATTTGTGAAGTTGAAAATCACCGAGTACGCAAGTCTGTTGCAATGGGGTACCGGTATTTACACATTTTCTTAGCACTAAGAAAATTATTTTTGCCATCCGAAGCCGGGGTCATCAGTAATCTGTTTGACGTTAGCGTAAAATGCTATATAAATCCATTTAACAATTTATGTTACTCCGAAAGAAAATTTAAATGTTAATGAAATTACAAATACTACGTAAGGACATTTCTTTGCCGTATAATACTCGAAAAATGAAAAAAAATAATAGAAACGAAAGAGTCCTCGGATACAACCCCTTCAACGTACACCAAACACACCAAGAAGGAGACGTCGCTCGTTCCACAGGCAGACGAAATGAACATCCGGTCAGGAACACTTGACAACATGGGATAGAATTGGCAACGCAGGAAATAAAAATAGATGCGCCGAGTCCTCGGATAATGCGTGGAAAGTCAAGTTGAAAACACACATTGTGTGTGTAAGAATGCCGGGCGGGCGTCCTCGGATAATGCGGGAGGAGTGGTTGGAAACACACCGTGTGTTAACTCTGCGATCGCAGCGCGCCAAGCGGCAAAACGCTGAACTAGCGATCCGCCCTAGGGTACGGATCTGAGGACATTTTTCGAAATTGATTTTTTTGCATGAAACAACAATAAATGGGAAGATATAGAAGAATATAAGGGTATTTGTATCCGAGGACACTAAAAATGTCCTCGGATCCAAAAATGTCCTCGGATACACGGTGAAATTCCAACCCAATGTCCTCGTATACTACGCCTGCCACACTCACACACACACACACACACACACACACACACACACACACACACACACACACACACACACACACACACACATATATATATATATATTTATATTTATTTATATTTATATATATATTATAAATGAGTACCATATTACCCTTGCATTAATTCATTTTATTTAACACAACATGTTTCGAGGATTATCTCAATTTCAAGTGTGTACAAAAATGTTACCTCTAAATATAATTAGAAGTTAAATATAAAATAAATATAAATACCCCCGTCGCAGCAGTCCTGCGTACTCAGCGAATTTCCAAATCAATAACATAATAATATATGAAGGTTTTATCATTATCTTTTAATATATATTAGTATTATTTGCCTACTCTCCATAAGATTAACATAGGTAAAAGTATGCAGGTTTGCTGCTGTGAGGAATGCTGAAAGTAGGTGTTTCTAGCGTAAACAATTTATATTTTTAACATTTATACCAACTTTTATCAACATCTGTCCATAAATAAAGGACTTTGCCTATTCCCTATATGATTAACATGGAAAAAGAGTATGCAGGTTAGCCGCCATGATAAACACATAAACTATGATTTTTTAGCATAAATGTATTGATCACAACCACATGAAGCTAAATATCAAGTTTCATAAAAAAATTAGATAATAAGTGAAACATTAATTTTTCCTTATCCTCCATAAGATTAAAATTGGAGCCCCAAAATACAACGTACTGTGTTTAGATTTTTTAATATCTCGGCAACCGTTGGAGATAGAGAAAAATGCAAAAACCCATTTTTGGGGTACAAAACCCCACCCCCCCAAACTACCTGTTCCGATTGCCCGATATGTCTGGTTTACGAACTTGTCCGAGCAAATGCAGAAATACACGTCTCAACCAAATTTGATCTCGATCGGACAATTTTTGCGAGAGTTATCGTGTTCACAGACATACACACACATATATATACATATATATATATATATATATATATATATGGTATATATATATATATATATATATATATATATATATATATATATTTATACATACAGTAGAACTCCAATTATCCGAATTAATGGGGACCGGGACCCATTCGGATAATCAAATATTCGGATAATCGGAGTTTTTTTTTTAATTGCCTTTAGAGAGAAAAAAAGCTACGTTTTGATATTGCACTATTTTTTTATTGAATTAAAAATGTTAAGAAACATGATATTTCCACATGTTTTAAATATAAATATAATGTAGGTACAAGTTTAGAAATAAAAATCATTATTTTTAAAAAACCTCTCCGTCAATGTAAGCTGTTTTGCGGTCTTCATCCGTTTTCGGGCAGCCAGGTCATGCATTTGCTTGATGGTGAGCAGTTGCAAGTGGTCACACTCGGGCTTCGCGGAGGGAAGAATAATAGCGCACTTAATGACTTTTTTTGGACAATTTTTTTTCTGAAAGTGATTCGGATAATCGGCGATTCGGATAGTCGGAGTTCGGATAATTGGAGTTCTACTGTATATATATATATAAATATATATATATAAATTTTAACGACTTGTTTTTGGTCTCAAGGCACCTAAAGAAGAAAAAAGAACATGGTCCCGGGCTTAAGTCTTACCATGAGACCTACGGTAATAGCTTCTTCCCTATGGGAAATTCGCTAAAAATACCCCTGTCGCAGAAAACCTGTGTACTCAGCGAATTCCCAAATCAATAATATAATAATAATAATATATAACAAGTTTTATTAAAATCTGTCCATAAACATGAGAATTATTTGCCTATTCTTCATAAGATTAACATGGGAAAGAGTGAGCTGGTTTGCTGCTGTGAGGAACACTGAAAGTAGGCATTCATACCATAAACAATTTTTATTTTTAACATTTATACCAACTTTCATCAACATCTGTCCATAAATAAAGGAGTTTGCCTATTCCCTATATGATTAACATGGGAAAAGAGCATGCTGCCATGATAAACAAATAAACTACCATTTTTAAGCATAAATGCATAAATCTCAACCACATGAAGGTAAATACCAAGTTTAATCCAAAAACATTGATCAATATGGGAAATATTAATTTTTTCTTATCCTCCACAAGATTAACATTGGAGCCCCAAAATACAATGTACTGGCTATGTAATGGCTAGAACGTTTCACTCATCAGCGCAGCGCGTTAGCCGGTTCAGCCATTAGATTATTAGATTACCATTTTGAAATGGCGACCTACCCAGGTAGGTATTTTAAGCTAAGTATGAATGAGAAATTATTGTGGGATGATGGTTGCGCGATCTTGTAGTCTTGTTACTGACTAAGGCTGACATGTTCCTTAGACAGGACTGTTAATTAATAGCCCAACAGCCAATGGCAACTAATGGACCTACAGTTTAACGTGGAATCCGAACCACGGCCTCTGAATTACGAATTGGTCTAATTATGAGGATGGTATTTTGCGGATTAACGTAGTATTCAATAGTGCTGACGTTAATCCACACAAGAGAACACTACACCCACCGACCATCGCTCATAACTATCCACAATTCGTGACCTCCAAGTAGCTGGATTACAGGATAGCCACTCAGTGCATAGGAGTTGAAAGCGCTTACTTGGTTATAAGACCTGACCGGTTGCAGTCTAGTGCACTACGAGAACGGTTCGGTTGTTTGCCCCCAGAGGGCAACACGGTCACGTAGCCGCTAGTGTCTAACAAGTTCACTAAACTGACGACAGATGCCTCCACCTGCCACTTCTTATTGAATATGTAAATGCGTCGTAAATTACGACTTTGCCATTTCTAGGGTTAAATCTCTAAAGTTACTAATAGTCACAGGGGTTTTCATCCATGCAGTTGGACCAAACCGGTATAAAGCTGAAAACATAAAAGTTTAAAGCAGTCAAAAAACTTACAAACGAACCATACACTAACCATTACACACAAAAGAAACCAAAAACGTCCGCTCGTCACGGAGACTCAAAGACAACTGAAAGAAATGGGCGTGTCCCACCGGAACCGGAAACAAAATGGCCGCCGCCAAAATCCAAAATCCAGGCGAAACACGTACAACAGGATTTATTATTATTATTTTATACTAAAATGCAAATCCTATCTAATATACCTGAATAAATTAATTGTAGTACAAAGTTAACTTTACAGAGCAAAAAACCCATTATTTTTACAATTTTATGCTTAAAACACAAAGCTAATGCCCCTTACGAGCTTTACTACGAGTTAGCATACCATGAGAATTTTGTTTAGGATTTATATGAATATCATTTACCGGTACTTTATTTTCCCTATCTTTAAGTTCTTTACTAAGAATTGGCAGCCACAATGGCCAGATCTCAATCGAAGATTGACTAATTGGTTGGTCTGCTAATTTCATGTAGGAGGCTTCAATTAGTTTTCTTTTGAAAAAATGAGGTTCCCGGTGTATTTACAATTATGTGAGGACTATAAAAAGAGCCGTTTCTAAACTCCACTCACAGTCTCGCAGCGCCAAGTGACCGGAGGAACCCAATGTAAGTAGTATCAACTTTCACTCTTGTCGTTACCGCTAACCGTCTGAAACCAGGTCGACCGCTCAGCGCCAGGTCACTATCAGGGACGTTGCGATACTATCACATACCAGTAATTCGATACTTGTGTTCGATATCGGTATTGGTATTGAAAGAAGCAATACTTAACGGTATTGGAAGAAAATATGAAGTATCGGTATCGAAAAAGTAGTTCTAATTTATAATGTATAAATATGTATGTTTTATACAATTTAAAGGTTGATTTCTTTTGGAAGCTCATATCAATTTAAATAATATAGGGCTGTTGAATTTAAACTTATTTCAAATTACCATTTAAAATCGAGTTTACTAATAAAGCAGTAATCATCATCTGTAACATATCATTCTGCCTTCGTCATTCGTCATATTACCTACCTCCTACCATTTTCCAATTCGAATCACTATTTAATAAGAGGTGCATTTTTCTATTGTTTGTTAATTGTTAGTGTTGTATAGTTCTCAGTTTACTGTTCTATAAGGTTATCAGTTTCAATATATTTTAGTTTTAGGATTATATTTTTTATAGATAATATTAATTAATATAATTATAGATTTAAATGACCTTTTTGCTTAAATCTTATTATAAATCCACACATTTTCATTCAATACCAAATATCAAAAGGTTGATGGTATCGCAACGTCCCTAGTCACACTAGTCCCATTATCCAGCGGCTCATATACCAGTCCTGCATGACTGGGACTTATTCATAACCAATCTCAATATTATACAACATACTTACAGGTTCGAAATCCAACAACTGATTTACTTTTTGCTCGAACATGATAATATATAGCCGAGAATAAATGAAATACTGCAAATTGAACAAATTCGTAAAAGTTTAAACATTTTAATGAAACATACCTTACAGAAGCCTGCGTGCCTAATGTCCTACCACATTCACTCACCCGGCACATACACTCACCTCGCTCTACGTGACACGACTGAATGCCCAACACACCTGGTTGACATTGTCATACTGATATTTAAACATTTGAATTGTGAATTGCGAATTTTAAAATTGAAAGGAGGTCAACCACTCTTTGGATTCTTAAATCTGTGAATTGTCAATTGTGACTTGTAAAATTGAAACAGTAGGTATATATACTCGCTCTATCGACCACAAGTCAGTACAGTCAGTGCATTGCAGCAGTTCCAGATCTTCTTCAGTGCTCACAGGTTTTTATATATTTATAAAAATGAATAAATATTCTTGTTATCTTTGCAAAACACAATTTTCATTAAAACATAGTTTAACTCGTCATTTTAAGTTGAAACATAAATCTAGCTGTGAAATTTGCTATCTAACATTTCAAAACAGGGAGGAATTAAAATCTCACAAGAGAAAACATAAGAATTATTGTCATACATGTAAACGAAATATTAATACACAATTTAATAGACACGTTGCTTCCTGCAATAAGAATAAAGTTTTTATGAAACGTGAATTTCTTGGAGAGTCAATTAGAAATGAAATTACAACCTCACTACAAGAGACTCTATTTCCGATAAAATGGATTTTGGTTAGAAAAGTAAAATTTGTAAAATATTCATCATCCTCAACTGGAAACTTAACCATTGATAAAAGCTGCTCGGCTATGTTTAGAAGTTTAACTAATCTATCCATTGAAAAAAGAGATTTAAAATCACAAATTGATGAAGCTCTATTGAAAATTGAAAACTCAATCACTAAATTTCAAGCTGTTGGGAGCGGTTGGATTTATGATCATACTCTTAAATGGGAACTCTTCATAAACAAATACACTCCTTTGAAGCCTAAATCATACATTCCCTCTCCATATTACATAAAATCGAATCACGCTGTGTTAAATATTAAGAATTCCGATAATAAATGCTTTTTGTGGGCTGTCATAGCAGCATTACATCATATAGACCGTGTAAATCAACCCCATCAAGTAGGGCACTATGTGTCATATATGAATCAGCTGAACATGAGCAATATTAGTTATCCTGTTAAATTAGCTGATATAGACAAGTTTGAGAGTCAAAATGACATATCTATCAATGTGTTTGGAATAGAGAACAAAACTATATATCCAGTGAGAATGACTAAGTCTTACCTTCCTACACATGTCAATCTACTGCTATTAAAAAAAGGATGCGTGACTCATTACTGTCTAATTCGTGACTTTGACAAATTGTTATTGCGTACAACGAAATACAATTGCAAGAAACACTACTGTTATTTATGTCTTCAAAGGTTTTTGACCAAAGAAAATCCAAACAAACACTTTGAGGATTGTAAAAATTTTAAATCCCAACGTATTGAAATGTCTTCTAAAAATATATTAAAATTTACAAATTTCAAGTATCAGATTAAGGCGCCTTTCGTGATATATTGCAATTTTGAGTGTTTTATCAACCCAACAACACAAGAACATTCCCCAAGCGGTTTTGCATTTGTGGTGGTCAGATACAATGAAATAGTTTTTCAAGAAATGCATAGTGGTGAAAATGTTATGGATGTATTTTTCCAAAAACTATTTGAAGTTTATGACAACATTAAACCACAAATGAATGTGAAGGTACCGTTGATTATGAGCCATGAACAAGAAACATCATTTAGAATGGAAACAATTTGTCACATCTGCGAAAAACCACTAGTTAACAGTGTCAAAGTCCGTGACCATTGTCATATGACTGGTTTATACAGAGGTGCAGCCCACAACGCGTGTAATTTAAATTATAAAATAACAAACAAAATTCCAGTCTTATTTCACAACTTGAAGAATTATGACGCTCACTTGATAATGCAACATTTAGGGAAATATGATCAACGAACAATAAATGTAATCGCCAAAGACTTTGAACACTACATATCATTTTCAATTGACGATCTGGTATTTTTGGATTCATACAGTTTCTTAGCCCTGCCGTTAAATAAACTAGCTGGATAGTTTCAAATTTGTACATGAGCCATTACTTCAACGGAAAGGTGTATTTCCATACGATTATATGACCGGCCCTGAAAAGTTTTCTGAAAATTGTCTCCCACCCATTGAAGCTTTTAATAATAAATTAACAAAAGAAGATATTTCACCTCAAGATTACGAACATGCTCAAAATGTATGGTCTCATTTCAACATACAAAATTTAAAAGAATATCATGATTTATATCTCAGAACCGATGTACTGTTGTTGGCGGATGTGTTTGAAACCTTTAGAGACTTGTGTTTACAGTATTACAAACTTGATCCCGTACACACATACTCGCTACCTGGTTTAACATGGCAAGCTTGTCTTAGAATGACTAGGGTTGAGTTACAAGTATTCAATGACATTGACATGCATTTATTTATAGAACAAGCGATTCGTGGTGGGGTGTCTATGGTTTCAACTCGATATGCAAAAGCTAATAACAAGTACATGGGTGAACATTATGATCCTAGTAAAGAAAGTGTATACAGTAAACCCTCTCATATCCGGACTAATGTGGCGACGGCCGATCCGGATAGCAAAAAATCCGGATATGAGAGGGGAATAAAACATCCAGATATTAAATAATAAAACCACTTTAATGATATCAAAACTCAATAAATAACGTAATGCAGTACAAAGTGGTACAGTACTAGAGTAATACAAATTTTCCTCCATCGTAATGACAACCCTTTTTCTTTTTCCGACCATAATAACTTATTCCTACCCGAAACTAAAACGAACCGTTACGAGAAAGACAAGGTCACTGAAGCAAAATAAAGGCGACAATGACCACGGAGCAGGTGTTGTCACTAAAGTACATGTGATGCGTTGGCTTGGCTATTGGGGTGGATAAGGACAGGAGGGGTGGGGATGTTTATTGTTTCGTAAGTCAGTGACCTTGTACCAGATAGCACAGAATACAGACAGTAGCGCTATAGGCGACTCAGGCACTCGGGACTAGGATGACTCATCGTTTCCCCATTCCGCTTTTGAACATTACTGCTGTCAACATGGCCTCAACCCCGCGTTCGACGATCGGCGCGCTACTAACCGGCCTACAAACATCGTTCGCGACTACTGGTTTAACAAACATTGAACTCCTTGAGTAATTTTAAATTTTTGCATTCTTTCAAAATCGTGTCCGGATATCGGAGGGTCCGCATATGAGAGATCCGGATATGAGAGGGTTTACTGTATTTAATGTATTTAGATTGCAACTCATTATATTCTACTGCGATGTGTGAAAAATTACCCGTCGACACATTTCATTGGACAGATAATTATGACCCTACTGATGAGCAATTCGGATATATTTTAGAGGTGGATCTCAAGTATGACAAAAGCTTACACGACTTACATAATGACTACCCACTAGCCCCTGAGAAGATGAATTCCAAATTAATTCCAAATTTACATGACAAGACAAAGTACATCCTTCACTACAAAACTCTACAAAAATATGAAGAGTTAGGTTTAGTGGTTACTAAATATCATAGAATGTTAAAATTTAGACAGTCCAACTGGATGGCACCTTATGTTAATTTCAATATAGAGAAGAGAAAACAGTCTAGAAATGATTTTGAAAAGGACTTTTACAAGCTTATGAACAACAGTCTCTTTGGTCGAACAATCATGAACCAAAGAAAGTTTCGAGATATTAAGCTTGTATTCGAGTCCAAACTAACAAAATATGTTAATATGACTAGGTTTGACTGTACAAAGAAATTTGAAAATAATCTCCATGCAGTTCATCTGAATAAGCTTGTTTTAAAACTCGACAAACCAATATATCTGGGAATGACAATTCTGGACTTGAGTAAGCGAATCATGTATGACTTTCACTATGGTTACATGTCAAAATTTAAGAAAAAGAACCTGTTACTTACTGATACGGATTCATTAATGTACAGTATATACGTTGAGGACTTTTACAGAGATATTGAAGCTGATTTGAAGCATTTTGATACATCAGGATATCCAAAAGACCACTTTCTATACTCCAGAATGAATGCCAAAGTTACTGGTAAATTTAAAGATAAACTTAATTCGTCAATAATGTTTGAGTTTTGTGGACTAAGACCAAAATTATATTCATACATTCCCCTAGAGTGGATTGAGTCTCATAATCCCAAACTCGAGACGAAAAAGGCAAAGGGCTGTGATCGGGCCACGGTTAAACATATACTAAGACATCAACACTATCTTAATTGTTTAAAGTCAGGAGTAGATCATTTTGAAGACGTCACACGGATCCAGTCATCTAGTCATCATATTAGAACCACAACTTTAAACAAGAAAGTCCTTTCGTACAACGACGACAAGAGATTTATTCTTGAAGATGGTATAAGCACACTGGCATTGGGTCATTGGCGAATCAACAAGTAAATATTGTCATTATTCAATAAAAAATTTGTCAAACCATTATTTTTTTTGTCTTTCCTTGACCAATTCATATTCAAGTCAATAATTGTGTGAATTCACACAAAGAAGTAAAATAGACATGTGAATCTGTGAAACTCATGTAGAAATAACACAAACGTTTTTAAATCTTCGTGTAAAACTACTTACTCTGACTGTTAGTTGTCGACAAATAACATTTTCTTTTTTCGATGGATATTGCGATGGAAAGTATTAACTAATATACACCGTGTAGGTAAAGCACATTACACTGGTGAATTTTTGTAGTCGCATTCAACATGGTTACTAGATTAGGCACAGTACAAGTACACAATAAACAAGTGAAACAAGTATATAGTATTTTACAGATATCCTTTAACTCGCACTCGATGTAGTTGTATTGTGGGGCTCTAATGTTAATCTTAATGGAGGATAGGGAAAAATTAATCAATATTTTTGGATAAAAGCTTCATGTGGTTGAAATTTATGCATTTATGCTTAAAAATCATAGTTTATGTGTTTATCATGGGAGAAAACCTACATACTCCTTCCCCTGTTAATCATATGGAGAATAGGCAAACTCCTTTATTTAAGAAAGTTGGTATAAATTTTAAAAATAAAAATTTTTTTGTATAAATGCCTTTGGTAGCATGCTCGACTCGAACAACCCGCCAATTAACTTCTCCACGGTCTACTTAAATTTCATTTGTCTATACCCGCTAGACTGACCGACGAGTGGGGATTTTTCTTATTTATTAGCTTCAACAAGAATTAATTCCCCACTTTAGGAAGTATTTAGTCTCTCGGGGATAGAGCTTTTTAAAATAAACAGCAAATTAACTTTAAATTGGTTTTTAAACGTATGGTTGCAACCACGTAACAAAATTTTCTTTTTTAAATCTTTAATTAAATTAAATTATACCTCAGTGAGTAATGTTAATGTAGTGAATATTTCAATCAAGTTGTTATTGTTATTTTATATGAATTAGGGTCTTCTAGAAACCATTGTAAGTAATAGCGTAAGATAATATTTCTAGATGTAACCATTATCATCTCCTATTTAACAAACTTATACATTGTATGAATAATTTTCTCGTTATAACACAAATCCTTTCAATTAATATTAAATTGGACCCCCAGAGAAAAATCTGTGAGATTAAAAGTGTTGTAGCATAGGCTGACATAGGTGTAGACTTTCCAGCATGAGGCATTAAATTTGAGGGTCTGGTGGTTAGTAGGGGATTGTCTCTTGCCACCCTCACAGAGGCAAATACACAGTGAGCTTGCAATTACAGGAACACTACTGTGGGTGTCCAAATTAATTAATCCAATCTTTTACACACATAATCAGATTGAGAAAAGGGAGAGAGAAAATTGGTCTTACTAAAATTAAAAAAAATAACCAGCAACCATCATTTAACACTAAATTTGTAAGAACCCCAGTGTACTCATATACTAACCCCAAGCATATTAGTTCCATCAAATTATTTTAAAATTCAATTGATTAAAAATTTAAATTCTAGAACAACAAATGTCAAATTATTTCTGTAAAGGCAAGAGGGGGGGCAAAAAGATATCTTATGGAGAATAGGCAAATAATTCTCATGGGTCTGCTGCGACGGGGGTATTTAATTACACTCCACTTGTCTTGTAGTATAGTACACCATCTTACAGCAGGTTTCTAAAACAAACATATGGTTAGATTAGATTAGATTATGTGGCGCGATCTTGTAGCCTTGTTACTAACTAAATCTGACACGTTCCTTAGACAGTATTGTTAATTAATAGCTCAACAGTCATATCTAAATGACCTACAGTTTAACGTGGAATCCGAACCACTGCCTATGAACTACGAATTGATCTAACTATGAGGATGGTCTTTGCGGATTAACGCAGAATTCAATTGTGTGGACGTTAATCCACACAAGAGAACACTACACCTACCAACCATCGCTCACAACTATCCACAATTCGTGACCTCCAAGAGGCTGAATTACAGGACGTCGCCACAGTCCCAGCTATGGTCTGCTTTTCCATTTTACATATGTATTTATTTACCTACTATTATACCCATTTACTCTCCATTTCTATCACAACTATTGCGTTTAAAAAAAGATTCTTCCAACTTGAGTACCAGTGACATTTTATCCAACATTAAAATGAAAAATTCAAAGATTAATGTATTTTGTATTCTTAATTTTAAAGTAAAAAGGTTTCACCTAATGATGATATATAATTAATTATTCTAGCTAATTCCTTTTGTTTCATAAACAGAATTAAGGTTTTAAAATAATAATAGAGTCAGCGATAGGTTAAAAGTTACAAATTATTTAAACGGCTACCGAGTCCGAGTGTCTGTTAGCAAACCTGTTGTGTCACCTTGAACTTTGAACCCGCGAGTAAGCATACAACACATATCAGCTTGGCAAACTTCCTCACTTATTTCAGTTCAATGATAGTTTAAAATACATAGATACATCTAGTACTGTTTTTGGAAGTAGTGATCTTACATTTAATTATTTTTACAATAATTATTTTTCGTATTACGTCAGTAGGATATATATTCTTAACTGTCTCGTGATCCTAGCATACTCAAAACATATTGTGTGATTATCGAAACTAGTATCTTTGTGTAGAGTTTTAGTCATGACGCAACCCATCAGTCAAGATACAAGATACATAGGTGTTGAATCGCGCGTCATCCGATAAGAACTACACTGGGGTCGCTAAACTGTTATGGTGGTATTTTTGACCAATTATTTATCATAACAACACTTTATTGATTTATATGATTTGGGACTCTAGTCCGGACTAATTCTTGCGCGGTGGAGTTTCTCATGGCATAAATTGACAGGAATGGTCGTGTTTGTTTATTTTCGGTCTAAATATAAAATAAATAACATCACAAACGTCAGTGTGGGAATTTTGACGTCGCCAGTTGCTGTACGCAACTGCAGTTGGTTCGTCGAGTAACAGATCAGCTGTGGTTGTAATTTGTATGAGGAAATGGTGTGATTATGCATTCAAGAAAATAGTTGCAAAAAGCAGCTTTTCAATGCTTTTTTTTTTGCTTTTCAATCTTCATTCCGTTTCTAACAAAATCAGTTGATCACAGGATAATAATAACAAACTGTATGGATATTAAATTCAGTATAAGATTGGCTAAAGCAATTGAGGTTGGCCAAAAACTCTTAAACGATGACACGAAATCGTCTGACGCCGTAACTTAAGCGCTTACCGTACGCAAGGTCGCGTGATCGATCCCCACCCGAGGGCTATATATTTGATCAGTATTTATGCCATATTAATTAAGTGGTATTAAAACGGTTTTATTTAAACCACATAAATGTTTTCATTGAGTAATAAATGTGTTTTAATTTTTATAATACATGTCTTATTCTATACGAGCAAAGCTCGGTCACCAGGTACTTAATATAAAATGAGAGTTCTGCATGTTATTTTCAAGTTAGAAAATTGTCGATATCTTAGAAACTAAGAATATTTAGACATCAATACCTCCTAATTATGTCCGATCTCACCAAGGCGCATTTTTTCTGAAAAATAGTAACCCAAAATTATTTTGCAAAAAAACCTGGCCGTTTTATAACATTGGGACTCAGTAATACAAGTTTATAAATTAGACTATTTATATTTGAATATAAAGAAATGAGTTTGATAAACACATAATCATATGGATCTCAAGTGAGCAGTGGCTGTTGCAGTGTTGTTACGCATGCGTGACACTATATGCAGGACATGTGTGAGGACACCAGCGAGGGCCGCATGGGTCGAACCGCGTGAATGTTACGAGTAACGCGCAACAGACAGCCTAGTGACCTAGTGTTGACATGGAGGCCTGCATGAACGTGCTGGGCGGGACGGGGTCTTGGGAGGGGGGCGCGGTGTTATGAATAGCGGTAATGCGAAAAAGAGAATGAGAGAGAGAGAGAGACAGAGAGTGAGATAGAGAGAGATTGAACTTACCAGTTGAAGCTAGATGGAGACTGTGTGTACACTAGAGAAACTTTCCATTTTATAGTGCTCGCTGGTTAAATTGTGAATTATAGTGACCGACTTTCTCTTCTGATGTAATAGAATCTAGCATTGCGTTTAGCTTACAAGTCACGATTGACAATTCACATAGTAGTAGTAGTAGTTTAAATATCACTATGACAATGCCGACCAGGTGTGTTGGTCGTTCAGTCTGCGGTCGGGCTTCTGTCAGGTATGTTTATTGTGAGGGTTTGTTTATTTTTAATGAAAATGATGTTGTAAAGAATCATACAATAGATTGGAAATGAATCAAGGTGGGGGTTTTACAGATTGTTTACTTTTGTGTTATGAGGAACGAGGCTTGGAAAGATGCGTTCTTTGTGAAATATTTGTTTATTTTTAATGAAAGTAGTGTTCTAAAGCATCATACAATAGATTGGTAATAAATAAAGGCGGGAGTTTTACAAATTGTTTGCTCTGTCCAAAAATGCTCCCCATAAGAATAACATGGGAAAAACGTGTCGATTCTAAAGTTAAATTGTGGGTTTTTATCTACTTACATGTGAAAAACGCAAAAAACCCCATTTTGGGGGACGAAACCCCCCAAAATACCCGTTCCCATTGACCGATATGTCTGGTTTACAAACTCGTCCGAGCATTTGTAGGATTACATGTCTCTACCAAATTTGGTCTCGTTTGGACCATTTTTACGACAGTTATCGTGTTCAGACACACACACACACATATATATACACATATACTTATAGTACCTGGTGACCGAGCTTTGCTCGGATAGAATAAGACATGTATTTTACAAGTTAATTAGCAAAATTAAAACAAATTTACCGTTTAATGAAAACATTTATGTGGTTTAAATAAAACTGGGGATCAATCACGCGACCTTGCGTACGTGAGATCTGAGCGCTAATATCTGAGCTATGGCGTCGGCCAAGTTCGCTTCGTCGTTTAAAGAGTTTTTGGCCAACCTCAATTGTTTTAGCTAATCTTATACTGAATTTAAATGTCCATACAATTTGTTATTATTATCCTGTGATCAACTGATTTTGCTAGAAAAGGAATGAGGATTAAAAAGCAAAAGAGAAATTTAATTTACACCTGTTAATTGGTTTTTTACAGTGGCTTCAAGCAATAGAATGAATACGTTTTCTTTCAAAACACAAAAGATTTTGGAAATAATTTTCTCTGCTTTTACTTCGCACAGTTATTTTACCCTTTAGTTTTTACAAATTGTTTAGTAATTTGATAATTTTTCATTTATTATATACATAAAATAAATATTAATGCAAAACCTCTATTCACATATTATTTGCCACCATCTTCAATCAACAACAGTCAAACGGTCATAAACAGATGTTTGGATTTGTATTGTTTACATTTGATTCTCCATAAGCGTAATGTTAAATTTTTAGATTTTAAACTTAATACTGTATTACAAGAAAACAAGAATTTTCCTGGACATTAGACCTGTCTATAACTTATTTTTACCCAGAAATTAGTTATTTCCAAAATTTAAAGAAAAGTCTTAGTGCCGTTTTCGTGATCCGTGTGCAAATATATATATATATATATATATATATATATATATATACAAACCTTGCTCGTATTATAGTATTGGATATATATATATATATGTGTGTGTGTGATTATGTAGTTCACAAGTAAGGGCAGCTAATATAGTTATTATTAAATTAAATGAACTTGTGCTCTTAAGTTAAATTACACTGTGAAAATGAACTAAGATTCGAAACATGTGTCGTGTATAATGTAAGAAATCAAATGTTTTAAATGGAGCACAAGTTCATTTAATTTAATATTAAATATATATATATATATATATATATTTATACATATATATATATATATAAATTTTAACGACTTGTTTTTGGACTCCTGGCACCTAAAGACGAAAAAATAACATGGTCCCGGGCTTAAGTCTTACCATGTGACCTACGGTAATAGCTTCTTCCCTATGGGAAATTAGCTAACAGTTGGACCTACGTAGAAATGGGAATTTTCATTCATACAACACCAGAAGGGCAGCATACTTCAACCTTCCCATTCACCATACAACACAGTACAACAGGAAACCCTCTTACATTGGCCGAAAAATCATCAACTCACCCCCACAATACTTAAAGAACATGACAGGAAACAGTTTAAAGAATCACCTCAGAGACTGGCTAGTTGAACGACAAGTTTAGTCTATTAAGGAATTTTTCAAAATATGTTGTAACATATGAAGCAAAATTAATTTATTAATTAATTTATAATAACACCATTGTATTTCTTAATAAAAGTTGAAATAAAGAGAATTGTTTATTGTCTAGATCAGCCTCTACATTTGGCCCGGATTGTGGTTCTACGAGACAGTCTTGTGTGAATAGGCCAATGGGTTAATAACTTTGTATCATTGTTAACGCAAACAGATGTTTTCAACAGATCGGAGAACCCTCCAGCTGTAATAAGTTGATCACTCAGATCATAACTTGTAATATCCTTAACCAATTTATGTTTATCATCTGATTGAGTGATTTGTATTCCAGCATATATACACATCTCTAGCAGAGATTCAAATTCAACAAGAAGAAGAAATTGCTAAAAGCCCAATATCTGTCAAGGAACCCCATGTCACTCTCAATGCCACGGAAATTTTATATCAGGTTGGTACATAATTTAGTTACTACTTTTTCTCTCTATATAACGAGTATAAAGAGAAAATATTGTTTTCTTTCAAATTTTTGAATTTGAATTTTCAGTGGGTAAACCTGTTTTGGAAAATCCTGAACACAATAACGACTTCCCTGTGGGAAATAGCTTAGATCATGGTTATGCCCAAGAGATAAGAAAATTTCATGAGACACATAGACTAGTTTCTAAAAATTTGCTTGAAGTACAAAACTAAATTAGACATATCCATATCAAAAAAATTAAATACAATAGCTCTGGTAGTTTCTATGGAAACAGGATCAAGATTTATCTCCACATATCTATGTCAAAAGTTGTTTTCAAAGTTACGTCTAATTATCTATATGGATGTCTACCACCATAATTACATAAAAGGCTATGGCCATGGCCATGGCTATGGTATAGCTATAGTTGACACCAAAGTTTTGATGTTAAAAACATGGCAAACATCCATTTATTGTTATTTTCCATTTTTTTTAACTTTTTACCCTAGAACACAAAGGCAGTCTGAGCCAAGCGTTGTTACATATATATATGTGTGTGTGTGTGTGTGTGTGTGTGTGTGTGTGTGTGTGCGTGTGTGTGTGTCTGTGAACACGATAACTCTCGTAAAATGGTCCAACAGCTGTTTTTTTGAGGGAGAGGCGGAAGAAATGCTTTATGCTCACAGGTGGCCAGCCTGTAGTGTAGGACTCCCTTAAGAAGCGGGGTTACACACTAAAAAAACCTCCTCTACTCTTTAGGTTCCTAACCTGGAACTGTTTCTCACATTGCAACAGGCTAGGCCTGAATTTGGTTTACGCTCCATGGGGCTCACTCCATGTCCAGGTACTTTTTTAGGTGATCTGAGTCTCTTTGCGGTCCAGATCGCTTTTCTTCTGTAGAAGGACGCCCCGGACAAACTATGACAAACAATCCCAATAGTAATCCACCTCACCATGCCGCCGTTCTACCACGGTTGAACCTGCTCTATGAGCCGCGCATCGGCTCCCAGCTCGGTCCTCGGGCGTCGTGCTCCCAGCTGTGTTGCCACTGTTGGAATGTTCGGGAGCGCTCTTCAGACCTTGCAGCATCCTTGTCAATCCCACCTTGCTTCTGATAAATTGACTTTCCCCTGCCAAAAGTTTGACAGGAATGACTCCAGCGACAACTAGGATGGCAGGCTCGGATACTGTCCGATATGCAGAACACACTCGGAGCGCAGCTTGACGCTGAACCCGGGCGAGTCGGAACTGGTAGAAGTCCTTGGTGAGAGCGTCTGCCCAGTAAAGAACCTTTGCCCCATAAAGAAGCACGGACTTGACTGCGAACGTCAAGAGACGTCTTCTGCTCGACTGAGGACCACCGACATTGGCCATCAGCCTACTAAGGCGAAATACCATGATCAGCCATCCAGACGTTAACCACGTCCTTGACCTGGTTCAACTTTAGTTGGGCCAGCTCAATGTTGCGTGCGGTGATAAGAGCCTCAATGTCATCGGCGTACCCAACTAAGATGGTTTCCTCTGGCATCTCGGATCTCAGAAGGCTGTCTTAAGCGACGTTCCAGAAATCCGGGCTTAGTATTGAACCTTGCGCGGCACCAGAGGTGACTTTCATTGTCCGCGCTTCTTCACGGGTATCGTAACTCAGGTGTCTGGAGCGGAGATAGTTCTCTATGAGCCTCAGCAGGTATGATGGAATACAAAAAGTGTTACGAAGTGCATCCAACACATCGAGCCACCTCGCCGAGTTGAAAGCATTCTTGACATCAAGCGTAACAAAAAGCACCACTGGGCAGGAGAAATGGTTGTGGCTCTCGGCCCTCCCCATGGTTCTCTGGACTTTGGTGATCGCGTCGATTATCGATTGCCCTTTCTGAAACCGTATTGCCGAGGGGACAGGTCCCCAGCAGCTACCAAAGCCGAAGTTAGACGGGAGCGAATCAACTTTTCAAACAATTTTCCAGCCGTGTCCAACAAACACAGAGGTCTGTGGGACGACGGAAGCTCTGGATCACCTTTTCCTTTACTGATAAGCACAAGCCTGGCGTTTTTCCAGGGTGTCGGAAACACCCCAACAATCAAGCAAACAAGCATTGTACATTCTCAGCAACAGTCCGGGATTAATTGTAAAAATCTTCTTCAGAGCCTCGCTAGGAATCCCATCTGGGCCACGAGCCTTGTTGCTCTTCAAGGAAAGAACAGAGGTCTCCAACTCCTCAATCGTAAAGAGCGTAATGCCTTTTACCTGTCTGAAGTCAACCAGTGGATGCTGCGGATGTTTAGGAAACAGGGCATTAACGATCCTATCCATGGTGGCACCTTCCATGATGGAGGGTGGAGAGCGGGCGCCGAGCTTTTGGGACACGACTTAGTAACCCAATCCTCACGGATCGGAGTCAACGTTGTCCCGAAGTTTCCTGTAGCTGTTCGCTTTGCTCCTGTTGATGGCCCATCGGAGAGCTTTTCTCGCAGCCTTTTAGGCCTCCGACTTACAAACTCTATCAGCGGAATTCTCGCTCTTGTGGCAGCTCGCTTGGCCCTAAGGCATGGTCCTCTGAGGTCCGCAATCTCTCAGTCCACCAGTAGATGGGTTGCTTATCACTTTGGAGTCTCCTTCGCGGCATAGACTGATCGCAGGCAAGACTATTAGCTCCTTGCCAGGATTCTCCTGTGCTCCCCGTGAAATGACCTGGATGAACTTGCCCAATTTGTTGGTATTCCAAGGGCGTGGTTCTCCCCAAGATGCGGATACTCTACAGTGTGTGTCTTGTATCTCAAAAATTACATACTGGTGGTCATTGCCAGTATAATCGTCTAATACCCTCCAGCCAGAGATCCTCGGAAAACACGACTCAGGCGCAAAGGTTACATCGAGGGTCGTGCCTCTCTGCCTGGGGCGACGGAAAGTAGGCGTGTCACCCTGGTTAAGGATGACCAGTTCGACCCTGGCAATGAAGTCCAGGATGTATTTTCCCTGGGAGTTGGTAGAGGGCATTCCCCACTCGACGACAGCCTTAGTGTGAAATCGCCTCCAACTACAACGTGCCGAGCACGCTCTCCTCCAGGCCGTCAATCTAGCCGCTGAAGTCCTGGATGGCCTCGTTAGGGGTGAGGTAGTAATTAAAGAAGGTTATGTCCCTACGCCTTACCCAGACGAATCCTCAGCCGCGTCCATGACTCCGCATCACAACCTCCTGTTGTTTACGCGCCCACAAGGCGGCAGTACCGAGACTGTCTGGACTTCCAGTGTTCGGGTCCCTGTCCTGATACTGTTCACTGATCAAGAGCGTGTCAGAACCCAAGTTCTTGGGAAAGCTGGTCTAAAAGGTTATCAGCTCCCCATGATCTCTGTAGATTGGCCTGGAGGATGTGGAATACTGTCCCCTGCCTTTTGCTTGTTCAAGTGCGGCTCTGAAGGCATCGCACAGACCAGATCCGGGCATGTGATGGAGGGCGCTCTCCTTAGAGCCTTTTTCCTTACAAATAAAGCAGGTAAGACTGGAGGAAAAGTCCTTCTTCTTGTGGCCTTGGCATCCGCACTAGAAGCAGTTAGCGCTACGATCGGGCCCCTTGTAGTTGCGGGAGGAGTGACCGACCCCAAGACACCAGAAACATCTTTGGACGACCATCCTTCGTTTGATCCTGCAATTTACCCATCCGAGTTTAAGTGCTGAAAGCTGAGCAGCTTGTTAGAATGCTTTTCACCCATTTCAGCAATTGCCATCCGCTGCTGCCTCTAATTCGGTTTGGTCAACTAGACCTTCAGCCCCGGCAAATCGCCCTGCAACTCTGGGAATGCCTCCCTTATTGCACGGGTCACCTCGGGTCAACGCGTCAAGATCTCGGATATCCAACGAGCATCGCGGCTTTAGGTCACGAATAGTACCCTTGTCCCCAAGGGCTGGCTTAAGGGAAGTGGCACACCCGACATGGCTTTTGACTTCTCCAGTTCGAGGAGAACATCCCCGTTGTGGATTCGTCGGATGGACTTGATAATGGTCTTCGTCTCTTCCGGTTTGGCCTGAGATTTTATCTGGCCCAGTACCTCGGCGAAAGATCGCCCCCTAAGGGCTTGATCAAAATCGCCTCAGCCCTGGGCTTTTTGGGCCTCAATCGGACAGACTTCCTGGCAGGCTTGCCAGAGGCCTCCCTAGCCGGCTTAGAGACGTCAGCCTTCTTCCCTTTCGCCAGAGTTATCATCAAGGCTCCCTCGGCACGTATCAGCTGTCTCTTCTCCTTTTTTGTTAGCCGTCTCTCCAACTTCCCCGATGGTGTTGATGGGATAACAGCCTCCAGAGGATGAGGCGTTGGTGGGATTCGGTCATCCTTGGAGGGAGCAGCTGCTGGAGCGGAGTCATCGGCCGGAACTGGACTGGTCTGCGAGGTCGCAGAAGCATAGGCTCAGTACCAGCTCCAAGTCCGTCAGTCCTGACGAGGAACCTCTCTGCCGCTTTGCACACTTTCTGGCCTTGGTCTAGGACTCAGACAGATGAGCTTGTGCTTGTGGCAGGTTAGAGAGGACTCTATTGGTAACATTTCGCTCCTACCTTATTGCCTGCAGTCTTATCTTCCGGCACTCCATGATTTTTCCAAGAAAACCCTGGAGTTTCGGAATGCCATCCTTGATCTCCTTTTTTACATTCCTTTGAACTAGAAGGGCCTTTGCCATCTCCTTCAAAAGAATGGTCATGTTCTTCAACATCGTCGTCTCCTCCTCGTTGGCGTCGTCCTTTTGCTGCCGAATCGTTTGCACTTCCCAACTACCCCTGAGGCACCTAAACATTTGTTGGAACATACTATAACTATATTAACTACATTGAATGAAACCCGAATATATGAATAAATTAAAATATGCACAACAACAAACAAAGATATACAAAGCCGTTGTTAGCTCAGACAAACAACACCTGATAAAATACAAAGCAGACCAGTGGTAATCCACAACAAATGGCTGTTTTGTTTATGTAGCATGTAGCCCAATAAATAAAAGTATTTGATTTAAATGAATGATTTGATAAAATTAAATTTAATTTAAATCAAAGGAAGGAAGCATAGGTTAGTTCTCTGATTTCCTTTCGTTTTTGTAAAAACTTATAACGATTTTTACATTAAGTTTCTTATTCCAGGCTCTGCTGGCAAACCTGCCACAATATATGATAGCGCTACTGAAGATCCTCTTAGCTGCTGCACCAACCTCAAAGGCAAAAACGGAGTCAATTAATATTATGGCTGATGTTTTGCCTGAAGAAATGCCGTAAGTTCCATACACCCAGATTTTTTGGATTCATACCAAAGTTATCAGCTTTACAGACACACACTCTGAATGACTAATGATTTTTGGTCTCTAGGGACCTTAAAACAAAAAATCATGATAGTCCTCCTACTTAGTCCAATTATACATCTATATTTAGTATACTAATATAATAGCTTTATATTAAAGCTTAAAGTCGAAAACTATAGGGGTCTTTCATTTATTGACACTATATGCAAGATATTTATTGGTATGATTAATAACAGGTTGCAGTCATGGCTTTCAGATCGGAACATTCTGTGTGAATTTCAAGCTGGCTTTAGGAGGGGATATTCAACGCTTGATAATATATTTAACCTCTCGAGTATGGTAAATTTACGACTCGCTACCAAGGGTCAAAAACTATATTGTTTTTTCGTGGATTTCTCCTCGGCATTTGATACAATCGATAGACATGCCCTGATATACAAGCTCTCCTCTGTAGGAATCTCTACAAAATTCATTAAGTTAATGCGAAATTATTATGAGGGTACAAGTGCCTGTGTATGGTGTAAAGACGGGGTCACAAATAGTTTCGAAACGACTGTCGGTCTTCGGCAGGGCTGTATAGCTTCTCCGGCGATGTTTAGTTTATTGGTTAACGATTTACCTGATGTTTTGGAGGGAGGGTGTATATTCGGTAGGGAAAAAATTAAAATTTTGCTGTATGCAGACGATATAGTTATTGTATCACCTTCACCTACAGGGCTGCAACATATGATCGCTAGATTGGAAAATTATTGCAATGTTTGGAATTTAAAAGTGAACCTACTGAAGTCGAAAGTTGTTATCTTTAAAAACGGCGGGAGGCTGAAAGGTAACGAAAAATGGTTTTATAGTGGTAAGCAGATAGAAGTAGTTAACGACTATAGATACTTAGGTGTTACTTTTACTCCAACCCTATCGTGGGAAAAACATTTTGCAGAGAAGGTTAGCATGGCCAAATTAGCAATAAACTCTGTTTGGGGGCAGTTGATTAGGCAGAAAAATGTCCCTCTTAGCGTTAAGTTACATTGTTTTGACGCCGTGGTGCGAAGTATGTTATGTTATGGGGCACAAGTCTGGGGTAGTGAGGAAAATAGCAAAGTAGAGTCGGTGCAAACGTTTTTCATTAAGAGATTACTTAGGTTACCCGCAAATACGCCAAATTATGTAATTTATATAGAAACTAGCCGAGAAAAATTGCATTTATTTACAATGACCGCGAACCTCAAGTATTTATTAAAAGTGTTGAAAATGCCTGGTGATAGATTGCCTAATCGGCTGGCACGTATCGTGATAGAAAGAGATTTGTCATGGTGTAAAAGCTGGAAATATTTAGCGTCAAAGTATGGCATCGAATTAGACTTTGTCTGTGCGGACATGCAGCGGCTGGGTTCGCAGTTGGCGAGCGTGGTGGAGGCGGAGAGACGGGCATGGAGGGCGGCGTGCCGAGCCAGGGCAATCACGTCAACATATCACTACCACAGCCGGTACCTGGCTCTTGATCTTGATCTTGACCTTGACCCTGCCGATAACAGAATCCTCTTTAACGATAAAAACGACATCGACGTTATAGCATGGGCGGTTAAGGCCAGAGCAGAATTGATCGACTTAAATTTTAAACCCTGGTGCTCTGACAGAAATTATACCTGCTCCCTATGTAATCTAAACGCGGTTGAAAACGTGTTTCATTTTATAGCAGTGTGTCCCATACTGTCGGGAATTAGAAAAAAATGGTTGGGTAAAGGCAGCTTGAATGTACATGAGTTCAAACATTTTTTAAATGGTGGGAATTGGCGGAGCTTAGCCAAATTTCTGAAAAATGCTTGGTTTTACAGGTGGCAACTTATTTCTGAGTTTAATCTCACTTAGTCACAATTTATAGTTAGGTATGTAGGTATGAGCTCGTGCGTGTGCAGCTAGGTATGTACGTTGGTGTGTGGATGTATACTGGTGTGCATGTGTATGTGGGATTAGGCTTGCTCATGGGATAGTTGACAGGACACCTCGCACCACTCTCCACAGGCTCTTAAAACTAAAAACCATAACCTAAAGATTTTGTTTTAATGTAATAGTACTGTTAATTATTCATATTGTCTACTGATAGCTTGTAGTCCTTATTAATGTAACTCTCGCCTCATATTTAATCCTTGGTTTATGATTATATCACGCATATAATTATATACATCAATGTTAAAAAAATTGAAGAAATTTAATTGTTGGTTTTGCTTTGTTTTAGTCTCCATACATAAGAAGATTTCAGTTAGTTATTTATTATTATTAGAAGTAGTTATTATTATTAGTTAGTTCATGGGTTAGGTATTTTATGTGCATTTATTATTCTTTTTCCTTTTCTGTTACAGGCGAAATTTATATTGAATATGTTTATTATAGTTGTAGTGCTAACCAAACCGACGGTCCTTATGTGACCAGTGTTTATTAGTGTTGAAAAATGTATAGTGTGAAAAAAAGAATCTGTATGAAAATAAAGCACTTTTTCATTTCATTTCATTTCATTTCATAATAGCTTTATATCATTAGAAAATTTACTAAAACAAATTCACTAGTAACAAAACTATTTTTGTTTATAGTCAACGTATTTCGAACTACATATAAAATACCTCACTTCTCTCGTAATAGCAGACTTACATACTTAGTGAATTTCCATTAATTTAAGAATTACTTGTCATGATACAAACTATTCTTAAACCTTAAAAAAAAGGCTCGAGATGTGATACTTCGTTAAGTGGTAAAACTATGTTCTATGTTTTCATTTGCCAAGATATAACACTGTAGCTCGTTAGATTGCCTCTAGAATTGTTAGCATTCACTTATCAACCAACTACAGTGGAACCCCTGAAATCCAAAATCCAGACAGATCCAAACTCGTTTCCTGTAAAACAAAAAAGTTAAAAGCCGAAAAAAAGTCACACAAATTTTTTTTAAGGTTTAACACAAAAAAATACAATACAAGATTGAAAATAAACATACGTTTTTCACTTAATTGCTGTTATCTTTTACTGTCAAAGTGAAGAAAATCTTTACGCGGACGCAATTCCAAACCATACGTATTCCAGTAGGGGTGGGGGTAGGGGGAGAGTGATTTACTATTTTTAGCACATGCTCATCTAGCAACAATGGCATGTCACGGGAATTACATCCATGCCCAAGGTCACTGCCCCTTCGAACACTAATTCGCCCAGTCTGTATAATCCCAATCGCTACATCTCCCTCGCTTACCGCGAATACAGTGATGAAATAAGTGTGTAATATTATCTCCCACAAAATCTGAACACCCCTAAATCCAAACCGGCTTCAGCCCCAATCAGTTCGGATTTGAGGAGTTCCTCTATAATTTCTTATCACTTCGTTTTCATAAGCTAGGCCCTCGATGATTGTTAACTGAAACAGCTGCGCAGTTGATTGTTTCCATCTCACGACCAGGGAGGTTTATTATTATCACGTTTGGTTATTAGTTGTATGGCGTGTGTTAGTTTATTTACTGTTAGGCTTTCTGATGTGTTTCTGTGTTTGTTTCTTTGTGAGGTAAGAAGCAGTCATCAGTGCAGAATAAGTCTATCCTACATAAGTGAAACTTTTAGAAATCCTGAAATTGAGCAGAAGATCAATTATATTTTTAACACTGAAAATGAATGAATGAAAATACATTTTAATTGTGAGGCAAATTTAGGACCACATGGTCCTCTCTTACAATTAACCTCATTAATATAATAATAACAGCAATGTCCATAACAATAACAAAGATATATAAAATAAAATAACATTAGGTTCACAGTAAGCTAAAAAAAATATTTTTTTTAAATCCATAAATAAAAATTAGAATATTAACAGAAACTAAAATATTAATAACACACACTCACACAGTCATCCTTTGCCCGCTACACCCAGGCCTAACGCACACCCTCCCGCCACGCCTCGGTCATCCAGTCGAGATAGTACTGTTTCAATGCCACCATCAGCCGTGAACGAGTGTCTATTAATTTTATATTTTGAGGTAATGAGTTCCACAACCGGCAAGCACTACTGTGAAAGAAGGATTAAACACTGTGGTTTCGTGTCGAGGAATACGAAGAGTTAACGAGCCAGAGCGGGTGTTTCTTGCACCTCCCCCACCCATTAATTTAAAAATATGAATGCCTGAACATTCTACCCCCCCCACCCACCACCACCACCAACCCCCCACCCCCCCCCAACACCCCCCCCCCCCCCCCCCCCCCCCCCCCCCCCCCCCCCCCCCCCCCCCCCCCCCCCCACCCACCCACAAATATTCGGAAAATCTAAGATTGACAACAGAATGAGTAATTTGGACGATTCACATCTCCCTTTTTTTCAGAGAGCTTTAAAAGAGAAGATTGAATGTAATAGGGTGTGACACGATCGTCTCGGCGAAGATTGAACAGAAAACGAATGCAATAATTTTAAGTACGTTGTAATTTTGTTTGCAAAACTACAGTCATTTCATTAATTACAGAGTTGCAATTACTGAAATGTGGAAATACAAGTGATTTCGTTAGAAGAAGTCAAATGTGAAATGGTAAAATTCTTTTCAGAGTGTGGACAGCAGCGAACACCTTTTTACAAGTATTCACCACTGTGTCTGTCCAGTCTAGTGTTTTGCAAATAGTCAACCCCAGGCTTTTTACTTTGTCACAGTAAGGTATAGTTGTCCCATTAACAAATTATCCTGGGGGCGGTGTTTGTGTCAATTCTGTGAAGTAAGCGTGAGTGTCCAAGGATGATTGGTTTAGTTTTGTCAGGATTTAGTCTGAGACCATTTTTGGCCACCCAAAGAACAATCTTGTCAATTTCGTGATTAGTTTGAGTGATGGTTTCATTAATTTCACTGGCTTTAAAATGAACATAGATTGGTAAATCGTCAGCATAGGAGCACGCTGGTCTAGGGGTAGAGCGCAGGGCTTTGGTGCCCAAGGTCCCGGGTTCAAATCCTGCCAATCACCAATGGCTTTTCGCTATGTGATAATGCCGCAACCCACACAGGGGTGCGCAAAAAGCCGCTACGGCTGAAGTGCCTTGGGAGTAATCCGCCCCTTTCAATAAAAAAATAATAATAAAAAAAATCTTCAGGATAAGAATGAAACTTTGAATGGCGTAGGACTGTGTAAATGTCATTTGTGTTAATAGTAAATAGTAGAGGATCAAGAATTGAACCCTGTTGAATACTACACGATACAGCTTTCCATTATGAAGTTAGTTGGTCGTTACACACACATTGTTTACGGCCTTGAAAGTATGATCTTATCCAAGAAAGTGAAGCTTATGAAAATCCTACAATTTTTAGTTTAGCTAGGAGAATATCATGATTTACTGTATCAAAAGCTTTACTAAAATCGAATAAGGTCAGAACTGTACATTGACTCTGGTCCATAGCCAGACGGATATCATCGTTGATCTTTAATAAGACTGTTTCAGTACTGTGGAATTTCCTGAAACCTGATTGAAATGAATTTAAGATGTTATTTTCCGAAAGAAAGTCAGATATTTGAGAATGAACTATTCTTTCAAGGGCTTTTGAAAGAGCAGGAAGAATGCTTATTGGTCGGTAATCTTGTGGGCAAGTCGGGGATGAGATCTTACTTAGGGGTGGGACAAGGGAAAACTTCAATTTTTCTGGGAATCCACTATTTTTTAATGAAGCATTGAAAATATAAGTCAATGTGGGAAGAAGAGCATAAATAATTCATTTGATTAAAGTAATTGAAATTTGGTCAGATCCCGTAGCATTTGACATAATGCGCCGGATGGCCCTCAGAACATTAATTTGTAATATTGGTCTGATATTTAACAAAGGGTACGTTAATCAAACTACTGTGAAAATTAAGCTCAGTTAAGTGATTTTGGTTGGCTAAACTATCGGTAGAAGAAGAAATTGAAAGAAAGTGGTCGTTTAAATCATTTAATGACAAAGATATTGGGCAAGAGTTTATTATAAGCAAGTTTATTATTATAAGCAAGAGTTTTCTTGCTTACCGATGCCAAAACTTGTGATCTTACGCCAAAGAGCGGATGATGATTGTTTACTGTCGGAAAACAAATTGTGAATATAACGAAGTCTGGAATTACAAAGTTGCTGTTTAACTTGATTGCAACGATATTGTGCCATAAGTCATTATATTATTATATAATGACTATATAACATTATATTATACAATCATTATATTATTCACATTAATTATTATTAAATTTCATTTAATTAATTGTAATTTGATTTATAGATTATTTAATTTCTTTAATGAGTGAGGTTAGAGATTTTTTGTACTATCAAAACGTAAGAGGCCTGAGATCAAAATGTAAACTATTTTTTACCAATTTATTAAGCTGTGACTATAATATTATTTGCCTCACTGAAACTTGGTTGGATGAGACAGTTCTCATCAGAACTATTCCCTGATAAATTCACAGTTTTTAGACAGGATGGTCGATTTAAGACTAGAGGTGCAGGTGTATTGATAGCTGTTGATAATAACATGTGGAAGGCGGTGTGAGTTCCTCACTCTGCCTGTGATGCTGATATTACAATTGTTAAAATGACGAACATGAAAGGGTTCAGTTTCGTTTTATGTACAGTTTATTTCACACCTAGATGTGATCAAATGGTTTATAATCAGTTTTTCGATATAGTTGGTGATGTTTGTATGGGCTCTGATTTGAATATCTGTATAGTTGGCGATTTTAATCTTCCATTAATAAGTGATAGTAGTTTCAGTTTATCTGGAGGTGGCGGAGTTTATTTAGAGCTTAACAACTTTCTGGTATTTCACAGTCTTTCGTTATGTAATGATGTGGTAAATATTAACAATCGCACACTGGACCTTGTTATCAGTAATATTGCCGGCTTATCAGTGGAGAGGGAGGAGGAATGCTTAGTGCCAATTGATAATCACCATCCTGCTTTATCTATTCATTTATCTACACATTTGGTACACTGGTCTTTTACACCTTCTAATGAATGTAGTTGTAATTTCACTAGAGCAGATTTTGTGGGTCTTCATAACACGCTGGCGAACTGCAATTGGGAGGATTTGTTTTTCTTAATGATCCTAATGAAGCTGTAGATATTTTTTACACTTATTTTAATTCATCTATTCAAAAACATGTTCCAAAGGTTGTTGGTAAAGTTATAAATATCCAAAGTGGTACACTAGAGATATCATTCAAGTGTTAAAACTGAAAAACATTTACAGGCGAAAATTTAATAGAACAAAAAATCATAGATTTTTAATGAGTTTAGCAAGTACAGACGTAATGTTAAGACTTTAATTCGCCGTGAATATGATAAGTACATTTTAAATATGGAATTTAATATTAAGAGGGATCCTAAGTGTTTTTGGAATTTCGTTAAAAATAAAAAAACTACAAGAATAAATGGAATTAATGAATTTCATTGGGGTGACCATAAATTTCAGAATGGTGTATCGGTGGCAGATGCATTCGCTAGCTATTTCAGTTTTGTATACGATGCCGGTAATAATTATAGTATTTCAGACATTGTTGAATCGTCTGTTAAGAGTGGCGTCCACTCTCTTTTGTTGCGTCGTATCAATCCAGATGAAGTCAAAAAAGCAATTAAAAGTTCACCTTCAAAAAAATCCTTCGGTCCTGATTTTATTCCAGTTTATGTTGTCAAAGGTTGCTCTGATATCTTAATCGAGCCTTTATGTTACATATTTAATCTTTGCTTGAAATCTTGTGTATTTCCTGATGTTTGGAAGTTGACGAGAGTAATACCTCTCTGTTTAAGAAAGGGGATAAGCAAGAGGTTTCAAATTTTAGGCCTGTGTTGATACTTTCTACCCCAGCCAAGGTGTTCGAAAGAGTTTTATATAATAATATTTTCCCTCATATGAAGTCACACATTTCACTTAGTCAACATGGATTCTACCCATCTCGGTCAATCACCACAAATTTATGTAGTTTCGTTAATTATGCTTCTAGTATTTTAGATTCAAAGCGTCAGGTTGATGTAATTTATACAGACTTCTCAAAAGCATTTGATAAGGTTAATCATCTGATTCTTCTTCGTAAGCTACATTTTTATGGATTTTTTATGGATTTTTTTGTATAGCCTCCCGCCGGGGTTTTTAGTGACATTGTCCCATAAGTACAGTCCCTAACCAAGGTCTCGTGCAATCTGACCCCCTCTGGAATAGAGGTAATTTGCCCACAAAACCTCCTGAAGCTGTCCCTTTTTGCTCGCCTTATCTCTTTGTTGTACAGAGTAAGGGCCTTGGAGTACCTTTGCCACCCTCCATCTGTTTTTGCCCTATTGAACAACCTTCTAGTTTCCGCCCTTAATTCTGATAGTCGGTTGTTCCACCAGGGGACATCCCGACTGGCTGGTTCCTTTTTGACCCGAAAGCTAGAGACATATGCGTCCATAATGGCTGTGTTCAGATTCTCCACAGCCTCTTCCACTTCAAAGTTGCTAGAAACCTGAGAGCTCAATTGGTCCATATTACAGCCTAATATCGACCTATACTTCTCCCAGTCCGTATTTCTGGGGTTTCTGCCATGGGTAGTACCCGTGATCGTCCCCACCAGACTAAATTCTATAATCCTATGATCAGAAAGAGAGGGCTCATCAGACACCCTCCACCTTTCGATGTTACCCCTCACACTGTTACTAGCCAGTGTGAGGTCTAGCACCTCCCTTCTGTTCTTCGTTACGAAGGTAGGTTTACTCCCTACATTCATAATCTCTAGATTAGATCTTACAATAAATTCCAGAAGATTCTCAACTCTCCTGTTGATGTTGCTGCTGGCCCACACAGTGTGGTGCGCATTTGCGTCACATCCCAAGATCAGCGGCAGTCCCATCGGGAGCGTTTCATAACTCCTAGGTTTCATATCTCCCAGGTCCTTAAAAATGAAATAAATATTTTCAATATCATAACTCCCAGGTCTCACTTCTACCAGGTCTATTTAAAATAATAAGCAAATCATAACTCCCAGGTATCATATCTCCCAGGTGTCAGTACTCCCAGGTCTTCAAAATAATTTAAATTGAGCGCGTCACGGGCGAACAAACGCATCCAACTCAAACTTGCGGCGGTAATAAAATCATCATACATCACATTCCTGGCTTTAAACAAAAACTTATGACTATAAATTAATTCAGTATGTTTATTATTACTTTATACAAGCCTGTTAATAATTAAAATTTTTGTTAATATTCAAAAGGAACTAACATATTTTAGCGCTTTTCAGAAAACGTGTTTATGGTGCAATTTATACAAATTATTTTAATTTTTTGAAGCAAATATTTATTTTTAAACTAGCTGTAAGCCCAGCTTAGCTAGACTGTTGTCCGAACAGTTAAAAAAAATCTTAATATGCTTTCCGTAATTAAACTGTAAAAATATTCCAAACGAAAGAGTGCGAAAATAATCAGTAACTTACTTATTTTTATAGTATACATGTTTTGTTTGATAAAATAGCCAATACAGTATTAATTAACTAATACAGTAATTTATTATCAGCGATAATGATAGTAGACCATAATTTTTTAATAGACCATGCACCTGCTTATTTACTGAATGTATTTATTAACCACGGATTTGGGAATTGTAGAAAATAAATACATGTTTGTATAATTTCATATTGAAGTAAATAAATTAAAATTAATGAAAAAAATCAGGAGTAAAAACATTTCTTTCGTAGCAAGAAACTCTTGGCATTAATAAATTCTCAACCTAAATTAAACACCCAAATATTGAATATCCCAATGAAAATATAATAATGACAAGTTAATTTTCATCCAGCTTCGCTGTGGGATTCAATTGCCATTTGATAAAATAATACAGGTATTGCTCCAACTACGAAATTGTTTTGTTTTGTGAACTCATACTTAATTATTTACTTTTAGGTCCCTTGATTTAAACTAGTGACAATTAAATGGGTATGATTCCTTTTTTATTCCGATTTTTTAGGGCTCTACTCAACCAAAAGTAGCTGCAATATATTATCTTCTATTCTTTAAATAAAATTTTTACAAATTAGATAAAGTAGGGGGGTTACAAAATTGAATTTATATAAGTGGGGTTAAATTAAACAGATTTTTACACATTATACTTATAGTTTTTTGTACACTAACATATTTCTTTGTGTGTTTTATAATTTTTCATATCAAACTTGCATTAGCTTAAAGTGTTCTGTTCCACTAAAAGATTGATCTAAATACAAATCGGTCGCATATAAAGACTGCATATTTCTAGTTTTAGACGTTATTATTGAAATATGATTGTTAAACATTGATTACACTATATTGGATGTATTTATAATATATTGACATAACGGACACAATATTTGAACAATTTATATAATAAACTGATCCAATAGTCGAGTGTCTTTCTATATAACTGTGTGATACAGTATAGTTCCACATTCAGAGTAAGTATGTAGTTTCACATGAAGATATGAAAACGTGTGTCACGTTTCACACGAGTTACCCATTAGCCGTCGTACGTCGCTGCGACGTACAAAACAAATGTATTAGGTTTAGTATCGCTGTAAAATATGAAATATAATATAAATAATATTATTAACTTTCTGATATGGTGGTATGTACACGTATTTTAAGCCAAAATATTTGTAAGAAATTACTATATTCATGTGGACTTCAAACATTAAAACATATATTAAAAATTGTGACAGACTACACCAGAGTACCTTTAATCATTTTTCAGCCTAGTAGCCTAAATACACAGTCTCACACACACACACACACATACACTCCACGTAGGCCTAAACGAATATTATTCTATATTTGACGAATAAGTAATTTCCATATCGTACGTAGTAGTCAAATGAAAATACATATATACATCTTGGTACACAGGCTCATACTGTCGGGATCAATTACTCATAAGTTCAGTTTTATTCCCAGTTACATAAATCCTAAATTTTCCTTTTGTATGTTCAACGCAATGAAACTTGAATATATTTCACTGAAACAAACTAATCAACGTAGCCAAATTAGTCCAACACATGATTTTTGCTTACCGTTGAGGTGATTTATTAATTAACATTATTAAATTAAGTTATAAGTCAAGCATTGATTCATAGTTACGTGAACACTGAAATAAGCATAACAATTACCCAAATTACCCAATCACAGAAACTAGATTTTAAATACTAATATGCGAACATTAAAACAGCAAGCTTTGGTTTGAAAAATAAACGCTTGTAATGTTGTTACATACAGATTAATTTTAACAGGATAACGTCACCGGCGTAAAAATTATGTTTCGAGAGAAGTTCGCTGGTGGCCTATGCCAAGGCAACACTGCCAATGTCTTCTCGTTATTCAACGATCAATTGATTGTCATAACAACATTTAATTTAACGTACATATTTATCAAGATACTTCGTCAAACCTGCGTACTCTTTTGTTATGGAGAGTTCATAAATTCACTTTCCTGACTGACGTCCTAAATATTTCATCTTAATGATCCATCTACTGTATACATGCTGCATCAGAACGTGTCCGTACAATGTCCGTATGTATTTCGATTTCAAAATATGAGTAAACAAATAATTATGTTTTTCCCTAGTGTGATTAACTGTAAGGTCATAAGGAAAAAAATTAAAATATTGGACAAGTGATACATAAAGTAAATTTTTTATTAAACTCGTTTTGTTTATGAAAATAGAAACCCCTGTGTAGGGGCAGCCGATAGATTTTTATAACCCGTACAAAAGACATCTATACCAACCTCCGTCAACCATCTATACCAACCAGGGCTTAATTTCAGCCGAAGCTCTCCGGAGCGCAACTCCGGTACTTCTTTGGACACCTGAGCGGAGCTCCGGTTCCTTTTTCTTCACGTTTACGTGCTTGATAAAATTTTGAAATAAATCTGAATTTTGTGATGAAAACAATAATCTTTGAACAAAACCTTATTTTATATTTACTTTTACCTTCAAGCATTTTTATCATAAGGCCAGAAGGTTACAATCAATCAATCAATCAAAAATATCTTTATTACATCATCATCAAGACGAGTATAGTGTCACAATAATAGATTACATCATGGGTCTATGTTTAAAAATGATTCCAGACAAAAAACTCATTCAGGGTGTAGAAAGGTCGATCTTGTAGCCATTTCTTCAGGTTTTGGATAAAATTTTGCTTGTTGCTGTTCTTCAATGCATCTGGTAAGGCGTTCCACATCTTGGCACCAATGTAGCTTGTTTTCTTTTCTGTAGATGTAAGTCTGTGTACCGGCAGGCAGTAGTTATTTGCATTTCTGGTGTTGTATTTGTGGAATTGGGATCCATTTCTAATTGATTCTGGTTTCTTGATGTGGAGGTGGGTTATTGATTCCAAAATGTACAGGTTTACTACTGTAAGGATCTTCGATTCTTGGAACGTTCTTCTGCAGGTTTCTCTGGGTTGTAGATTGTACAGGAACCTGATTGCACGCTTTTGCAAGATAAGAATGCGCTGCAAGTTTCCTGCCGTAGTGCCGCCCCACACCGCAATTCCGTAGCGAAGATGTGACTCAAAAAGTGCATGATACGCTATTTTAGCTGTCATCATGTCCCCCATATTTTTCACTCGTCTTATCACAAATAGGCCAGTACTCAATTTGTTGCAGAGATTATTAATGTGTGGTGTCCATGATAGTGTGTCATCAATTGTTACTCCAAGGTATTCTGTGGTATTGACTTCTTCTAATCCAGGTAATCTTCCTGCATTGTTGCTTTGGCTACCCAGTATTAGCTGCTTGGTTTTGCTTTCATTCACAGCAAGGTCATTGCTGCTGCAGTACTGTATTGCCATGTTTAGGGCAATATAACTGTCTATTTCCAGTTGTTCTGGTCTTGGTCTACCAAGCAATAGCACTGTGTCGTCTGCATACATAAGTGTTTCACTATAATTATGCATGTACCTCGGGAAATCATTCGTGAAGAGTATGAACAGGACTGGTCCCAAGACTGACCCTTGGGAAACTCCTCTTGTGATTGGTCTGGGTTCGGAGCTAACTTTTTCTTTTTTGCCGTTTACTGATTGTATTACTTCAACCATTTGGCTTCTGTTGGCTAGATAGCTGGTGAACCACTCTTTCGCAGTCCCACGTATTCCCAGGGTGGCTAATTTTTGTATCAGTTGTTCATGATCCAGACAATCAAAGGCTTTGCTATAATCAAGAAAAATAGCTGTTGACGTATTTCCTTCTTCTTGTTGTTCCAGTAGAAAGTCCACTAGACTTATCAATGCTGTGCCTGTAGATTTTCCAGCCAAGAAGCCATGTTGATGTTGAGTCAGCAGTTGATTGAGCGAGAGATGTTCAAAAAGTCTGGTTAAAACAATTTTCTCGATTATTTTAGAGAAGGTAGGTATTAATGAGATGGGTCAATAGTTAGCTGTTTGTGTTGCTGGGCCTTTTTTCAGTTTCGGATATACCTTGGCTACTTTCAGTGCTGAGGGGAAAATGCCTGAACGAAAGGATTTATTTGTGATGTCTACAAGGGGATCTACCAGTTCATCTTCGCAAAACTTAACTAGTTTGTTGGATATGTCGTCATACCCAGCTGAAAATTTAGGCTGTAACGACCTTACGATTTTAGACATTTCTTGCCTACATGTTGGTGTTAGTATCAAGTTTGGAGGGGCTCTATTTATAACTGGTAGAGTTAGTTGTCCTCTTGCATTTCCATTGTTCCTTATTGTCTCTTCTGCAACTGTTGTAAAGTATTTGTTCAGATGATCTGCTATCTCTACTGGGTTTGTTATCTCTTGCCCATGAACTTCAAGTTTAGTAAGCTGCTCTGACTCCATTTTTGATTTTCGTTCTGAGTTAATTATATTCCATATAGTTTTTGATTTATTACTGGATTCTGCAATTTTAGTTATGTTAAATTGTTTTCTTATTTGCCTTAGTTGTAAGTCATATTCCTTTTTGAGATTTGAAGCAATTATTTTGTGTTCTTCTGTACCACTTGCTAGGTATATGTTTTGGGCTCTAAGAAATTGATTTTTTAGCTGTAGTGTGGTGGGATCAGTGATAGCATGAGTAGGTTTTATTTTTTGTTTTGTTGCAACTATGGGACATGTTTGATTCAATGCTTGCTGAATCGAGTTGTTGAGAATATTATAAGCATTTTCTGTATCTGCTGTATCATAAACGTTGGTCCAGTCTTCTTGTTTTAATTGTTCCTTTAATTTCAGAAGGTTTCTATTATTTATTTGTCTTCTTTTGGTAGCGAGTGTTGTAGGTGGGTCTAAATCTATCGCTATCCTGCATATTTGACCTGTGTGATCAGATATACATGTGTCTAATATTTCTACTTTCAGTTCATCTTCTGGCAGGTTGGTACAGACACAGTCTATAGATGTTCTTGATGTCGGGGTTATTCTGGTGGATGGTAGGTCAACTCTGAACATGTTATGACTGCTAAGTGTGTCTGCAAGCTGGTAGTGGTCACTTCTTCTAGCAAGGCAATCTATGTTTATATCACCCACAAGTAAAGTGGGGTATTTGTCTGCAGAGATTTTTTCTAGGACTTCATTTACAACTTCAAGTCCTACCTCTAGGTTACCCTTAGTTCTGTAGATTCCTACTAAATAGAGTGTGGATTTCTTAAAGATGATTTTTAGTGCAGCAACTTCACAGGTCATTTCAATGCAATGCTCTTCCAAATCCACTATTTCAGTTTTTGCTTCTAGTGAGTTTATAGTGTAGATGGCTACTCCTCCCTTGGTATGATTTTTACGGCTAAAAGCACTTTTTAAAGAGTAGTCTGTAAGCCTGGTGTTGTCAAGGGTTTCTTTTTTTTGTCCGTTTTCTGTGAGCACTACCAAATGAGGTTTAAGGCTGGCTAGTTGTGCATTAAGTCTGTCAACTTTGTTTGCCATCCTGTCTGTGTTTTGATGGAAGAGTGTTAATGAGTTCCTATCTATTAGATGATTTAGCTGGTTGATTTTGTTGCCTATTACCTGTACATTTTGATGGATGAGGGAGAGTTTATTTGCAGTCTGATTTACTTTTCCTTTGTTGTTTTTAGATTTGAGTTTAGGTAGATTTTTGTTTTGTAGGACTGTGGTTGTTTGAATTTTCCTTTTTTCTTTTTGGTTTGTCCTAAAAAATGAGAAGGACTGCGAATCTCTTTTGAATATTTTTCTTTTTTATGTGAATCTGATTTAGTGTCTTCAGAGGAATCTGAATAGTGCGGGGTTATTGTGGTGTCGCTGAACTTTTCCAGATCTTGTTGGGACAGTGAGTTTGCTTGCTTAATCCATTTACATAGCAGGTCCTCACTGTTCCTTGAGTAGTATGCCAGAGATTGAATATGCCTAGATATGGCAACAAGACATTGTGAAGGGGAATTGTATATTTCATCTTTTGTGTTTGATAAGCACACTACAGCAATGTGTTTTGCCTGCCTCCCTTGATATTCGTGGATTGTGAAAGCATTATAGCCCAATTGTAAAAGTTGACTTTTTTCTGATTGTTTAAAGGTGAGTACTGTAGTTTCTTTATTGAGTGTGAGATCTTCGGGTTTTTGTAATGAGTGGTAACTCATCTCGCCATGTACTGGATTGTTTGTCTTCATACCCTTGTCATAAAACTTTGACAAGATGGCTGCTGTTCTTCTGGTGCACCGATAAGAACGGTTTAGGACCTCCCTTATGGTTGCAATTTTTGTGATGTCATGGTATTTAACTTCAAAATTCCTTGTCCTGTTTATATAAGGTATTTGGTTGACGTCCCCTATAAGTATTACTTCTGAGGCCCCCGATAGTATTGCGGCAAAGAGAATTTCTCCTGCATGCATGAGAAGTGCTTCGTCTACTATCAATCTTCCATACTTGTTTCCCTCCTTTATTACACGGAACTTTTTTATCATAAGGCTGATGTCATTATATGTTTGAACTAAGTTAAGGCTTGATTTTTGCAGCTGCAGAAAAAGATCTGCTAATTCTTCAAGCTTATCATGCATAAGTGCAAGATTGTGCACAAATGATGTTGAAGAAATTGTGAAGTGAGTTTGGTGTAAAAATATTCTATGACCATGTCTAAGAAAATAACTACGTTTTTATGCCTAATAAAAAGGTTAAGTCAGACGATAATATAAACAACATTGTGATCGAGAAACCAACACCTGCACCTTCGCAATCATCTGTTGTAGACCAACACCGTCCCGTAGAATCAGAAAAACAGCATCTTTCCTCGGATCAAGGGGGGTTAACGTTTTCATCATCAAGTACCAGTAAGCTTAATACGTCCAAAGACTTACTCATGTTTAAACCAGCCTGTTGGTCCACGCAACAGAGCATTGATTTTAAAATCAAAAATCCATGGCTTATTATAGGAGCAGAGCTAGCCTGCAATACTTGTAGAAACGTTTCAAATTTAGGAGCTGAAAAAACTCAAGGTGTCAAAGTAAGTCAACAATGGGTTTTGGGAACTGTAAGCTCTTATGGAAAAGATGAAGTCGATTTTAAATTAAATAAATTTTCTTCATGAAATTATTTTATACTTTATATAAAACTGGTTTCCGAAAATAATTCATCCAAATTATATAGTTGATATTTTAATAAATTTTAATGATTTTCTTTTAAAAATTTTCATGCGTAAATGCTGAATTGGTGAAGATAGGTGATTAAATAATTTAATTTCCATGTTTATACTTTTCTGACTTTTGAATATTTGAACGATGTAGTTTGAAGTATTCATGTTTAGGAGTATAATGGGAAAAGAAATTAACTTCCAGCTTTTGTATAGCTACAATAATTGAATTTGGTTATTATATTTTCAGGATTTTCGGCAATGAATTTGATAATGGTGCCCTCAAGATGCTCTTTACTCTTAAAAACAGTATGTGACCTACTTTTTATCAAACTAGTTGGACCCCCTCTCACTGAGTCCAAATCTGAACGCCACGTAAAGTCTTGGTTGTCAAAAGGTAAACATTCAGCGGTTGACACAAACTAAAAGAAAAGTCACAAGGAGTACGATAAAGACAATTATGTTTTGTGGAAGTGTTTTTCATAAATAGGTTGCAATAAAATTCATATTTTCACGCAGATCACAACTGAGCGATTTTTATTAAAAATTCAATTGCAGGCAGCAATATGTTTTCGCGGAATTTAAACCTATTTCAATCTCCTGAAGGACTCCCTTCCGGTCAGGCTGAACAACTTAAGATGGCCAATTCCTTGAACCTCTTCTTCACAGCTCTTCATTCCTTGACATTATTTGAATAAAATAATAGAGATACATATTGTAATATATATATATATATAGTATAAATATATCATAGAAATGGTAAATATATTCATTACTAAATATATGAATTATGTATGTATATGTATATTCTTATATCTTAAAATATACTCGTAATCCATAACGGACAAAATTTCCTTTTCTGCGCAGAAACTGAAAGAAATACCTACATTGTAGTATGGTTGCCATTTCAATGATTTAATCTAATCTAATTAGTTAAGCAAGGTGAGAGGGCTCAAATTAAAGGTCTCAACTCCGTGAATGAAAGTTGGTATAAATGTTATAAATAAAAATTGTTTATGGTATAAATGCCTACTTTCAGTGTCCCTCACAGCAGCAAACCTGCACTCTTTCCCATGTTAATCTTATGGAGAATAGGCAAACCCCTTTATTTATGGACTAATGTTGATGAAAGTTGGTATTGAATGGAATAACAATACTGTCAGGTTTTGTTGTTCTAACTCCTCTCCACGTAGAAATCAATATATTATATATTAGGTGATATATTAGAAATTTCAGTCAGAGATTAATAAAATTTCTTCAAGTCGGATCAAAAATAATTGCCGTTATGAGGAATCGATCTCAAGAACTACGACGTAAAATTATTCTACTCAACCGCCTGAACTACCAAGGCTAGCGATAAAAGTGGTCATAAACTTCATTATAGATTATACGTAAAGAGATTTTAAGGCAAAAAGAATGATTTAGTTTAATGATACCATTTTTATTTCATTTTCTGCTAGAGAATCAAACTCAAGAAATATCCTTTACACAGGCCCGGATTAGCAACTATTTACGCCCTAGGCCAGAGTTCTACATTACGCCCCCTCCCGGCAGATGTTCGAGGAGGCTGGCATTTTTGGCATGTTAAATGGTGCGCCTTTCCTTTCCGGCAAAACTAAAAAAATGTGTGGGAGATAACAAATATCTTGGTTATTATTTAGGTTATCAGTGATCTTACACATTCATTCGCAAGAAAATAATTTAAATCGATCAGTCAGTTACAGCGAAATTCCAAAATGTGTGAGAAGAAAATACTTACAGAAAAGGTTAAGTTAAAAAATAAAACACACTACTTAATTAACACAAATAACACTGTATAATTAAGTAAGTACATTTATTAACACAAAACGATATTTACTAACGAAATCACTGTTAAATCATTATTTAAAAACATGCGGTGCGAGCGGCGTTAGGGACAACTGAAAAACGCTAGGTCGGCGCTAGGGTCGCTTATTCGTCACGCATATGTGATTGACTCGTGCAAGCAACAATTCTGTTTTTTGTATATTTTTAAACCTTTTTAGATCTCCAAATCGGATCAAAAATATTGCTTTAAAAACCATTTCCTGTAGGTAACAAATTTGTTTTCTTCTTATTATAAAATTTCACATAATTTACGTGAAAAAGGTGTGTTATTCATCCACATTCCCAAAATTTCTGCTCAAAACATAAGCCGTATTCCCACACTCCTTGACGCTCCAGGAGGCATTTTACGCCGTCTTCTCCAAAAAAAAAACGGGAGAACTGATTACAATGAAACTTATTTCATGCATTCTCTACATCCCAGAAAAGTTTTGTAAATGCTTGAAATCGCCCGCCACCCTTTGAAAAGTAAATAACGAGCATTTAAAACCCCACTTTTACGCGATATTACTCGCATTTTGATTCAGTTTTCAACCTACTGGTAATAATTAGCTGTCTTTGTAGTTTAAAGTTTTAATAGAAGTAAAAACAAACAGCTGTCAAATCAATATTAGTCAGTTTATATTGGGCATTGATTTTAAACCTATTTCGAAATCATACTATATTACGTTATTTAACGTTATTTTAACGTATAACTAATTATAATAATGGTATAAATGTTCTAATCTATTTAACTGTAAAGTAATGCTAAATAATATAGCTGGACATTGATTTATTTTCTTTGTACTGATTTGTTTAGGATTTCAGGTTTACATTTTGGTATGATGATCTTATCTTTAAACTGAATCCTACATCCCGTACAAAGATCGGGCTTACTGCTAGTCAACAAATAAAAGTTAAAATTATGATTTTTTAAATACTCGATATTTTTGCTCGCACCACCTTAAAACATAGTTTAAAATTTTCCTCTTCCTGGCTTTGGCCCAGGCAAACGATTGGATGGTGTTGGTGAAGTCCAATGTTTTGGTTACATAATTTTCAATATTAAGGAGAGCGGGAGAGTTGAACTTTGGGTCATGTTTGACTTATGGTATTCCTTGATCATTTTTAATCAGGAAAATGACCTAAAAATACAATTAAATTGTGACACAAAAAATATACAGAAAACAAAGCAATAAAAAAGTAGGCTATTCGGTTTGACGAAGTGATTAAAGATTAATAAAAATTGTAGTATATTAAAAGTTAGCGTAATTTGCGGTATCTTACTTTCCCATGAAAAACTGCGATCCTAGGAGCTGACAACAGAGTAGACTTTGTTTAATATTTGTTTACGTTATTTTAGTTTTGATTAAAATCTAGGGCATTTAAATTGTAATACAAAGTAAACGGTTTGTTATTGTTTGACTTACTTCTCGGCTGATGCGTTTGTTACTGAAGTACAAATAATAAACATTCTTAGCAAAATTTTGACATTTGGATAGATATCTTCCAATTTGTTTCCTATGATCCACTTGTACAAAGACAACGGCGTTTGATTTTTATTTTCCGTTTTGTTTGTTGACATGTGCGATCACAGGTGGACAAGTTCATTAAAGTTCGCCGGCTCTAAATCATTTTAAAATACACCGAGAAGTTTGTTAACCTCAACTTCAATTTATTCTGTCGTGAGATCTGAGAGTTTGATTATTGCAACAAACCTTGTAACAAATTCCTCATAGGCATGCACTTGACGCTTGTATAGTAAAATAAAAATATACAACATTTTTTCCATCCCTTGCCCTGCGCCCCCCGCAAGCTTGCGCCCTAGGCCATGGCCTAGGTTGGCCTTATGGGTAATCCGGGCCTGCCTTTACATACTTATAGAAATAAATAAGCTGTCAACCCATATAAGGGAATTGCTTTTCAAATTCATTTAAAGAAAACTGTGATAACAATTCTTTAACGTTATGCCCCTTATACTCTAGAAGAGTTTTTTGACCTGAAACTATAAGTTTTCTATGTATGTTTTATTTTCTACGAATGCGTGATTTATGTGATTTATTTACAGGTATTGTATTGTTAGTGTTATTGTTGCAGTATGTTTCTTTATTGACGAAACCTATTGTCCATGTAAACTTAATGGCAAATAAATGAATTGAATTATACTATTTAATTGGTTTTGTTTGACATTTCCTACAAAACAAAGTTTTACGATAAAATGTAGTTTCTTAGCAACTCTATGCAGCTCTTAAGAAAATAAATACTTCACATGCAGTCTGATAAAATGTTATTTAAGCAGAGAAGTACCAACTGTATTATTTCTTTAGCTTAGACCTACATAAAATTATACTATCCATTAAAGCTGTCGTTTCCTTTATCCATAGTTCTAATAACGGAATTGGGGATGGTAAAAATATTTTTACATTTTCTGTGTTCGATGGTTCCCTTTATGGCTTATTTACTGATAGTTGATTTTTAGTTTGATAGGTACACTTTTCTCAGGAACTATAAGAATTAGGGAATTGAAATTTTCTATGCATGTGCAACTATGTAATACAGCAACAGTACTAGAATTATTACTTTAAAAATATTAGTTGTTGAGAAAAACTATTTTGAATGTAGAAAAATCTGAAGAAAAATATTGGTAAATACCCCCTTCGCAACAGACCTGCGTACTCAGCGAATTTCCTATTCCAAAATATGACCATAATAGTACAAGTATGTGACAAGATTGATCAATGACATGATTGACCTGTTGATAAATTAGAGTATTTGCCTATTCTGCGTAACATTAACTTGGGAAAGATTATGCAGGTTTGCTGCTATGAGGAACAGTAAAAGTAGGCATTTTTACCATAAACTATTTTCATTCTGACCATATACAAAGTTTTATAATTATCTTGACATAAATAAAGGAGTTTGCCTATTCTCCATTAGATTAACATGGGAAAGAGTGTGCAGTTTTGCTGCTGTGAGAAACACATGAACTATGTTTTTTAGCATAAACATATGGATTCCAACCACATGAAGCTAAATACAAAGTTTCATCCAAAATTTTTGATTAGTAAGGGTAATATTAATTTTTCCTCGTTCTTCGTAAGATAAGCATTGGAGCCTCTAAATACAATGTAATGTGTTTAGATTTTTTAATATCTCAATAACCGTTGAAGGTAGAGAAAAACATTCAGGACCTAGTTGTGTAGTTTTTTGAGCTGATTCTAATGTTAAATGATAACATTTGAAAATTATAATAATTACATGAAAAAAACCCAATTTTTAGGGTACAACCCCCCAAACTACTCGTTTCGATTGACCAATATGTCTGGACTACGGACTCGTCCGTAAATGTAGGAATACACGTTTCTACCAAATTCTCGATCGGACCATTTTTACGAGAGTTGTCATGTTTACACACACACAAAACACACACACACACACACACACACATATATATACATTTAGAACGCAAAAAAATTCCATCCGGTTTAAATTTGAGATCAATTGATACAAAAGGATTCAACTCAATTGAAAATAACATTTAAAAATTACATGTATAAACCTATATATTCATTATAAAATGTATTAAATCATGTTCAATTTTCAAAATTTACTGTCAAGATAATCACATGTAAAAATATTTAGTCACTGTTTATTATTGTTTATTGTTCTCTAATTTCTATTCTCTCAATTGCTTGAAAACGTTTATACATTAACTAGTAGTAAGCCCGTCCTTTGTATAGGTTGTAGGATTCAGTTTCAAGAAGAAAGATCATCATACCTAAATGTAAACCTGAAATCCTAAATAAATCAATGTTAAGAAACTGAATGAGTACCCAGCTTTAACGTTAAATAGATTAAAATATACACACCATTATTAAAATAATTTATACGTTAAAATAACTGTTTAATATAGTATGATTTCTAAATGGGTTTAAAATCAATGACCAATATAAACTAACTAATGACAGCTGTTTGTTTTTATTTCTATTAAATATTTAAACTAAAGACAGCTGATTATTACCAAGTTATTCATTGAAAACTGAATCAAAATGCGAGTAATATCGCCTAAAAGTGGGTTTTTAAATGCTCGTTATTTACTTTTCAAGGGGCGGCGGGCGATTTCAAGCATTTACAAACCTTCTCTGGAATGTAGAGAATGTATGAAATAAGTTTAATTGTCACCAGTTCTCCCATTTTTTCGGAAAAGACGGCGTAAAATGCCTCCTGGAGCGTCACAGACAAATCGACAAACCAAAAAACAGACAAAAATTGAGATAAGACTGGTTTCGGCTTCTCTAATGCACAAAAAGTAAAAATAACTAAAAACATTAATAATTCTGAGCAATGTACAGGCAGAACTCTAATTTTATTTATATATAGATTAAACGAAAATTCGAAAAACCTTTCATTTTAACATTTCATTTGCCCTATCAAACAGTTAAATAATTATATATATAAATAAATTTTAACGACTATTGTTTTTGGTCTCTGGACACCTAAATACAAAAAAATAACATGGCCGGGGGCTTAAGTCTTGCAATGAGACCTACGGTAATAGCTTATTCCCTATGGGAAATTCGTTAAAAGAAAATTATTTTTCAGCAATTAAAAATTATGCTAAAACAATTCTAGTGCTACAGAGATATAAAATTTTAACACAATGATCGATTTATTAAACAGTAACAATTTAAAGTACAGACCTGCAAAAAGATCAGTACAATACTGATAAAAAGATTAACTAATTTTTAGCGTTTTGGAAAAAATTATTTCTATATATACGTTCATTAAAATGTAAATTAACATTTGGAAATGGTATGGTATGGTATAATTTAATACATCTCAATAAATGGACCAGCACAAAGCAAGTACCACGAATTAATTTCATTTGCTTGGCTTCGCGCGACGACCTAGCTCAAATGCCTGCCATTGCCAAGCGGCAATCCGCTCAACAACTTTTGGAACTGACGATACCTGGGAGTTCTGACACCTGGGAGTTATGATGCAAGCGATTTTATTTAATTTTAGAGACCTATAAGTTCTGACACCTGGGAGATATGATACCTGGGAGTTATGATTTGCTTATTATTTTAAATAGACCTGGGAGTTGTGATGTTGTCAATATTTAATAATTTTTTGAGACCTGGGAGAAGTGAAACCTGGGAGTTATGAACCCCACCCGTCCCATCCTGTTGCAGTACTCTACCAGGCCCTGAACTTCTGGAGGAGGGCATTCCCTCTCAGCATCAAAATATCCAGAGGCCAGGATCACATCACGGTCGGTGCCCCCTATGCTTAGACAGGTTCTAATTGGCACTAGGTCCCGTGATAGGTACTCTGTGACACACATACACCTCGTATAATTCCTTACCAGAATGCAAGCCCTAGGTTTACCCTCCCTAGTGTCCCAAATTACCTTTGCATCCTTGCTCTGGAGGCCCATAATCTTCTTTCTGAGGACCCAGGGTTCCTGGATCAGCACCACCATCTGTCCCTCCCGGGAAAATCTTCTCAAGACCAAGGCCGAGGCTCCCTTGGCATGATGAAGGTTTACCTGGGCTATCCTAAAGTTGAGGAGATCCCTTCCCAGCTTTTTCTTGAGGGATGGCATCCTCCTCGCCATCTAGGGTGCTCTCTACCATCTTGGGGGTTGCTATATTGAGGCTAGAGAGGTCCAGGTCATTGCCCTGTACATCGCTCCCCTCAGCTCCCCCTGGCTGGTTGGTCTCCTCCTGGTTGGAGTCTCCCGACTTCTCGCCTGCCTCCTTCTCCGTGGGCTTGCGCCCATGCACAGGGATCCTCCCAAATCGGTAGAAAATTTGGAATTCCTCCTTCTTGATTTGCTCCCATGCCTGGTCATCAATCCCAATGTGCAGGAGCTTTCCCTGTCCCTCCTCTTTACTCCTCAGAACCTGCCACGTCTGGGTACCAAGCCCCTCGTTCTGGCTTTCAACCAGGGACAGGATGAACTTGTCGTCCTCGCCTTTGCTTCTTGGGAAGAAGATCGTGACGTTATGAGCCTTGGGTATATCGTCCCCAAGGCACGCCATCAGCTCTACCCCCTTCCACTTCTGCAGCTGGGTGGCCTTACTCCTCAACCAGTCAGCAGTTTCTTGGTTGATGCACTCCACCAGCATATACCCAGGCCTGAAGTGTACGCCCGCAAACTTAACCTTGCACGAGGTACCTCTCGCTATCTCTCTGATGATAGCGTCCTCTAGCTGTGAAAGCTCCTCCTTTCCAGCCTCAATTTAGGGTACTCCTTTGGGAGTACAGCAACTTTGACGAGTTTAGTGGTTTCTGCATATGTGGTTGCTTGCCCACGTGCAGGTGCGTAGGGTGAACCCTCTGTACCCACTCTCCTCCTCTTAGCATCGTACTCCCTCTGGGGTGGGGTGATCTCCTGCGTACCCCTTTTTCCCTGACTGGGCGCAGGTTCGTTCTGCCCTGCTGCCTTCCTTTCTTCTACCCTCTTCCTGGCCTCGTCAGGTTCCATGCCCTGCTCCAGGAGTCGAATGTATCTGCGGGTTCCTGCCCCACTCAGTCCCTGTCTACAAGGGTCGTCCTTACCCCCTGGTTCCCCCAGTTTTGGGTATCTAGCCAACGGTCGATACCTTTGATCCCCCCTCCTGTGTCTTGCGGTACTTGCCAGCGGCAGTTGCTCCTGCGCTGTGTTCTTGGTATTCACTTGTGCGGTACTTGCCCGCGGCAATTGCTCCTGCCCTGTGTTCTTAGTATTAGCTTGTGCGGTACTTGCCCGCGGCAGTTGATCCTGCCCTGAATTCTTTTTATTTTGTTTTTCTTCTTCCATGTCTGTTCCCACGAATAGCTAGGGAAATATCCGTCCGCCTGAACAGAGCTCCGCATGTCCAGGTAAGGCTACTTACTGCAGGAGGTCGCCCGGTATCCTGCAGGTACCGTTCTAGACACCATATATAAGGCCTGGTGCCATCCACTCCTCGGCACGGTTCACGTGACACCTTGAGTTGGCCTGAAACAAAGCGGAAGAGCAGGGGAGAAGATGGGAGAAGAAGAAGAGAATGGGTTTGTACAGATAGATGAAGACAGTCTATCCACGCATTGGAGGGGAGAAGAAACGTGGGTAGATAGAAAAGACCCTGCTCAAGAGGAGAGTATAGAGTCAGGGAGGCTGATTGCAGTGACAGCGCCACTGGGCGGTGGGATCGCCAACCCCTACGCCACTGTGTAGTGTGTAGGTGTGTTCGTAACAGGCTCAAGTTAAATCTTTCAAAGTGTGTGGTCATGTCTATCCATCGTGGGAGAAATCCTGTTTTGTTTCCTTACACGTTAAGTGGCGTTACTTTAGATAGAGTTCATGAGTTTAGAGATTTGGGCGTTTTGATTGAGAATAGTTTATCTTTTAATAACCATATAATTTCCTGTGTTAATAAATCATATAGCTTACTTGGTTTTATCTACAGAATGTCTCATTATTTCAGGGATATTAACACTGTTAATATCCCTGAAATTACTCTAACATCTCTTGTTCGTTCTAGGCTTGAATTTGCTTCGATTATTTGGTCTCCAAACTCATTTATATACACAGATATGTTGGAAAAAGTTCAAAAGAAATTCTTGAGGATGCTCTATTTTAAGTTTGTCGGTATTCCTAATCACCCGATTTGGTTAATTAGGCATAGAGAGATGTTGGAAATGTTTGGGTTTCAGTCACTAGATTTAAGGAGAAAGGTAGCATTGTTGTGTTATCTGCGTGACGTGGACGACCCTGCGACCTTGGCCGGTGTGTCGTGGCATGTGCCGCGATACGGCGGTCGAGCGAGCAGGGCGCTTTATCAGTCCTTCGCCAGGACTACGGCTCACAGCAATTCACCTTTGAATGAGGCTGTGCTGCTATTTAATTCATTGAATAACGATATAGATTTTTCTTTTCACCGTGCCATGTTTAAACGAATATGCCGCCAGCTTCTAACTTAATTATCTTTTACTATATGTTAACGTAAATAGGTTGGTCAAAACATTCATGTTATTGGCTCATTTCTGTTTGTTACAGCCCTTAGTATGGTAAAGTTGATTTTTGTTTACTTAAATTGTATGTTTGTTTCATGGATTTAAAGTGTTCACTTTATTTTATTTTTATGTATAAGTTATATTTTAATTTATTATTTTGATAGGTATAAGTATAAGTATAGTTTTGTTTCAGTTTGTACTCCTGGTCATGTAATTTTTTTTAAATATTTTCAAGCTTCCCCTATAATTGGGCAATAGTGCCTTTTGGGGCGGCATTTGTAGCCATAGTGTGTAAGACAATGAAATGTATATCATTAACTATTTTATTTTGGCTGCAATAAAGGTATTTATTATTATTATTATTATTATTATTATTATTATTATTATAAGCAACGGATCTCTAGTCCTCTTTGCCCTAAGATAAACAAGAGTCGCGATGAGCCATCAACCTGAGGATCTCGTTAGAAATCCAGGGGACCAGATGCTTTTTGTTGATTCTACGTGTTACAATCAGTGCATGCTTATCGTAAAGATTCAAAATTGTGCTATTCAGAGAATTTACCATATCATTTACTAGAGGTGTGCAGATAGTGAATTTTTTTTTGGATCGGATAGTTAGGGTTCAAATTAAATAATTTTCGGATTCGGATACTCGCAATAACGAAGTGGAATCACACTTATCTAAGAATAAATGAGAAAAAATTGATACAATGTTATCAAAGTTATTACATTGGACATAAAAAATCATGAATTCGTCATAGGCTGACAACATAGCTAAAATTTTTACTTCACTGCATTGAAAAGTAATAAATTTTAATATACGCCATATCATTCACGGAATGAAATCAACAGAAACCTTACAATTGGCCAATATATTACATAAACAGTTCTTAAAAGTCAGTTATATAAAACCATGGATAGATTGATAGATAATTATTCTCAATTTTATTTCATTATTCAACTATTTTATTTATTAAAATGACAAAAACAAATTGCCATAAACAAAGAACCAAGATTTGACAGGCAACATTGGCTCGTTGCCATCGGCTATCTGCGTATCGGTAAGGATGTGCAATATTTTTGTACCAGTGACAAAGTCACTGTTATGGTTCTGTCACTGATATATCTGTGACAAGTAACTAGAAAAAGCTGTGACTGCTCTGCTACAATGGACTCTGCACAGGAGCAGAGTTGGAGTATCGGGCAGAACAATATTTAAACCCCTGAAATTATGTATGGTACCTGGTCGTAATCTAGTTAATTATTCATCTTAAAATTATCTAAAATATACCATTTAAAAACTAATGATGCGTAAAATCATTCAACAAAAAGAAAATGTAGAATGAAAATGAGTAGATAATTTTTTGGTTATGTAAACACTGAAAGAGGAAATAGGCCAAATGTAAATTTGACAACACTTTATCGTATTGCTCAAACCCGGAGAACTCGAGAATGCGATAATAAAAAATAGTGCATTATGTCAAAATATTTATATTAAAAATGGAATTTTTATCTGTGCCCATTCAATACTGTCGGACTGCATACAATCACTGGAGTCAGTAAATGATAGAGGTGTGCGTATATCCGAAAAGTCGGATCGGTTTCGGATCGGATATCCGGCTCCGATCCGAATGCTAAACAAGTATAAAGTCCTATAAATATTCAAACTTTCGGATAGACTGTATAAAATGAGGTTAAAACCGAAAGATAAATGCTAAACTTTCCGTTTGAGATACGTCAGCGATACAGATCAACAGTAATGTTTAAGCAGATGACGAAATTACGCAATTCATAACCTATTGAAATGTAATAATGTCTTTGGGCGGTCCGAGGATGCGGTATGATTATTCGATTCTTCAACTATGTATTTAAGTTACCTAAGTTCAACACGATATTGCATTTTGCAATACAAAGCATAGCGTCATCGATAGTTGCACCGAATATCAGATTGCGGTTTGATATTATTTCGCATAAAATATGATTTTGGCTATGAAAAACTGTGAATTGTCGATTTAATATTAGGTAACAATCCTCAACCATCATAATAGCCCTGGTATTTGCAGTATAAATATATGGTACAGTATTTAATTTTGATCGTCTACGTAATTCGATCGTCTGAACGAATTATAGTGTTACAGCCCTAGTAGACCTTGTGGAGACCATCTTGGATGCATCGGACGCCGGAGCCACAACAACGGGAATTCTTCTGGACTTCAGTAAGGCTTTTGACAGCCTTAGTCACCAGCACCTTTTAGACAAGCTAAATCTGCTGGGAATACGCGGAAAGCCCCTCCAGTGGCTGCGGAGCTATCTGCATGGCCGAACACAGATGACTATGAATTGATAGCTCATTCATACTGCAGACAATAAAATGACAAAAACCAGGTCTTCAAAGCTCCCTACCACCAGAGGAGTCCCGCAGGGATCGGTGTTAGGCCCTGTCCTCTTCATTCTCCACACAAATGACACAGTGCCAGCGCTGCAAAACTACTGTGAACCATTCCTTTTTGCGTATGACACAGCCCTCTTAGTTTCACACAAAAACCTCGAAACACTGGAAGTGATGCTTATATAGCTGCCAACGTTGCAAAGCAATACAGTCAAGAAAACGATCTTGTCCTTAATGAAGAAAAAACGCAGCAATTTTTCTTTGGCCCTGGAAAAACAAGTGCTTGTGAACTTCCTCTGGTGCAAGCAGCAGAAGAGGCAAAGTACCTTGGAATAACATTGGACAGTGACCTAAACTGGAAACCTCACATAGAACAACTATGTAAAAAATTGAGCACAGCCCTGTACGTAATCAAATGAATAGCACACATCAGCGACCTTGAAACTGCAAAAACAGCTTACCATGCCCTCTTCGAGTCTCATATACGCTACGGGCTTATAGTGTGGGGCCACTCGTCGCAGGGCAACCTTCACCGAGTACTGGTTCTTCAAAAAAAAGCGATCAGAGTCCTCTCAGGACTGGGTATCCGTGACTCATGTCGAGACAGATTTAAAAGCCTAAAAATTCAAACCGTGGCAAGCCTCTATATCAGTGATGTAATAATGCATATAATAAACAAAGGCTCCCTCCAGTTCTCGGAAACCCACTCCTAATACCAGGAACAAGACTAACTATAGCCTACCAGTCCACAATCGCAAGGCCTATGAGAAAAAACCAACATATATTGGGGCTAAGCTGTTCAACAAACTGCCAACAGATATCAAAGTTCTGAAAAGTGAGAACAACTTCAAGAAAAGGCTGCTGGAATGGCTCATGGAGAAAGAGTTCTACTCTGTTGAGGAATTCTTTGAACAAGACGTAACGCCAACGATGTAAACACCGACCGATCGAGAAACTGACGCCCATCCTGTTCTCTAGGAATATGGATCAAGAAGAATAAGTTCAAAGTAGTAGTAATACTACTGGTAACACGAATAAAATTCAATCTAACTATCACAAGTCTCAATTTAGAAGTAAGTCAAACATAGGGTCAAGACATGATTCCAGTTTTGGGTCTAGATATCGATCCGTCTCCAACTCCAGGAAATTCAAAACTCATCAGTTAGACTACTCAGCACTTGGAATTGACAATAACTATATAAGATGTGGAAGGACAAACCACCATGTAAAAGACTGCCGGATAGACAGATATGATGTTTTCTGCGACTTATGTAAGAAAAGGGGACATGTTTCTAGGGTATGTATTTCTACATTAATACAATCTTCTCGGCATAGTAAATTTTCTATATCGAAGGTACATGCTATTGACTCAAAATCAAGAAACCCATGATCATGAATATGGTATATGGAAAATGGAAACTATTTTTCAAAGTAGTCAGGTTGTTGCTCTTTTTAAAATGACCCCTGACCCAGGTAAATATTTCATTGATGTAATGCTGAATGGGAGGAATAAACGTTTTGAAGTTGATTCAGGGGCTCAATTTTCCTTAATTTCCGAAAATGACTTCAATGATCTCAATTTAGATGTAAACATTAAAGAACACAATAAAATAAGTAAATCTCCCTCTAAGGTCCGTGCTGTTCAAGACGTGCCACGTCAATCTAATGCAGTCGAACTCCGTAGATTTCTAGGTCTTCTCACATATTATTCTAAGTTTATTCCAGACTTTTCAACAATCACATACCCTCTACGACAGTTGCTGTGTAAAGGAAGAAAATGGATATGGTCTGCCTCTTGTGAATCTGTGTTTTTGAAACTCAAGTCCGAACTTTGCAGTGACAAGGTTCTTGTACCGTTTGACCCAAGTTTACCTGTAATCTTGACAACTGACGCAGAGCAAGCCCTACAGGTGTTGCAGCTATTCTCAGCCATTAAATTGAGGGTGTCGAAAAACCTATAGCATATGCCTCTCGTTCTCTTAACTCTTTGGAAATGAATTACAGTCAACTAGACAGAGAGGCCTTAGCAATAATTTTTGGTGTGAACCACTTTACTACTACTAACTACTTATTCGGGAAACACTTACTGATCACTGACAATGAACCTCTGTCACGTATATTTCGCCCAAATAAACCTCTTCCTCAAATGACATCTTCACGGCTTCTTTGCTATGCTTCATTCCTCTCATAATTCGATTAAACTGACCAATACAAGAAAGGAAAAGACAATCAGAATGTGGATTGTTTGTTACGATCTCCAGCGAAGGTAAAAACTAACATTTCCTCAGATGAACTCATCGGTGAAGAAGTAAATCAAATATGTGCACAGACTATTTTCTAGATATCGAGTTCCAAAATCACATGACCATCAAAACCAAGACAGAAAAAGATAAAGACTTAAAGCAAGTCATTCAAAAGCTCATGACAGATCCTGAAGACTCTGAATATACTGTCTGTGATGGAATTCTCTTTAGAAGAGATCGAGTTGTGATCCCTAATTCACTACGTTCCAGCATATTAGAAGAACTAAGATCGACCCTTGTTCCCAAAAAGACTGTCACTTTTAAGTCCTCTTTTAAGTCCATACAGTCATTCAATGTACCACGGTTGTATAATAATCCTCCAACACAACTTGAAGCTCAACCTGTGTGTGAACCAGACAACACCCAGCCTCAGCCAATTCAAGATCAACGGCCATAACGACAGAGGAGACCACCAGTTTGGCTTCAAGAGTATGTGTGATTCAAAGTGGGAGAGAATGTTATATCTCTATGAACTTAAAATATAATTATCAGCTGTGATACAAAAATAGATGATGTTGATCTGATTATGTTTACTTTCAGTTAAGTTATTTTCCAGTTTTCAAAAATGTACCTAATTTATGTTTTTACTCTATAATAAACTTAAAAATTAAACTTAGGCAGGCAACTATATCATTTGGTCGCAAGGGGCTCTCAAATATTTACAGATATCTCAGCAAAGTACTCGTCAATTGAGTACAAACAATTTTGTTTGAGGCAAGTCCCCACATGTAATTTAAACTGGCTGACTGGGAGGGGGAACTGGGGGGTTGACTGGGTTCTCAGGCAACAACCGTATATGGAGGTCTTTACTGCTTCTAATATTGTAACATAGTGAAGCTGGTCACATGTCGTGCGAGTATCAGGGAGAAGCAAGGGGGGGGTGTGACTAGCAGGAGAGAGTCAAGTACACATTGACCATATACAGTCAGCACACTTAGCTTAGCGAATAAGAGCATACAGTGATCTCTAACCTAAAACCACTGGAGGTCGTGTAATGTTATGATTTTTAACCGTAGAACACAAAGGCTCCCTGAGCCAAGCGTTGTTATTCCCCACATGTAATTTAAACTGGCTGACTGGGAGGGGGAACTGGGGGGTTGACTGGGATCTCAGGCAACAACCGTATATGGAGGTCTTTACTGCTTCTAATATTGTAACATAGTGAAGCTGGTCACATGTCGTGCGAGTATCAGGGAGAAGCAAGGGGGGGTGTGACTAGCAGGAGAGAGTCAAGTACACATTGACCATATACAGTCAGCACACTTAGCTTAGCGAATAAGAGCATACAGTGATCTCTAACCTAAAACCACTGGAGGTCGTGTAATGTTATGATTTTTAACCCTAGAACACAAAGGCTCCCTGAGCCAAGCGTTGTTACAAAGGCTTAGTCTCACAAACTACTGTTTTGAAAATAAATATGATGATGGGAAAAAATTTTTAATTATAAAAACGCTTAAAATGAACATTGAATTAATGTTTTAAAAGAGTTAAATGTCCAATTCTTAATTGTTCTGGCACTCGCAGCAGATTGTCCCCTGGTGATCCACAAATGCCATGTGTGGCACATGGCATTTGTGCAGCGTCAACAAAAATGTTTTTCATGCGCCGTAATCTTGGAGGTCAGAGGGCGCACACCTTCCTTGCTTGTTGGACTTGTTGTGGGATCAAGAATCAAGAGCTTTATTGTCGTTGACCTTTTACAAGGAATAGATATAGTCAAAAATTATTAGGTGTACATGATACAGTTGAAATTGAAATTAAAATTGGTGCGCTGGAACCTATCTAAAAGTCTATATTTACAGTGCCATTAAGAAATTCATTAAAACAATAAAATGGGGTTTCAATAAGCCATTCCTTTAATTTAACTTAAAATCTATTTAAATTAACTAATTTTGCTGAATGGTGGAGTTTATTTGAGTAGAGTTTCATTTGGCACACTTACATAATATATATGCAATAGATTGCCGGACGAGAGTCTGTCACAACATTGTGACCTGTAGCCACAACTTCAGGAGCTCTCTGTGCATTTCTTTGAGGAATTTTTGCCGACTTAGGGGCTTACAATTTGCTCAGAGACAATTTTCTACATATAATACATATGTATTGTTTTAAGTGATGTTTATCATGTTATAAAACATACATAGGGGCCACCTCCTTGTTTTACGACTGCAGGAAGTGTCACTGTGCATTTGGTCCAATACAAACAAATATTTACACCATATAAAACATACATTTACAATATAATGTTTAACTAACAACATAGCACGTGAATAAATCGAAGGTATACTATACTCTGCAATAAGACACCACGATCTACACACGTTGCGAGTCTGCCGCGAACTGTGCGTTGTTACAAAGGCTTAGTCGACCTGACGATGCGAACTTAAAAAACTTTAAAAACTCGTTGAACAAAGGACGCAAGCGAACACCAACCAGATCCTTTCAATAGTAGGTCAAGACCGACAGCTACACAGAGTTTTGTGAATTTTAGTGGAGTGAAAGGGGGTAAGGGGTAGAAATGACACCTTGCGCGTCGTCTCTCAGACGACGCCTTTGTGTTCTAAGGTTAAAGTCAAAGTTGAAGTAGGTTATTAGGAAAAAACTTAGACCTTAAGACATAAATTTTATTGTACAGTGCCTACCTTAAAAAGTGTACTTGTAAGTTGTAAATTTATAAAATTTTATTTAGAGTTTAGAAAATTGTTTCTCCTTATTATATAATGAAGTAGTAAATAATAATTATAATAAATACACGGTAAAATATAATAACTATTAAGCTATTATAACTAAATAACTAACTAGCTGACCCGGCGAAATTTGTAACGCCTTACAGTAGCCTAACGCCCCCCGAATCTAAAAAAGTGGGTGATGTCTGTCTGTCCGTCTGTCAACCTATCTGTGTGTGTGTGCGTGTGCGCGTGCGCGTGTGCGTGTGTGTGTGTGTGTGTGTGTGTGTGTGTGTGTGTGTCCAAAACCGTAGCCTACCCCCGTTGGACACTCTCAAACAACATACTGCATTTATCATGGACACTATAATTAACTTTTCTCTGGACCTGTTAGTCTTAGACAAATAATTTAAATTATTAATTTGTTTAGTTTTTAAAGGTTGTTTCAATGGTGATGGTTCAATAATTCTTTACCTTCATTGTTTTAGCTGAAGATTAAAAAAAAATATTTTGACAATAAACATAAAACATTTGATTTTTTTTGCATAAAAGCCCATAACTTTTGAACCATATTTTTACAGATATTCAGGTGGTATCATATTATTTAGTACTCTGTGCACTATAAACGATCAAATTTTAATCAAAATTGTTAAGAGCCATTTTCGAGAAATTTTGATTTTTCACGATTTGTTAGAGTTATTAGGAATTTACCCTTAAAAATCCTCCGTCGCAGTAGACCTACGTACTCAGCGAATTCACAAATGAATAACAATATATGATAGGTTTGATTATTATCTGTAATAAATAAGAGAGTTTGCCTATTCTCTATAGGATTAACATGGGAAAGAGTATGCAGGTTTGCTGCTGTGAGGAACCCTGTATGTAGGTATTTATAGCATAAACAATTTTTATTTTGACCATGTATAGCAAGTTTCATCAACATCTGTACATAAATAAATAAGTTTGCCATAAGATTTACATGGGAAAGGCAAACAGTTTTGTTGCTGCAAGGAACGCTGTGAGTAGGCATTTTTACAATAAACTATTTTAATTTTGACCATGTACCAAATTAAACAATATCCGACCGTAAATAAATGAGTTTACCTATCTTAATATATAAAATTCAAAGCCCTCACTCACTCACTCATCACTAATTCTTCCACTTCCCGATTACCTAGGAGGCTGAAATTCGGTATACTGGTTCTATAGGCCTAAAATAGGAAAGTCTGATAGTTTTTGTGACGATTTTCCCATAAGTCTTTACCCTATACGCCTTCAAAGTTCCCATGTTAATCTTATGGGTAAATAATTTTGTTTTGGATTCCAACATATGTATCTTACCTTTTAAGATATAAACAGCAGCTGTTTTGATTTGAACCATTGAGCAAGCCAAAGAAGTAAGCATAAAATAGTAAGCACTCAATGGTATCTAATTACTGTATAGATATAATATTTCTCAGAACGAATTTTAGTGATTATGTTTTATGATTAAAAATAAAATGTTTATTATTATCGGTACAAAGTTCGCCGGGTCAGCTAGTTCTCCATAAGATTAACATGGGGAAAAGTATGCAGTTTTGCTGCTATGAGGAACGCTGTATGTAGGCATGTTTCAAATGCCTTAGTCAAATGCCTTTTCTATTGTATTTGTGTAGGTATCAGTGGTATAGTTATCAAGAATTTATTTTCATGTATCGGTATTGAGGATTAATCAATTTTGGTATTTTTTACTGACAAATTCCTAGATACCACTGATGAGACGTAACCTCAACACAGATGTGTTACCGCTACTTTGATGGGAAAATAAAATACTGGTATTTAAATAGTTTTTTGTAATCTGGGTGAAGCCGCCTTGGGAAAACATGTGACTGTGACAGTGTGATAACTTTTAAAGAGTGAAAGGTTTTTGTATGTAGCATCATAATTATGTTTCAGAATGACAGTACTTCAATCTCTCAAACTTGGCACAGATGTCAACAGACATAAGGAGATTGTTGTGAAGGCTGTGTCTGCCATATTGCTGCTACTCCTGAAACATCTTAAGCTCAATCATGTATACCAGTTTGAGTTCATGTCACAGCACTTAGTCTTTGCCAACTGTATTCCTCTGGTGCTGAAGTTCTTCAACCAAAACATCATGGATTTTGTGGGCTCAAAAAATGTGTGAGTTGCATAGTTAACAGGAATGTCTCTGTTTGAATAAATTTGTTATCCTATGTAGATGATAGTTAAAATATTATATTTATAATAATATAAAATATTATTATATTTATAAGAATATTATATAATTATTTCATTAATTTTTAAACTGGCATTGTATGGTACTCGTTCATTGCAATAACAATTACATTACTATTATTACATATTATTAAAATAAAATTGTAAAATAATAAACTGAAAGATAGCTGTTCAATTACTCTTACCATATTGAAATTGGATAAATTTGGCTAACGCTTAATAGTCCCTAAGGTAAAAATATGTAATAGCTCGTGTGGCAAACTAAGTTCTTCATATATTATTTTGGCCTCTTAAGACATGTTTACTCTTTTCATTCTAAAGCTGTTTTAGCAAATTTCCCATAGGGAAAAAGCTATTACCGTAGACAATACTCATAACAAGACGTAAGCCTGGAATACGTTACGTTTACGTTTTGAGATGCCAAGAGGCCAAAAACAATAGTCATTAAAATTGATATATATTAGAATAAAGCTCAGCTCATAAAGAATGCAATTGTATAATCAGAGTAGATTAGTCTGCATTAAAAAAAAAAATACAGAGTTTTCAAAGAATTTGGATTTTTTTCACTAAAAGGGTCGCCATTTCGGAAATGAATCGAGATATTTAAAATCTGAATGTGCTAAAATGTTTGTATTAGCGAGAGCTTTAATACGATTTATAACATGATATATGTTTGTATTTGATATTTCTGAGATTCAACCAAGTGCCCCTTATTTTCTGGATCACCCTGTATTTTAAAAAATTTTAAAAATATTTTATGTTATTGCTTGGGGTTGGTTTAGTGGGTAACAATTTTATTTCATCATTGTAGGACTAATGGTTTGTCTGGGATCAATATTGGACACCTTCGTGATTCACCTTGTATATCTAAATATTCAGTATAGTATTCACCAATTAGGGCTACTTTTATTAATATTGTTAATAATGAAATAATAAACATAGTCATTTTTGGTTTGAGTTTAGGTTGAGTCAAAATTCCATTGCATTAAAAAAAACATTTCAGCTTTCATTTCAACATTTCAGTTAATTTTTACTTTCTCCCCTTATACATAGTATATGGAGAAAGTATTGTTTTCGTCAAAATTTTTCGAATTTGAGTTGAGGGTGGATATATCCGTTTTGGGGTCCCCTGAATCCAAAAAAGTGGGTTTTGACGTGATGTCTGTCCGTCCGTGTGTCTGTGTGTGTGTGTGTGTGTGTCTGGATGTGTACAGTGCCACAGCCTACCCCGTTGGTCCGTTTTAGATGAAATTTGGCATATATACGTATATACATAGTCACTGTATCTTCAGGCGTTTTTTTCATTTTTTTGAATTTTTTATTTTTAGGGGTAGTTCACCCCTAAAAACCCTTAAAAAACGTGAAAAATCCAATTTTCTCAAAAACGGCTCTAACGATTTTGATTAATTAACCAACAAAAAAATTAACCACCCGCATGTCTGTAAAAATGACGGTTCAAAAGTTATGGGCTTTTAAATATCAAAAAAATCAAATTTTGAAATTTTCAGCGAAAGCAATAAAAGTAAAGTATAACGCGACTGGTACCATTGAAACCAGCTTAAAAAATTTAAAAAAATTAGTATTTTGAATTATTTGTCTATGACTAACGGTTCCAGAGAAAAGTTAAATTTACTGTCCACGATAACCGCAGTACGTTGTCTGAAAGCGCCCAATGTTATTCTTATGGAGAATATAAAAAAATTGATTTCTTCCTTACTTTCCAACCGTTTTCCATGAAACTTGGTATGAAGGGTAAGGTCAAATCACCGAACAAAACCAGCTCAATAAAGCTTTCTATTCCGGGGGGGGGGGGGTTCCCCCATACAATTTAAACAATTAATTAAACTTTGTCTCTCTTGTTTTATTTTTCGAAATTAGATGATTATTTTTTAAACAATAAATTATTAAATGATATTTAGATTCACTTTGTTGAACATGATAGTTTTATTACAGATTGTCTTTTTTAAATTTACTTAAGGGAGAAAGTATGTGTCAGTCCACTGGTATCGTTTATTTTAAGCTGGATTCAATGGTACCAGTCAAGTTATACTTTACTTTTATTGTTTTCACTGAAAATTTAAAAATTTGATTTTTTTACATTTAAAAGCCCATAACTTTTGAACCGTCATTTTTACAGACATTCGGGTGGTGTCAAATTATTTAGTGCTCTGTGCACTATAAACTATCAAATTTTAATAAAAATCGTTAGAGCTGTTTTTGAGAAAATTGGATTTTTCATGTTTTTTAAGGGTTTTTAGGGGTGAACTACCCTTAAAAATCAAAAATTCAAAAAAATGAAATAAGTGCCTGGAGATAACTTGAAACTGTTATAAAGCATTTGAAATATCATGTAAAATGTAAAATACAGCTTTCATTTCAACATTTCAGTTAATTTTTTTTATATATCTTACTTCATCAAAAACACACAACTTCAAATTTAATAAAATAAACGGTATTAGTAGACTGACACATACTTTCTCCCTTAAGTAAATAAAAAAAAAACAATCTGTAAAAAAATTTAAAGTTCTTCAAAGTTTATCTAAATATCATTTAATGATTTATTGTTTAAAAATAATCATCCCATTTCTGAAAATAAAAATAAGAGAGACAAAGTTAAATTAATTGTTCGAACTGTATGTGGGGGAACCCCCCCCCCCCCAAATAATACCAAGCTTTTTAAAGTTGGTTTTGTTGTTGGGTGATTTGACCTTACGTTTCATACTAAATTTCATGGAAAACAGTTAGAAAATGAGGAAGTAAATGATTTTTTTATATTCTCCATAAGAATAACATTGGGCGCTTTCAGACAACGTACTGCGTTCATAATGGACAGTAAATTTAACTTTTCTCTGGAACCGTTAGTCGTAAACAAATAATTCAAGATACTAATTTCATTAGTTTTATTATGCCGGTTTTAATGGTACCAGCCAAGTTATACTTTACTTTTATTGTTTTCGCTTAAAATTAAAATTTTTTTTTTAATTTAAAAGCCTATAACTTTTGAACCGTAATTGTTACAGACATGCGGGTGAAGTCAAAGTATTTAGTACTCTGTGCACTATAAACTATCAAATTGTAATCAAAATCGTTGGAGCCATTTTTGAGAAATTTGGATTTTTCATGTTTTTTAAGAGTTTTTAGAGTTGAACTACCCTGTAATTTTATAATAATGAAAAATTATGCCAAGTTATGACGTCTTTATCTTGTTGATTGATTTATTTTATGTTTTGCAGTATCCCAATTCTGGACTTTCCAGCATGTGTGATTGGAGACCAACCCGAGCTTACAGCTGAGAGCCTGGAGATTGGTGACAGTCAGCTCTTCTGTTGGCGTAATGTGTTCAGCTGCATAAACCTGCTGCGCATACTCAACAAGCTCACCAAGTGGAAGCCTTCCCGTATAATGGTATATAACAATAATAATTACTAAGAGTATGGGACCTTTTCATTTTTCAAAAATTATAATTATATCAAATATATTGCATTATGAATGGCCAGTGATGAACCCAGGTCAGTAAATTAGAAGTCGTCCACGTAAACCTCTCAAAAACTATGATATCATTGGATTTGTATTGCCGTAACAGCATTTACAAAGTAAACAATTGATCCGTATTGTCCATAAATAGAGGGAGAGATAGGGACTAGAGGTAGAATACCTATCCCATTTTAAAAACAGAAGTATAGTTGAAAATCCAGGTTTTCTGCAGAGTTCTTTGCAAGGCAGGAATTTTTTATGCAAATGAAATTAAAATAACAAAGAAAAATATATATGTTACATTTAACGCTATAAGTGGCAAGCTTTTTACTTTTAACTGCACATTTATGCGTGTCAGCACTATGTCCACAAGGTCCACTCCCGATGGCAATAGAATCTTCGCTGTATCCTGCACACTTGTGATCAATTCGATCAATGGTTCGTTGAACCTGTGCACTCTATAAACCGCGTCTGATGTCAGCTGCTGTCTAACTGTTTCCGGCAAAAAAATTTCAACATAATGCGATACAGCTGCTGAGTATGATTGCACGTTTGTTATCGCTGATGCCCAGAGAGTTATAAACTGACCTGATGTCTTTGGCAAAACCACAATTAAAGCGTGCTTCTCATCCACTAGCTTTAGTTAAAATTGTGGTTTGTTCCCACTAAAAATTTCGAAAAATTTTTACTATTGGCTGCTTGGTATTGCCGAGACCGTGTCGTACATCGCGCGGGGAATATGCTGCTGCGACAACGTGTCACGCAGACATTGCGGCGGCGATGCTCTCTCCCACGGCCGCTGCCGTTGTTTGGACTACGCTGAACCAGTCACTCGCCTGGGAGGTTCCTGTCGGAGTGCTGGTGATTCTGGATCACATAATTTCCAGATTCGGCATGTGTGCAATTGTTGGTTGGTATCGCGCCCGAGTCAATGCTGGTCACTTGCGAAGTTGTATCTTGCAATTGCGTGGCTCGTTTGGTTCTATGAGTATTTTAGATCCATTACCCAATTGACTCTGCGCTTGCGCTGCCCTAATGTGTCCTTTTAAAATGCTGCTATTATCTTCAATGTGCCGGCTGGTGTTAAACACCACTCTAAACAGTGAGCGACAGCCTGAGGCGCCATTAACTCATCTACCCAAGAAACTCCTGGTGGACGCGATTCCCATGCATAAGCCATATTTTTAAAATTGTTGTATACTTTCGACAATACTTATAAAAGCCCCTATATCTACTAAATAGATATTTTTTTCAGAAAAAAATAGAATTATCTGTAATGAACATCCTGACTCACATTGCAAACCTCTTTTTGTTAAATTAGATTTTCAAACAGTCGTAAATTTGTACATTTATGATATCATGGCCTACACCCTAAAAACTTTACCCTCTCAAACATTCTGTAATGAAACCCACAGTCATAACACTAGAAATAACTCCAATATTAAAAGACATTTTTTAGATTAAGTAAAAGTCTAAATAGCCATATAGCGATGTCGCAGAAAATTTATAATAAACTCAGTAAATTTGTTCAATCATATCAAAATCATTCACTGTTCTTAAAAAAATTACTCAGCTGGCTACTAAAAAATCCTTTTTATTTAGTTACAGATTTTTTAAACAAAAAAGACATTGTAATATAGGATAGGTTAAGGATGTCTGTACTGTTTTCTTTACTATTTCCTTGTTGTGATTTTTTGTTATTATAGGATTTGACAATTGCTGATACATATGTTTATGTCAATGGCAAATAAAGATTTCTTATTCTTATTCTTTGAATAAATAATCTACCACAATAAATGTAATAATAAATAACACAATAAATACACAATAATAATAAATTACACTACAATAATAACAAGAGTAATGTATGACACTCAATAATAAATAAATACTACAATTAATTAATCCTATCACAGTCGCAGTTATATCACATGAATAACTCGCTACTTCAAATTAGCAATTTATTATAAGTAATGGGGGGGCTTGGTGTGTATTACACTACATTGGGAACTCGGTGCTAAAACTAACTTTAATGACACTTTTATTTCACCATGTTCCCTAAATAACGATGCCCTGTTATATTATTGTGCATACAACTGCTGAAGCCTACTAGTGAATTTTTTGTATCCCTTATCATTTAAATGAATGCCATCCTTTCTTTTGCAGTTTGGATAGTACTTGTGGAAGTCAGTATTGGTGTTTAGATAGCCGTGTAAGGTTAGCAATTTAGTATTTTCGTTTATCAAGGTGCTCAATAATTGATTAAACTTATTAATTTTCTCTAATTGTTCAGGAGATGCTTGGGCTTTGGGATAATCAGGTAGCTGTGTTAATGTTAGCCTATTGCTTGGAAACGATTTCCTTAAAAACCTTATCACTGACGTGTACTGATCACACGTATTATGTGGCAATTCCGTGTGTTTAAAAATGTCATTAGTGCATAGAAAAACTATAAGCGGACTTTTTAGGTTAAACACTAGCTTTTCCTGTTTCAGAACACATTTAATATCGTGAATTGTCGCTCCTGAGATTCCTACTGCACGTTCAATTCTGCTACTAGAGGACAGTGGTGCTGCTTCCTCCTCTTATAATCTTCCAACCGTTTCATCATCAAATTGCTAATCGCTTAAATTTTCATCGCTGAGTGTTTGTAACTCGAAAGGGGGGTCAACTGGTACGAGATTGACCAGTTGATTGAGATATTATTTCTAGATGGTTAAACTAAAATTCAAATTAAATTAAGTGTGAGAGAAAAAATATTGCTTACACTGAGTTCAAAGGACTATTAAATCGAATAACTGCGACTAAATCTATCTTTGGCTACCTTTCCTGCCGTTTGTACTGGCCAGGGACTGTACCTCCTAGACGTCTTATCTGTTCTATTATACTATCTGCACTTTCTGTTGAGCATTGTTGTCTCGTAAACAACATCACGTTCCTAATAAAATCCAAAGGTCTGTTACTAAAAATAAAATCCAAAGGTCCGTTACTAAATTACTACAAAATATTTGTAGCTTAATAAAACATTTCTGGGCATTTCTGGCAGCATTTCTGGGAAAATATAAAAACATATCTGAGAAATAATTACTATTATCTACTCCATTGCCAATAACTATTTCTGATTGTGTGAAAATGACATGCAGTAATTAAAAAATATTTTTGTACAAAAATATTTAAATGCTGTGGTGCAAAATTATATCCTGATAAAATAATTTTAATCTTATTTGCTGTGATGATTTTGAAAACCTCTCGGGTGAGTCTACCTTACAGCTACTACTAGCTGACTACTACGCCCTGAACTATTACATTAAATTTACTAACATTAACTCTTGATGCCCAGAATAAGGAACTGCAAGCTGGGACTGGGGTTGCGGGAGCTATTATATTTCCCCGTTAGAATTATTCACTACTAGAACTAATAAGATTTCCCCTTGATGCTCAGAAATGGAAAGACGAAAAATTTATGCGAGGCAAAAAAAAATTAAAAAATGATTTTACGATTGGATTTCCCCAAAATACCCCCGTCGCAGCAGATCTGCGTACTCAGCAAATTTCCAAATCAATAATATAATCCAATACTATAATACGAGCAAGGTTTGTGTATATATATATATATATATATATATATATATGTGTGTGTGTGTATATAGTAGAACTTGGATAATTCGAACCTCAAGGGACCAGAAAAAAATTCAAATTATCCAAAAATTCGAATTAGAAAAGTTTTTGAAAGTGGTTGAAATAAACAGTAAAACATCATGTTCTAACATTGTATATTAAAAAAAGTTAGGTTAATGAAGATATATTATTGATCTAAATTCTAATTTTTGTTAAATGTCAATACTGTGTTTGGAGGAATCCCGAAAATTTAGCTATTTCAAATTTTTTCTTAAATCCCTTCTGTACCTCCCTGATTGCCGCTATTTATTCTTGCGACGTCAAAGATTTGTAGGTTCGCTTTGACGAATCGAACCAGTTCATACACACGACGTGTTAACATGAACGCAGACGAAGTCATCAATGCCAACACGAAACAAAGACGACGAATATCGGAAACCACCATCAAGGATACGCACGTTACTGAACTGCGCCGGCGCCGTGTAGTGACATATTAGAGATGTCAATGTTGTGATTTATGATCATTAGCGGACTGTTGAGGGGGAAGGGTATCATGTGACCAAACAACAGCAGGTGTACGTGCTGTGAGAAGGGTTGGCGGGGGATGGGCGCGTTGATCAAGCTAAAAATAGTCTACGGACAGGAAGCCCGAACGTCGTTTCCGGGAAAATCGCACACAATGACTTGTTCTCTTTATAGATTTACGCTGCAAAAAATTCGAATTATCCAAAAAAATATTCGAATTAACCAGGATATTTTAACATTGTTTTTATATAACATTCTAGGGACCAAGTCAAAACTTCGAATTAAAGAAGTTTACGAATTACAGAAGTTCGAATTATCCACGTTTCACTGTACATGTCTTCATCAGGTACTAATAATAATATATGACAAGTTTTATAAAAATCTGTCTATAAACATGAGAGTTATTTGCCTATTCTCCATAAGATTAACATGGGAAAGAGTGTGCAGGTTTGTTGCTATGAGGAACACTGAAATTAGTAATTTCTGCCATAAATAATTTGTATCTTAACATTTATACCAACTTTCATCAACATCTGTCCATAAATAAAGAAGTTTGCCTATTCCCTATATGATTAATATGGGAAAAGAGTATACAGGTTTGCTGCCATGATAAACACATAACCTATGATTTTTAAGCATAAATGGATAGACCTCAACCACATGAAGCTAAATATCAAGTTATATCCAAAAATATTGATTAATATGGGAAATATTAATTTTTCCCTATACTCCATAAAATTAACATTGGAGCTCCACAAAACAACATACAATGCCAATGGTAAAATATAAAATTAGAAATTTTTAAAAATTACATGTGAAAAACGCAAAAAAACCCATTTTGGGGTACAAAACCCCCCCAAACTACCCGTTCCCATATATTGACCGATTGTCCCGTTGACTGATATGTCTGGTTTACGAAATCGTTCGAGCATTTGTAGGAATACATGTCTCTACCAAATTTGGTCTCGATCGGACCATTTTTACGAGAGTTATCGTGTTAACAGACACACACATATATATATATATACATATATTATATTGAAATAATCTAACCAAGTACCCTTAGAAAACATTTTTATTCTTCTACATGTTTCGGGTAATAATCCCATTTTCAAGAAGTGTAAATGTTAACCTTATTCGGTAATATTAATCTGTAACTGTAAATAAATATCATATGATAATTTTAAATTTTACTGTATGTAACTAGGTGGAGTGTGTTAGCATGTATTATTTCTATCTTGTATTATTTTTTCATATATAGGATTCTTTGTTTCAATTTATGAAGTGTTTAATATGTTGTTTGTGTCAATTTGATAGTGAGTGTAAATTTGGAATTCTTCTTTTGTATCCAATTTTCTTCCTTTGTGTTCAAAATTCAATATTTTCATATTATGTGTCATACTAGTGTAATTGTGGTTTGTTGAAAGAATGTGTTCAGCAAACGCTGATTTTTGTGTTGTTTTGTTATTTGATTTTAGTGCTTGTATGTGCTCTTTGAATCTTGTTTGAAAATTTCTCCCGGTTTGCCCAATATAATATTTGTTACAGTCATCACATTTAATTTTATATACTCCTGATTTTGTGTATTTATTAGTTTGGTTGTTGTTTCGTGATTTCTTTTGTATTATTTCATATGCGTTGTGTCTTGTTCTTGTTGTATGAAAATGGGATTATTACTTGAAACATGTAGAACAAATAAAAATGTTTTCTAAGGGTACTTGGTTAGATTATTTCAATATAATAATATTAGTAGCCCTGTTTGATGAAATAAACAGTAAAATATACATATATATATTATCTTTAAATAAGTCAACCGAGTACCCTTAGTAAACATTTTAATTATTTATTCGACATGTTTCGGGAATCATCCCCCCCAAATGTTTTTAAACATTTTTGTACTTCTTGAAGATGGGATGATTCCCGAAACATGTCGAATAAATAATTAAAATGTTTACTAAGGGTACTCGGTTGACTTATTTAAAGATAATTATATTAGTAGCCCTACTCGATGAACTAAATAGTGAAATTAATATGGCTGACCAACATATATATATATATATATAAATTTTAACGACTAATGTTTTTGGACTCTGGGCACCTAAAGACAAAAAAATAACATGGTCCCGGTCTTAAGTCTTACCATGAGACCTACGGTAATAGCTTCTTCCATAAGGGAAATTCGCTAAAAGAAAGGATCGGTTTGAAATTTAAATGTACGTCCTTTAACACTAGAAATTATGAGTTCAATTATGGGAAGTATTCATTTAGCCATTTATTAATAAATTTGTGTATTGCCTGGAATACCTTATGGCGATTAACATGGGATAAATGTTGAAAATCATACAGTTGTTTATGACGTTGTTTTGAGCTTTCAATGAGCCATTTTGCATGAGGTTAATTTTAAATGTTGTAAATTTTAACCAAAACGTCCAATGAAGGTCACTGGGACGCCACTTCTGTGTGCACAGCACATACCACGTCTCCACCATATGTCCGTTCTGTATGAATTGGGCCTAAAGATGCTCCACGGACGAGCCATGGGAGATACATAAGGATTGTTTATTCCATTAACCCTTTAAGTGTTGACCACTCATGGCGATCAACGCTAGCCGTGGAGTGGCATCGCTGCGATCGATGGCAGTCAGTGTAATTTAATTACTATTCCGTAACCAGGCAACATACAAAGGTCATACTCATATTAAATTATTCTTCATTTATTTGTCTATTCATTGGTTATAGTATAACAAATCTAATTTTTCATTTTGGGTGTTTCTGTCATCTTTAAGAGGTCGACAGACCGCTACACAAAAATACTGCTGTATTATAGTTTACTTTGTTAAACACAATAATTTTTGTACCAATAACCATAGTAACAATTGATTTCTTTTTATTCATTGATAAATTTGGAACATTTTTTATAATAAATTTAGCGAACTTTTGTTTTAGCGAATTTCCCATAGGGAATAAGCTATTACTCTAGGTCTCAAGGTAAGACTTAAGCCCGGGACCATGTTATTTTTTTGTATTTAGGTACCCAGAGACCAAAAACAATACTCGTTAACACGTTCGCTGCGGATGACGCGCTTGTGCGTCGCGCGCCCGCTCGCCTCGTTTACGTGTGGTGCGGGTGACGCGCAAGCGCGTTTCCCGCCAATTCCTAACTATCCGCCATTTCCACTTTTGTCGTATGAGTTAGTGTTTTGACTACAGTTGTTCTAGAATCTACATGATTCTATCGTTCGTTTGACATCTTTAGTTTCCCGTTCCACCCATTCTGTCAGTGTGCCACGTGCTTGCAAACATGAGTGACGTTCTGGACCCTGATGACCCTGCGCCTTGTTGTTCTCGTGATGATTCAAACCTTACAGTGAGTGAAATGGATTTGATTGATCATTGTGACAGTAGTGAGGGGTATACTAGTGATGAGGACTATAATCCTAGTGATGAAGGAGATGAATCAAGCATAGGTGAGTCACTGATTGATGAGCTTCCCAATGAGTTCGATCTTGAAGATTACGACCTAGCATGGGATGATGATGCTAATTCTATGAAAACATTTCTATTTACAAGCCCAGTAGGTTTGCGAGTACCGATTCCTGGTAACAACAATCCAGAAGATTATTTCAAATTATTAATTGATGACGTTTTCCTTGAATCCATTGTACGAGAAACTAACAATTATGCTGAATCGTTTTTTCTGTCTGAAGCACATTCTGAGAAATCACGAATCGCTTCATGGAAGTATCTTACAATTAACGAACTTAAAGTCTTTCTTGGACTTCTTATGCACATGGGAAATGTCAAATTACCGAAAATCCAGGATTACTGGAGAAAAGATGAACTATTCAAAACATGTTTCGGAAAATACATGTCCCTAGATAGGTTTTTGATAATTTTGAGATGTTTGCATTTTGCTAAAGCCGATAGTACAAATACTGATCACCTGCAGAAAATAAGGCCTATCATAGATTATTTTAATAACAAAATGTTAAACATTTACAATGCTGGTAAGGAACTATCTTTGGATGAGGCAATGGTGCTTTGGAGGGGCCGACCGTCATTCAGGCAGTACATAAAAGGCAAACGCCATAAGTATGGCATCAAGCTTTATGTGTTAACAGAACCAAATGGCTTTATCCTAAAGTTTGCAGTGTATGCTGGAGCCCTAGATGTGTTAGCTGGCGAAGGACATGCCAGTAAGGTTGTGATGTACCTTATGAGGGAAAAGTTGGGAAGAGCGCATTCCATTTATATGGACAATTTTTATAACAGTGTCGAGTTGGCAATTCAGCTATTGGATCAAAAGACCTACACCACTGGCACCCTTCGAGCTGACCGCAAGCAAAACCCCAAAAGTGTTGCACAAGCAAAGATAAAGAAAGGAGAAACTGTGGCCAAGTATCACGAAGGCGTGATGTGTGGAAAATGGCGTGATAAAAGAACAGTTTTGTATTTATCAACGCAGTACGATAATGAGATGGGCATGGCAACCAACAAACGAGGGGTTGAAAAAGAGAAGCCGTACCTTATCATAAAATACAATGAATATATGAAAGGGGTTGACCGCCAAGATCAACTTCTTAGTTACTACCCCTGTGAACGGAATACACTGCGATGGTATAAGAAATTGTTTGTCCACATCTACCAAATGAGTGTACTAAATGCTTTCTTCTTATACAATAAGAATACCATTGGAAAGAAGCTACCACTGTTTGATTTCCGGATTGTTGTGATAAAACATCTGTTATCCTTTACAGGAAATCATAACAATGAAAACCCAACACCTGCATTGACGGATCATCTGTTGGAAAAGAATCCTGTTGGCCGCAACAACAAAACGTTGAGGAGACGATGCGTCGTTTGCTACAGCAAAGGCACTCGAAAGGACTCTGTGTATCAATGTGTTGGATGTCCTGAGAAACCCGCACTATGTCTTGGACAGTGTTTCAAGGAGTACCACAAAAAATAAGTACAACAGATGATGACTCCTAGGACTTTTTTACACTTTTAAATTTTGCCGTTTATGGACTTTCATACTTCCGTTTTATTGTCATATTTGTTCTTAGATATAGTTAATAAAACCTTCATTTTCATTTTCGACAAGTATGATGTTTTATTTATCAACATTTAGCCAAATATGAAGTAAACGCACATGTGCCTCAACCACATTTTGGATCTTGTTTGATGCTATGTGCTGATGACGCACATGTGCGTCATTATTTTATTTTTCAGAAAAATATGAAAAATGAAATTTTTGTGATATACTTACTACATATAAACATAAAAAAATCATTAAACTAGTTTAACTGAAAAATAAAAATTTAGCACTACACATACAACTATATATACTTAGCCATATTTTCAGCAGCGAACGTGTTAAAATTTATATATATATATATATATATATATATATATTTCAAAAAATTAGAAATAATTATGTATTCATCACTATATTTCGCTTTCCCCGTCTTCAGGTGACAATAAAAAAGTATAAAAATTAAAAATTAACCTAACACAGAAATAAAAATAAAAATGTAGATATAAACAAAAATAATTCTGCTCCAACCGGTTATCACTCTAATCCTAAATTAAGGCCATGAGGAACTTTTGATTTCAAAACCATTTGGTGTGCTTGTTCCATGTATCTTAATTCTCGTGTAGTGGAATTTTCTTTTAACTGGCGTATTGGTTTGACTTGGTATAATTTTTCAAAACTTTCCTTGTGTTCATTTGCATGTTTTACTAGTGGTGGTTCTATTTTGTTGTGTTTGTAAGCAAATCTATGTCCTGTAATCTTTGTTCTTAGTGTGTTAATTGTGGAACCAATATATTCTTTAGGGCATTTGTTACATTTAATTTGGTAAACTATGTTTGATGAGTCACAGGATAGGTTATTTTTGATAGGGTATGTTTTGTTAGTTGTGTTACTTGTGAATGTTGATGTGCATGGCATTCATTTACATACTTGGCATCTTGGTTTGTTACATGGTTCTATTCTTCTTTTTTGTTTTTTGTTTGTATGTTCAATTTTATGTGGTAGTTTTGGTTTTGATAGAATCTCTTTTAAAATGGGAGGTCTTCTGAAAATTATTCTTGGTGTTTGTTTAAATATTGATTGAGTTTGTAGAGGATGACTGTTGTAAAACATTAAAAGCTACTCTTAGAATGTTGTTAATTTTGTATAGGCCAGGATGGTACGTTGTGATAAATTTTGGATCATCCTTTTCAAAGATCGATTGTTTTTTGTTTTTTAGATTTTTAATGTTAAGTTTTGTGTTCAGTAATTTTCTTGGATAGCCCTTTTTTGAAAATTCTGTCTGTAAATTGTCTATATAATTTTCCAAATTCTTCTTTTCACTGTTGAGTTCCATACCTCTGGCTGCCAAGTTTCTTGGAACAGCTTTCTTTACATGTGAAGGATGACAACTTTCATAGTGTAGGTACTGGAAAGTGTTTGTTGTTTTAATGTTGATTTTGCTTTTTAAAAACCCATCTTCGTTATATATATTAACATCTAAGAAAGTAGCTAATTTTGTCGATATGGTCCATGTAAATTTTAAATTACTAAAATTATTTAATGCGTCTAAGAAATAATTAAGATTTTCACGGCTTTCAGTCCATATCATGAAAATATCATCAATATATCTTTTCCAAAATACAGGTTTAATTTTTTGAGAATTAAGAAAATCTGTTTCTAATTTAGCCATAAATAAGTTGGCATAAGAAGGTGCCATTCTCGTTCCCATAGCTGTTCCTTTTTCTTGTAAGTAAAAAGTGTCTTGGAACCTAAAACAATTCATGGTTAATATGAAGTGAATGAGGGATGTTAAGAAATTTGTAGATGGAATTTGTGTTGTGTGTTGATTCAAGCAGTGTTTTGATGCTTTTATTCCATCAGAATGTTCTATGTTAGTGTATAGTGAAGTGACATCTATTGTTACCATGTAGCAGTTTTGTGGAAGAGGTTGGGTAAAATCTTTTAACTGATCCAAGAACTCTTTGGAGTTTTTTACATATGACGGTAAATTTTTCACTATTTCTTGAAGGTTAGAAATCAGAAATCAGAAATTCTTTATTGCCGTATAAACACAATACATGCATGGCATCGTCCAGTACTACATTTGACTATTATATTTTATTCCACTAAGTATTTCATTCTAATATAGCCTATCATTTCCATTACCATTACTTTTAGAAGATAAGTACTCAATAAACTCTTTTACATCATAAATACAAAGATCACATAATATAGCTCTTATTCTATTTTTAAAAGTTTTAACATTTAAACATTTAATACAGTAAGGTAACATATTATAAAGCTTTTTGCCAAATTCAGAAAAACTGGTAATAGTGGGTTGAAAGTTACATTGAGCTGGTCGAAGGTTGTGACTATTTCTAGTGAAATGACTATAGCATGACTATAGCATCTACATATGTAGAAATCCTTTCAGTAGGGGCCCCAATTGATGAAACTATAGGTCGTCCTGGAGGAGGGATATCTTTATGAAATTTTGGCAGTATATAAATGTATATATATATATATACATATGTCTGTGAACATGATAACTCTTGTAAAAATGGTCCGATCGAGACAAATTTGGTAGAAACGTGTATTCCTACATTTGCTCGGATGAGTTCTAGGCTAGGAAATTGAAATGAGAAACTATTGTTTCCACCCTGATTTAGATTTCTTATTTTATTTAATTAATAGTGAATACAGACTGTGTTCACTACAAATTCAAACAATTAAAACATTTATGGAATGTTATGATTATTATTAACATTTAAATGAAATCGTGAATAGATGCTGGTGGTATTTAAGTCTGCCCCGATCCTCAAGAGGACATTGAAGGTTCGTCATGCTATGATGCAGTTGTATGTTCTTAAACTGCTGAAGATGCAGACCAAGTATCTGGGTCGCCAGTGGAGGAAGTCCAATATGAAGACTATGAGTGCCATCTACCAGAAGGTGCGCCATCGCCTCAATGATGACTGGGCATATGGCAATGGTAAGTGACACAGGTAATAACTGAATTTGGAGACTGATTACTAGCAACCTGATGCTCAAAATGCGTATTTTCCAATAGACTTTGTCTAGCTGATAGTATAACCCGGGTTGATAGAACAATTCTTTGTGATTTGGCTGTAAAATGGCTGTAGTGAAAAATATGTGTTTTTGCGCTATGACCTAAGTTGCCTGATGTGCAGGTAATCAAATTACTAGGGGTGTGTGAACATTCAAATTTCAACCTTTTAGAGTCAAATATCACGATATTCACTCGACATTTCCGAAAAAGTTTGATGTTCTGTTGAATATTCAAGTCAATAAATAATTTAAAGTGACATATGTCAAAAAGCTGTATATTTTCCATTTGAAAAAAATACCATATTGCAGCTAATTCAGTTGAAAACTGGATATAACCCATCCTTATCATAGGAACTGAGGGTTAAGGATGACAGATTCCCGCTACTGATTCTCAATACCACAAACCATTTATGCTTAAAAATCATAGTTTATGTATTTATCATCGCAGCTAACCTGCATACTGTTTTCCCATGTTAATCATGTAGGGAATAGGCAAGCTCTTTTATTTATGGACAGATGTTGATGAAAATTTGTATAAATGGTCAAAATAAAAATTGTTTATTGTAAAAATGCCTACTTTCAGTGTTCCTTGCAGCAGCAAACCTGCATACTCTTTTCTATGTTAATCTTATGCACGAAGGAAAATACGTCGTACTAAAATAAATAAGTTGAGTTTGGTAGGAGGAAATGTATTTGAGTGTTCTGAACATGAAGGCAGAGAAACAACTGATTTTAAACAAACAGTTGTAAATAATAAAACATATGGTATTAATTTCATCTTGTGTCTTTGCCGCCACATGTAAAATAGGCAAATAATTCTCATATTTATCGACAGATACCATATTGATAAGACTTGTCGTATATTATTGGTTTAGAAATTTGCTGAGTATGCAGGTCTGCTGCCACAGGGTGTATTTTTAATCCACTTTTACTAATCCTCCAATTTTGTTAATGCAGCCCTTCTATATTTCTCATATAGGGCTGTATTTTAAAGTAATGGAATCATTTTTTACACAATAGTGTCTTACATGTTTTTCTGTCCATTTTTTGTTTGTTTCAGACCTAGATGCTAGGCCGTGGGACTTTCAGGCAGAGGAGTGTGCATTGCGAGCAGCTGTGGATCGCTTCAACACTCGCCGTTACAGCTCCAACAGCTTGGTAAGCTATAGTAAAGAATTTGGAATTTTTCGCATATTAAATTTAGAATGTCTGTCTTTTTTTAAGTCGCGGGGCTAAGGCATAGCTACCCTATGCTACCTCGTCCTGAGGATCTTTTGTAGCGACCTCATTAGTTAAGTACCACAGCTCTAGGCCTGTGGGCTCTACAAAGCCCAACAGCTGTGAGACACCCCACTCCTTTAATTCTTTTGGGTCAAGATCTTTCTGGAGCATTCAAAGGATTTTCAAGTTTTTTTACTCAGGGCTGGGCAGTCAAGCCTGTAATGGGTGGTAGCAGAGACGTCCTCCTCGCAGAATCTGAAAGAGTCTGTCTGTGTGAATCCGATAATCTTGAGATGTTTCCTCAGTGGGTGTGTCCTGTCACAGAAAGCTATCATTAAGCTGATATCCCCTTTGGAGAGCTTTAGCAGCTCTACCCCCTTCTTCCTGAATGGTTCAATCAGCTTTTGTGACTGATGATGATGTTTATTCAGCCAAAATATTTTTCATAAATACATAGGCTTGCCAAAATATATTATTAAATTGCATGAATAGTCAGCTGAAAATTCATGAATATTCAGAATGTTTATCTGTCTAGTTTTCTTGAAGATATTCATCTATGCTATAAAATGCTTTACTTACCAAGAATCTAACAATAAGTTTTTTGTACAAATTGGAAGATCTGTAATAACTAATGGTAACCTATTAAAAAATGTATAACAAATATAAAATGTACCACTGTCACATTTGAATATTAAGAAATTTTGTTATTTCTGTTTCTAGTTTCATAGCTGTGAACTAAATTTATAAGATTAACTAGATGTAAATCTTTCTTAATGTACATCAAATATCACAGTATACAAACAGAATACAGAGTAATAATTTTCTGTTGTATAAAAACAGGCCTGCAATTAATTATCTCTTTTTTAGCTTTGAACATAATGCCTAATGCTCATTTTTGTTACTTAAAAATAAATACCTGGTGACCGAACCTTGCTCGGATAGAATAAGACATGTTTTACATATATGTTAATTAGCAAAATGAAAACATTTATTACTCAATGTAAACACAGTTTATATGGTTTAAATAAAACCATTTTAATAAACCTTAATTAATATAGCAAAAACACTTGCATAAACTCTGAACAAAGATGTACCTTGCCCCGGATTGGTGTTATTACCTTCTGCATGTGAATCCTCCGTGCTAGCACTGAGCCACAGCGTCTGCTAAGCATGGCTGTCATTTAAGGTGTTTCAGCCAACCTCAATTGTTTGAGCTGATCATATACTGAATTTATATATATATATATATTATTAGAGGAGTGCGGATATCCAGAAAGTTGGATCGGATATCCGGCTCCGATCCGAATGCAAAACATGTATCCGAAAAAGTCCTCTAAATATCCGAACTTTCGGATAGACTGTATAAAATGAGTTTAAAATCGAAAGATAAATGCTAAACTTTCCGTTTGAGATGCGTCAGCGATACGGATCAACAGAAATGTTTAAGCAGATGACGAAATTCGAAATTACACAATTCATAACCTATTGGAATGTAAGAACGTCTTTTGGCAGTCCAGGGATGTGGTATGATTATTCCATTCTTCAACTACGTATTTAAGTTACCCATTAAGTTCAACACGATATTGCATTTTGAAATACAAAGCATAGCGTCATTCGATAGTTGCACAGAATATCAGATTGCGGTTCGATATTATTTAGCATAAAATATGATTTCGGCTACAAAAAACCGTGAATTGTCGATTTAATATTTGGTAACAAAGCTCAACCGTCATAATAGCTCCGGTATTTGCAGCAAAAACATATAGCCTACTATTTAATTTTGATCGTCTACGTAATTCGATCGTCTGATTGAATTAAACTTTAAATATTTTTACATAATGGTTATCGCATTCTCAAGTTCTCCGGGTTTGAGCAATACGATTAAGTATTGTCAAATTTACATTTGGCCTATTTCGACTTTCAGTGTTTACATAACCAACAAATTTTCCACTGGTTTTCATTCTACATTTTCTCTTTGTTGAATGATTTTACGCATCATTAGTTTTTAAATGGAACATTTTAGATAATTTTAAGATGAATAATTAACTAGAATACGACAAGGTACCATAATTTTACGGGTTTAAATTTGTTCTGCTTGATACTCCAACTCTGCGACGAGTCCATTATTCAACGGTAGAGATGGGCGTTATTTAACATATATATGGTATATCACCGGATATCATATGGTATCACTGGATATGGTATCACTACGCTTTTGGTAATAACAGTGTTTTTTAACTCCTGGTATTTTATTAATAAACTCTTTAACTGGTGCAGTTATAAATTTATCAAAGTGATATTTTAATCTTTTAAAGGTGTTTTAAGTGGCATCATTTCTGGCCCAGGCCTATGTTTGACATATTAACAGCCAGAGCCTTGGTCGATTGTGATTGGCTGTGAGGGGTGATTTTATGTCTAAGGATTTTAATCATACGATACCTTCGTCCTGGTATAGACATAACCCCACACATAGGCTAGCTAAAGTTCCATCGTTAGTATTCAGATCAAACCTAGTGTACACATAATTCACAACAAGAACTTTTACACAAACACTGGGTGAGACGTCTGAGAGACCGATTAACTACCATCGTGGAAGTGAAAGGCACTGTAAACACTTGTATTTTACAAGGGTGGCCGGAACAACATTGGTAGTAAACATCGTTGAACCTTACCTCCAAACTAGCGATGTGGCATCGTCGGCTGCAGACACTGTGACGTCACTGTGGCCAACCCCCTGACCAGCTGGTTTTGGCTGAATAGCTATTATCCCCCACCCTTGGCCACAGAGGGCAAAGGTAAGAGAGGGACAGGAAAGTTTAGTTAATTGTGCCCTGGCTTCTGACCTGTTCACTCCAAGAGGAAAGGAAGTTAGCGCGGAGATCTAATGCTGGTTGGAGAACGAGTAAGTGGTCTTTATACATTTTATTACGTTTGGTAAAACCACACTAGGTAGTGCTTTAACAGAGTGTATGCTTTTTGTTACAATTATATTTTTCGTGCACGATTATAAGTTCCTAGCAACTAAACGCCGCTCCGGTCGTGACAGGATCGCGGTGGCACCTGTCGAGTCAGGAACCACAGGCGGACGGCGTTGATCGTTGCGATCGTTTGGATCCCACACATCATTGTAATTATTATTATTGGCAGAATAGTTAAATTTACTTTTTTTCCAAAATTATTAAATTGGTTTTCGCAACGGGGAAAGGCGATGATGAAGGTACTCTGCTGATTGATTCGCGGTACTGAGCTCACCCCGGCGTACCCAAAAGAGTACCGGCAACCTTATTAAAGTGATCCTAAGAACCCTGGAATAGCCCAGCTGCCGCAGAAGAGCGATCCGGTGGACAGTGGGATTTTGTGCCTGGATTTTCCGGGGTAGGTCTAGTGAGATTTATCTCACCCCACGGGAAAATCTCATCACACATTTGCATAAAACATTGTGTAAAACACTTTTATTTTGGTGTTAATCTTGGAACTATATTATTGCACATGGAACAAACATAAATCACAATATGACAGGAAAATCAATTTAACCTGAAAAGCTGTCCCTAAGCAGGAGAACAGACTGAGGAAAGTCTACAACACAGAGATTACATGAGCTAGATACTGTCCAGCGCTACTATATGATAAGAGAGTTGTTCTTATCTGAGCATCAACTACTGATAAAGTTATTCTCAAACTATTGCATTGTTAGCAAATAATCCAAATAAAACTATTTTCAATTAATTAAAAATAAAAATATTTGTATTTGAGGAATAAAAAATCACAATCAATTGCAGCAACAACCATTTATAGTTTATGAACTAAACATCTTAAGGATACTTCATATGCCTTTACTTGTCTATACTTTAAAATAAATGTGTATGAATTTGTGTAGCAAACTTTACAAAACTTTTTTTAACATTTAATCTCCTCTTCCTCTTATTTTTGTACTACATTTGCTCAAACATTACAGTTGATAATATGCAGACTAAACATAAGTACACAGTAGGGGAGAAGGTATTTGCAAAGGTTAGAGGCCATCCCTCATGGCTAGCTGTTATAGAGAGTTACAGTTATGGGACAAAGTCAAATAAATATGAAGTAAAGTTTTTTGGTACTAAAGAATCAGCTATTGTAAGAGAAATAGATATTTGCTCATTTCTTGAAAATAAGTCTCGATTGGGTAAATCAAATAGGAATGATTTTAACAAGGCTATGATAGAGGCAGAACATAGTACAAGTTTTAATATTAACAAAACCCAGTCCAGTGTGCTAGAAAATAGTTTATGTAATGAAAGAAATGGTCCATCTGATACAACTGGTTCATCTACAGCCATCAGCAGCCCAATGCCTATCTTACTCAAACATTTAACAAGTAAAGAAGAGGTAGCGTTGTTACAAAGTAAACTTACTGAAGCTTATATATCAATAGAAGAATACAAAAGTAAGACAGTAGAATTAGAATAAGTTAATAAAACTCTAATAAAAAATTCTTTAACCAAAGAACTCATTAAATCTAAACCTCAAGAAGGGCTACAAAGTACAGAAAATCCTGAAATCTCAAATTTAAATCATAATACAAAACATTATATATAATAATATTACAGAACCGTCATGAGTTTGTCAATCCTCAATAATCACTGGTTGACTGATGACTCTATCCAGTTTTATTTTGATATATTGTCCTCTACAGTTGCAAATGAGGAAATATATATTATGACACCAGTGATATCCCAAGCTTTCAAATGCCTTTTTGACAAAAACCTCCTTAAGGAAAATGATTTTGTAATTGATCCAAAATTGTTGCGTAGAAACTATATAATTGCTCCTGTGAATGATTCGCCATCATTTGATTGATACACCAGGGGGATCCGGCACTCATTGGAGTATACTTCTTTATATCTATAATATTATAAAGAAGAGATGGTTTCTGTATGTTTGTTTGTGGGTTTGTTGTGGCAAGTAAATGCAAAAATACTGAACCGACCGGTTTGAAATTTTACAGAAAGGTAGATCTTAAACTCATACAACACATAGGCATATTAGTTCCCTTAAAATCCCCTCGGGCCCATGAACGTCTTAAATTTCAATGTTTACATTTTCAAAGAATGAAAAAATAAAATTACTTGAATGTCAACAGCTGTGAACACTAATATTTGACAGTTCGGGAAGAAGAAGAAGAAAGAGCTGCCGTGACCGTCCTAGGTTTCAATGTTTACATTTTCTAATGACAACATCCGTTTGCACTGTATTTTGACAGTTCGGGAAGAAGAAGAAATAAAGTTGATTTTTCAGATAAACTGCTTGATCAAAATTAGTGAATTATTTGAAATAGTGGAATGGTAGATTTTAAGTTTTTTTCCGATGACTGTCTCTATTACATTAATCCTTATCCTCTCCCAATATTTGACAGATGTTACTTTGAAATGTTGTAGACACTCGTGTTTTGTCATTTTGTAAACAATGAAGAATTAATTAATAATAACTTAAATGTATCAGTAGAGCCTACACCTTTCAGCCTTTTTAACCCGTGCGAAGAACGGGTACTTTGGCTAGTTAGAGATAAGAAGCAGTTCTATTATTTTGACTCCCTCGGACAACTCAACATTGATCATGCAACGAAAACAGCCAAAGCACTGAATGAAAAATTGGAGGTGAATGGAATTACCAATTTTACCGATGTTAAAGTACCACGACAAAACAATGGTATTGATTGTAGGATTTACATGCTAATTTATGTTGAGATTGTTATTCAAGTTATTCTTTCTGGAAAAATGGAACAAACATGGAAAGATTACTTCTCAGATATAAATGAGGCAGTGATATGTGCAAAGCGAGCTCAACTTGCTATGATGTACTGCAACACACAGCTTTATTTGGGAAAGAAAATAATGTTATCATGGATGCTTAAACCCAGGTCACCCTCAATAGCACAGCCACAAACCAATATTTGTGTCGAACAGAGTAGTCTTTTGTTAAATGAGCAGTGGCAGCATGTCAAAAAGGCTTCTAGGCAAAATAAGCAGAACAAGCTCAATAAGGCCGGCCGCACACTGATACAGCATTTCACCTGAAGCAAGCGTTGCGAGGCAAAATGTCTCACTGGGTACAAGCGCCCCGTGTATTTCAATGGGAGCCTGCACACTCATCAAGGAAACGTTGCAAGGCGCCTCGCAACACCGCGAAACATGTCAGCAGCCGCTTGACGCCTGGATCCAATGCAGCACGATGTTTCATGTTCCAAGGAGCAAAACGTTCTGCGCATGCGCAAATAAGCGAGCACATGGCGCCAACTCACTTCCGCTTCCCTCTCGTGCATCTGTCACATGCAACACGCAACTCTCCACAGGAGCATCTGCATTGTCTTTTCGAAACTATTGCTCAAGTACATTTTGCATAATGACTGAAATAAGGGAAGAAGGGGTGGTCGAAGATATAATAGTTATCGACAATGATAAGCTTGTAGCCCTGGTAGAAACCAGACCCGAGTTATATGTAACGACAAAAAAAGATCACCACAACCAGGACGTAATCGCAAAAGCGTGGCAACACATAGGATAGGAAATGAAGATCTCAGATAATAAATATATAAAATACAACTAGATTTTGTCTGTGCTTAATTATAACTGTTATTTTATTTTATTTACCTTTTATTCATGGAACATGTCTTATATAAGTTTATATAAGCCTGTTTGTCCGAAATTATACGTCAAAAAATGAGTTGATATGATTATTAATTTAGCTAATATAGTAATTTAGTTAAATAACTATTCAAGTATTTTTAACTATATAGCCTATATTTTATTTTTAATTTTCATTAATCGATTAGAATAAAACTATTCCATTAAATTCTCAATAAAAGTGGAATTTTATAATTAAAAGCAATTAAATTAAAATAAAATAATAATATTTATATATTAACATTAATTATTTGAAAACAGTATTAAAATATTTATCAATTATTAATATATACCTATTATAAATTAATATTAGGGATTATGAATAATGAGATACTTGAAATATATTTTAAAAGCAAAAGAATGCATGTGTTAAGACCATGAAATATTACTGTGGAAAAGGAATTTGAAAATGGAGGATATGAATGAAAGATTCATTTCGGGGAAGAAGGAGGTAGACGAGTCCACTGAAAGGGGAGGAAACTTTGTGAGAGCCCACCAATCACATCTGTGTATTTGAGCACGTGATCTAGAAGTATTTTCTATTGGCGAAAACAGGGCATGCGTACTTGTAAAATCTTTTTCCGTTTTGGAGGAATACCCATGTGCGTAATCACTGATCCTCAAGAGACGCTATACTTCTATTCAAAAGTCAGTGTTTAGCTATATCAGAAATCGTCAACACAATCCGTGATGACTCGGAATTAAAATCATTCGGAAAAGTTAACAAGTCATGCGATAACAAATGTTGTAAAATATATTATCATTAAAATATAAAATACATAAATATAACATACATAATATTGTTGTTAAAATATAAATAATTTCAAAAACAATAGATTTATATAAAAAATGTTAGTTAATAATTTACTTTAATATTTAGTACTTTGACGAAACTGTTTATTTATATATTAATATAATTTAAAAATATGTATTATTAAAAATAAATACACAATAAAACAGTTATATTCAATGAACTACCAATTTTAAGGACACTGTCTTTTAAATATTTTACACTTTAACAGCACATGTTAGGGAGTTTTCCCGTCTATGTGGGAGAAGTCCTTTACACACTAACTCACTACACTAAAATAACGGGTCAGTCCTGGGTTCAGTGACAACACTCAGATTGGTCTTAACTTCTTGATTTATTCACTCTACCTATACGGTATATACAATATTTACAACTCATGAGATCTGGGTCCCAGTCCTCGGACTCGATCGATTCTAGTTTAGCTGCTTGTCCTCTGTAACTCGCTAGTCCATTGCACCTCGTAGACGATCCTCGAAAATCGCCGGATCTTCTGTGGCTCGCACCTTCTTGGTCGACGCCTAGGTCTCGACTGCCTCTCTGCAACAGATACCCCATTAATAAAGGCTCCCATAAAAAGGGAGGGGTTGGAATCCGCTGGAGGCTCAACACGCCGGTCCAGCGGGTGCAGGCTCAACACGCCAATGCACCTTGGGAAGGAACGGAGTGAAACTTTGGAGGCTCAGCACGCCAATCCAGCCAGTGCAGGCCAATGCACCGAGGGAAGGGAAGTGCCGGAGGCTCAGCACGCCAATCCAGCGAGGGAAAACACCGGAGGCTCAACACGCCAATCCGGCGGGTGCAGGCTCAACACGCCAATGCACCTTCCTGGGGGCTCAGCAAGCCCATCCGGTGGGTCGGGCCGCGAGGGCCTAACTGACTCTTCCACCCATGATGATCTCCTTTTATGTCGGGGATTATTCCCCCAAAGGGTGGGGAGAGGCACCCAGTACCTGGAGCTTGGTACTGAGTTCCTTTCCTCAGTACATTTACCTGAGAGAAATTACCTGCGTAATTGTCCCTGGGTAGTTTCCGAGGATTTTACCCGGGGTCACAATACTTCTCTGATCCGGGGTAAAACCTCTTAGTGTACCGTCTTTTAGACTATGTTCCAAGACTTTTTGTTACACACTAAAAATAGTAGTCTTACTTGCATTCAATTACAACCTGAAACTATATTCAGGGTGATTGGAAGTTCGTGTGACAATTTGTTTTCGGTAAACTATGTATCACTCAAGTTCATATCCACAATTATTTTTGTTTTATCCCATGTGGTCTCTTACCTAAGAATTTCTAGCTACGGAAAAGCTTAAATTTCTCCACTTTCCGTTCTCCACTTCTTGTTTGATGGTAATCAATCATTCCCTAAAACCTTATAAAATGTTACGTATTTCAGCTATTGTTATGTCAATAGTAGTTTAAAAATATCAAATAGGCCTACGTTAAAAAACTTGCTCCTTTTCTGAGCTTTAACTAGATAAGCGTATTGTATTTTACTTTTAATGAGAATTAATACTAAAAAGGATTTTTTTATCGAGTACAGTTGATTTAATTTATTCCCGATTAGTTTTTTAAACCCCATTTTTACTTATAATATAATTTAAAAAGGATTTCCGAGGAAAAATACAATAGTCTTATTTCAGTCAACATGTGCGACGAGGAAGTGAACGTAGGTATCTCCACTACTAGAGTACAAATAACATTATGTTCTATTGTTTGAAACAAAACCTTGCATCGTGCTTCAACCTCCCGCACTACAAGATGCATACTACAAGGTAGGTTTTTTAAGCCAAGTATGAATGAGGATTGAGTCTAAGACGATTGTGGCGCGATTTTGTAGTCATGTTACTGACTAAGGCTGACATGTTCCTTAGACAGGACTGTTAATTAATAGCCCAACAGCCGATGGCAATCAAGGGACCTACAGTTTAACGTAGAATCCGAACCACGGCCTCTGAATTACGAATTGGTCTAATTATGTGGATGGCCTTTGCGGATTAACGCAGTATTCAATAGTGCGGACGTTAATCCACACAAGAGAGCACTACACCCACCGACCATCGCTCACAACTATCCACAATTCGTGACCTCCAAGTAGCTGGATTACAGGATGTCGCCACCATCCCAGTCCAAAAAAAGAAGAAAAGCATGAAAGAAAACGTCACACCAAAAATATGATGAGGGAAAAACCATATGGAAAAAGTGGGATTGATGGACTAATTAAAAACTTCAATGGGAAAAAAGGTGAGGTTATAAAAGAAAAAAAAGCCAACAAATTGAAAAAAATCGAACTGTACGCGGACAGCCAAGGAAGAGGCCTACCTGAGTTTGTAGCCACATGCAGCCAGGGAGAAGTTTGTATGGATGGACTAGTTAAACCAGGCGCTGATATAAAATATATTTACAATCAAGCTGTTAGATCGAAATACCGACCGCTTATATTACTGGCAGGAACTAATAATACAAAAGAAGGAAAATTAGATGTAATTTATCAAAAACTTGAGGAAAAGTTAAAAATCTGAGCCAGTCTCGACCAAAAAACTATCAAAACTATTCCTCCACGTTATGATCTGGCACATGACGATGATATACAATATGATTATAGCCCTGGCAAACAACTATATAAAAGAACTAGTTACAAGAATGAACAATATTCATGTTATTGACACTTCACAAATCATGGTATGCACCTTAATAATAAGGGGAAAAGGAAATTAGCCCATTTAATCATTGACTTTGCTAGAAATATATCTGAAGCAAAAAACTTTGACCAAAGAAATAGGAAAAACTACTCCATAACTATTACAGACCAGCACATGTCGGAAGTTATTAGGATGAATAAGGATAGCAAAAATGTGGGACTAGCTCATAGCATATCGGCAGACTTCTGTGATCCTCGTCATATGACAGCAGGAGTCGCAGTAGTGTTTAAGAACTTTTTTGGAAAACCCAAACAAACAGAATGTGTAACTGAACACTTGGCTGTACAAGATAATTCACATGGTGCTGTTGTTCTTAGTCTGATCACTAAACCCAGATATTTCAGTAAACCAAATAAACATGACTACAATATGGCTTTTGACAATCTGACCAAGATTTTTAAGGAAAAAAAGCTAACACATTTTATTATGCTCACCAATTGGATGCGTAAGGGATCACATAGAATTGACTCATTTCATTCATAATATTAAAAGGTTTCAAGACATTACAGGAGGTAAAGTTACAATTGTCTCCTATTTTCAAAAATCATTTAGAAAGTTAAAGAATGGAATGACTCATGAGGACTTCAATAAACAACTGGTACATCTTACAACTAACACATCAAGATCAACACCGGAAAATACTTACCATCACCTAGAGACTTCAAATTCATCTTTGATATACACGACGGACTCAGAGGAAGAAAAACAACCATTTTACCAACACAACCCTGTTCCAGTAGCTTCACAAATAATGGAAAGAAATCAGTAAGAGGCACCACAATCATCATTTGAAAAGTTGTTAGTTGTTCCAGGCGATCTAACATATAGTGAAGTAATAAAAAAGCAGAGCAGTGATGATGTGCGGCAGAGTGTTAGTGATTCAAGTGTAGGTTTGTCGGTCAGTGGAGGTGAATTGGTACAGGCCCTCGCTTATCCTTTAAACTTAGCAATTCTAACAACAAAGCCAATCAAGTAAATTTCCATAGTAAAATTTTCCATCAAAATATTGTTCACCTTTCTTCCCAAATAAACTCCTTGGAAATTATTCTTGATGAAATAAAACCACAAATAATAATATTAACTTAACATGATATAAAGGAGGAAGAGATAGAACGTGTCAACATCAGTAATTATATGATTACTGATAGTAGTAGGTAATTATATGATAGAGCACATTTCTCAAGGAAATATTTGTATTTATTTCCCTGTAGGAAATAGGTTAGATCATGGATGTGTCTAAAGGGAATGGTTCCAGTTCATCTAAACAGCTGTTCTTATTCTGTTATAAAGACAATACAATTGCTCTGGTAGTTTTGATGGAAACCTGTTACATGTTTTTTATCTTAAAAATTACCAACACCCCCCAGAGCTAAGATATATCCATGTCAAAATAAAATAGAAGGGGGGGGTTATGATTGTTACGGCCTTGGACTTTTATGGACGTATAGCCAAGCTCAGTGCCTGCCTCTATATCCAATATGATTAATTATTTAATATTTGGAACACATGTTTTTTGTTATTGTTGTCTCTCATGTTTTTAGTGTTTAAATTTGTATTAAAAGGTTTGGCAAGTTAAAAGTAATTTTTATTATGTATGTTCATGTAAGTTTCATGGAAACTTGAACAAGGTAAAAAAGTACAATGATCTTGTCTGAGATCGGTTTTGAGTTGTGCCGGCTTCACTGACGGATGAATTGTTGGAAGAAATGCAATTTGAGTTATGTGCATGTAGACTAATTACAAGTAAATGCAAAATTGTTATTATTGGTATATATAGATCACCTAACTCAGATATTAATATATTTTTGGATAGGCTAAGCCGTTTGATTTTTTTAACAAAGAATTTGATAAAATTATTATTGGCGGAGATTTTATTATAGACGTTTTAAAGAATGATAGCAAACATAAAGTGTTCAAAGAAATATTAAATGGTCTAAACATGAGATATTTAGTTAATTTCCCTACTAGAGTTACAGAAAATACAAAGACCGCAATCGAAAACTTTTTTAATTCAAAATATTAAGTCTACTAACATCAGAGTACAGGGATTAATAACCGCACTTTCTGACCATGACGGACAGCTTTTGCAATTAAAAACTAAAAATTCAAAGGTCACTGAAAATATTTCCATAAAAAGGAAATTCGAAAATTTACACCAGAAAATTTAAAACACTTTTCGGATTTACTATCAAAAGAGACATGGTGTGAGGTTTATTTTGCATCAGTTGAAGAAAAATATAACAAGTTTCACAATTCATTCTCTTTTTATTTTGATCAAGCTTTTCCAAGAAAGAACCTTGGTTATAAGGAAAAATAAGAGAAATAATTGGATATCAAAAGAATTAAAATCTGAAAATTCTCATTTATTCTTAAATAAGTGTGATTCCACTGTATTATTGTAAGTATCCAAATCCGAAAATTATCCGATCCGAACCCTAACTATCCGATCCGAACTTGAGCTATCCGAATCCAAACCAAAAAAAATTCACTATCCACACACACACACACACACACATATATATATATAATACCTTGTGACCGAGCTTTGCTCGGATAGAATGAGACAATATATTATTCAAGTTTATTAGCAAAATTAAAACACATTTATTAATCAATGAAAACATTTGTGTGGTTTAAATAAAACCGATTTTACACCATAGGTTAATATAGCACTTAACAAAGTGCTGCCCCCTGATGGGGATGGAACTCGCGACCTCGGATTCATGAAGTCAATGCGCTACGACTGGACTGTGGCGTCTGCCAAATGAACGACGCCGTTTAAGGTCTTTTAGCGAACTTCAATTGCTTTAGCCGATCATTTACTGTTTAACTATCCATATACTTAATATTATCCTGTAATAAACTGATTGTGTTAGAAACGGAATGAGGATTGAAAAACAAAAGAGAAATTAAATTCACACCAATTAGTTGAAATAAGACCTATTTCGGCTTTTCGGGGCTATAAAACATAGTAATAAACAAAAAATATCACAAATTCTAAGTAATGTACAGACAAAACTATAATTTTATTTATTTAGATTATATGTGTCTGATCTGTAAACGTAACAAAAGGATTCAAAATAAAAGGACTTTGTTCAACTTGCTTTGCTGCTTGTCTAAAAATGGAAGGTTTTCTACTAATACTCGATTAGTTGGGAATGTTATTCAAAACGTTGAAGTAGAAGTGGCAGTTCTTAACCGCTTTGCAACTTGCAAGAGACCCACGAACAAGTACAAGATCAGTTGCACGTGAGTTTGCAGATTCCCAGCTATATGTTAGTAGACTTACGTATACTTATACGTTTTGACGTACAAGTATACGTAGGATGCATGATGCAAAATGCATATTATAGGATGCAGCTATTTTAACCTGCATCCTTACCATTTTATTCAAGTGGAAGCCTTAGAACCAAGAGATCCTTTTCTGAGAGTTCAGTTTTGCCGCTTGACTCTTCAATGTGATCGTCGGGATTTCCTCAAGACCATTTCGAGGACAGATGAGTCAACATTTACTCATGATGGTATTTTTACATACTCGATGAATATTACTATGCTTTTTGAGAATCCTCACAGTTCAAAGTAAATGTCTAGATTGGACTTATTGGAAGCCGGCTTATAGGACCTTACCTTGACCTACCAACAGCCTTAAATGGCATTCAATATCTGGAATTCCTAACGGAAACGTTACCATTACTCCTTGAAGACTTGCCGTTAGAATTGAACCAGCACACCGTCTTTCAAGCAGATGGCGCACCCCCACACTTCAATGTTGAGGTCCGTCAGCACATCAGTGCTACTTTTGACATGTGCTAAACACAGTTCGTTGTATTTTAGGGGTCCAATGTTAAAAAAAAGGAAAAGGAAAGGAAGGAGGAAAAGGAAAAATTAATATTTCGCTTATAATCTATACTTTTGAATGAAACTTTTGGATATTTAGCTTCATGTGGTTGAGATCCATCCATTTATACTTAAAATCATAGTTTATGTGTTTATCTTGGCAGCTAACCTGCATACTCTTTTTCCATGTTAATCATATAGAGAATAGGCTGTGGTGCTTGTAATGATAACTAATAATAATAACTAAATGCGAAACATCAGAAGGTTTATTAATAACAGAAAAGAATGAATAGTTCAAAACGTAAACAAAGTCAACAAAGATAAAAAACATATGATTTAAAAATATAAACAAACTGTATGACAGTTGTTAGACACAGCCACATACTCCCCTCCCAGTGACAACGTGATGTTAAGAGGTATATTTATTAGGTAGTCTAGTCTTAACACTCTTCCAAAGCGGGTCTTCCTCTCAGGGGGCGTGTCAAGAAGAACAGGTTGCTGTCCAGAACTGTCCGCAGGTTGTTCACACCGTTGTTGTTTGTAGGTTGGTTTAATTTTGATGTTGGTTGGGGTGACTGGGGATGTGAACGTTTTAGGTAGATTATTTAATGGTTAGTCTGACTCTTGTTTAGCTTGACAATGGTTTTGTAATGTAAAGTCTGGTTTCAACCGATCAATAGAAACAGAATCTTCGCCTTTGGGTAACAATATAGTGAAGAATTTGTCACCTCTTGATACAACTTTGAATGGCCCTTCATAGGTTGGTTGAAGCGGTTTTCTTACGGAATCTTGATGGATGAAGACATGAGATGAAGTCATGAGATCAGGGTGTATAAAAATCGATTTCTTATTGTGGTGTCGAAATGGGACGGGTCGAATAGTTTTGACATGCTCCTGAAGTTGGGTGAGAAGTATAGGTATGTCAGGACGCTGTTCAAATGCGTAACTGAGAGGTTTGTGGTCTGTTAAGATAACAAAATGACGACCTTCAAGGTAATGCTTGAAGTATTTAACTGCTTCATATGCAGCCAAAAGTTCACGATCGTAAGTGCTATAGTTGAGTTACTGAGAGAACTTTGGAGAAGAAACCTATAGGTTCAGCGATATTCCCTCTTATCTGGTGGGCAGAAGCACCGATTGCAAAATTTGAAGCATCCACTGTGAGGACTAGTGGGAGATTGCTGGAAGGATGGAACAGTAGAGTGGCATTGGCCAATTCAGTTTTCAACATGGTGAAGGAACTTTTGACAGTATCATTCCAGTCCAACTTGCTTTTATCCTTCTTTATAGGAATTGGGCAAAGGTCATCTAAGGCTTTCTGTGTTGTGGCTGAGTAAGGTAGGGATCTTCTGTAGAAGTTCACAATTCCTAGGAAGCGTCTGAGTTGATCCACTGTTTCAGGAAGAGGGTAGTCTATAATTGCTTTCACTCGTTCAGGAAGTGGAAATATACCACTCTAATTGATGCGATTGCCGAGGAATGAGATTTCAGGGACAGCAAACTCGCATTTTGAAATGTTAATGCATAGACCATGATGGGATAGGGAATCGAGAAGTAAATGAATATGTTTCTTATGTTCCTTTTCGAATTTAGAGGCGATTAAGATGTCATCTAGATAAGAGTATACGAATGGAAGGTCACGTAAGACTTGGTGAATGAAATGTTGGAAAGTTTGACCTGCGTTCTTCAGGAATATGGTGATAGGCTTAACAAGATCTATTTTTGAAAATATTGTCTTACCTTCGAGCTGTGAGTTGAAATCTTGAATATTAGGTATCGGGTATCTATCTGGAATAGTTACGTGATTGAGAGCACGGTAGTCACCGCATGGGCGCCAGGAGCCATCCTTCTTTGGTACCATGTGCAGTGGGCTAGACCACGGATTTTTTGAAGGTCTACATATACCTAAATCAATCATTTTTTTAAACTCTAACTTAGCTTGGGAAAGTTTGTCTGGGGCTAAGCGTCTTGCCTTTGAGGTAACGGGGGGTCCATTAGTGCTGATTGTATGGAAGAAATCAATGTTTGGCGGCTTGTGACCAAGTATTTCTTTCAGTAAATCAGGAAACTTTTGAAGTATATGAACATATTTGTTATTTGGATCAACAAGATAAATGTCTGAGCATACTGATTTTGGGGGCATTGAGCCGCGTTGAAAAAGAAGTGTTTTTCCGTCTATTAACCTACTATTTTTCATGTCAATTAATAAACTAAATTCAAACAGGAAATCCGCTCCGATAATTGGTTGTTGAACGTCGGCAATGATAAAGGGCCAACAAAAGGATCTGCGGAGTCATAAGTCTATTTGTAAAAGTTTTGTACCGTTTGTGGCGATGCTTGATCCATTCGCAGCAAAAAGTAATTTACTGGATGGTTTTGGTTTTCGTATGCCATGTGGAGGTATTACAGAAACGTCAGCTCCGGAGTCAACCAGAAATTTGATATTGGTCCGACTATCATAAACAAAAAGACGGCGAGGTTGTAAACTAGCACTATCTCCCGCCGTGTTGAGATAATGCCTGACTAGTTTTCCGGATTCCCAGATGGGGAAGAACGGTAGTTGCATGGTGTTGTACATTTATGAGCATTCTTACCAAAATTCTTATGGTACCAGCAGATACCAGATTGTGAGGTTGTATCAGTGGTGTAGTGGAGCCGGAGCGGTCCGGAGCGCCGCTCCGGCACAGCGTTTAGAGCCGGTGCGGGGCTCCGGCACAGTTCGTACCACCAAACTTAGATTTTTATACTTGTACTTTGCCTTTTTATAGAGAGTGGTAGGTAAGCGAGTCGCTCGCATCATTTCATTATCAACACGCAATATCGAGGCAATTTTAGGCGTTTTACATTATCCCTAACCTAACAACATCGTAACACCAGAATCAGACACTAGGGCTTACTTTTAGACCATACATCTTATTATAGTATCTAGTTTTTTAATTCGAAAATACAGTATATTTATTTTTACAACAAATTTGAGGCTGATTAAGAATTGTTGAGATTATTTGTATTTTCATACTTCAACCATTTAAATCCTATTAATTTTAATCTCCGTCTAAGATATTTATTTCAACACACCCTCTTCCTACAGAACAGCCTTTAATTTCGATGCTTATAAAATAAAATTTGAGGATTTTCCTTCGTATTATGTATCCACTACATCTCATCTCATCTACAAATATGTTCTTCTTCCTTGACCTGCACTCGCCAGTTTGGGTTGAAAAAGAAAGCGAACCCTTACTAAAAAGGGACCGTTTGCCTTCGACTACAATACTTTGCATGAATACAACAGATACCCCAGGAGCATCACTAGTCGCTTTAGCAAAATTAAACTTCGGTTTATGTAATTCTTTTTTAAACAGATAAATTCATTGTACACAATTCTACGTGTTTAACCACGCAATGGCCTTCCTGAGGAACTTGCAGACTTTGACTACCCATTCCCCCCCCCCAAAGAGTAATGGCTTTCCTGGGAAGGACCGCTCCGGCACAGCTTTTTTTAGCACTACACCACTGGGTTGTATCATATTTTCGAAACTGGCGTGATTGAGAACTAGATCTTGATTTGGAGCGCAAAGACGAAATTTGATTGGCTAACTCAGATATTTGCGTCTCCAAGCGAGATAACCTATCGGGTTGTGCGCTAGTTGATTCGTTGTCTCCTAACACTTAAACCTGCTGAGAATGGATGGGGGAATACTCCATTATTTTGTCAGCCATAATAGATAATTTGTCTAGAGAGTCGGAACTCGATATTAATATCGAGCTAACATGACGTGGAAGACGTTTCAAAAATAGTGTTTTTAAGAAGTCGTCTTGAACTTGTGTACCCGCCAGAGTACGCATTTCCCTAAGAAGTTGAGAAGGTTTATTTGAGCCCAGTTTCAGTTTGTCAATTAGTATTGCAAATTTTCTACTCTCCGATTCTTCAAACTCCAAGATTAGCCGGTTACAAAGATCTTTGTAAGGTTTTTTGCTTAGAGGTTTCTCAATAAAATCAGAAATTAATTCGGCCACATCAGTATCAAGGTTACCTAGTACGTAATAATAATTAGTTTGTTCCTGTTTGATACCTTTCGTGATGAATTGGGCGTCAAACTGACGCAGCCAAACTCAAACGTTCTTACGCCAAAAGGGTGGGATCTTGATTGTTATTTTCGAGAGATGAAGATCTGGATCACTGACGTTTTCTTCTGTGTTTGCCATTTTCACAAATTAACTTCGGATCACGTCGGGGTCACCAATTTGTGGTGCGTGTAATGATAACTAATAATAATAACTAAATGCGAAAAATCAGAAGGTTTATTAATAACAGAAAAGAATGAATAGTTCAAAACTTAAACAAAGTCAACAAAGATAAAAAACATATGATTTAAAAATATAAACAAACTGTATGACAGTTGTTAGACACAGCCACAAGGCAAACTCCTTTATTTATGCACGTTGGTATAAATGGTCAAAATAAAAATTGTAAAGGTAGAAATGCCTACTTTCAGCATTCCTCACATTAACAAACCTGCACACTGTTTCCCATGATAATCTTACAGAGAATAAGCAAATAATTATCACATGTATCAACAGATATTGATAATATTTGTAATACATTATTATTATATTATTGATTTGGAAATTCCTGAATATGCAGGTCTGCTGCGATGGAGGTACTATTTTGACCTATAAAACCATGTAACAGATTAGTAACTTACATATGGGTCCCCCTGTATTGTTGAAATATTTAAGGGCGGTTTTGACAAACTTCCAGTTCTTCTTGTAAATCAAATATAGGTACTGGAATATTTGATGATTACACAGTCATCTAGATTATCATACTTTAAATCTTGGTTTCTGGCAATATTGTTGTACTTATTTAAGCCTATTTATACTGAACCATAATGTACCCTATGTCTGCTTTTTACTATGTGTAACAATAATATATTTTTAATTTATAAACTGGGCTTAATTTATTTTTGACTTAGGCTTTGAATTGTTGTGACTTCTACTTCATATCAAAATTTGATAGTCAATATGAAGCAGGCATACAGATTTGAAACCGAATACCAAAAGGGAAGGTTGAATTAAGAAGATCTTTGATATAAACAATAAAAAGATTTATTTTTATATTTGTGAAAATTCATAAAAAAGACATATCTGTAAGTTCGTTTTGTTTTGTACCATCAGGTCTTAGTAAAATGTAGGCCTATGTGGTAGCCTAAATAATTTTTTGCTAGACAACTCGCTCATAATACAACAATACTTAACTACTTAACCACTAAAATTACATTTTTAGCGAATTTCCCATAGGGAAGAGGTATTACACTCTGGGCAACTTGGTAAGGGGTAGTTTTCTGCCTCCTGACGAGCTCGTTGACAGGATGCTGCAGTTTTACAGGTCTCTTCATCTAGAAGATTCCTGATTCTCCAGGAAAGAGAATTTTAGGGGTGCGCAAAAAGCTGCAACAGCTGAAGCGCCTTGGGAAATCCGCCCCTTCGAATGATGATGATGATGATGATGAGGTATTACCGTAGGTCTCATGGTAAGACTTAAGCCCGGGACCATGTTATTTTTTCTTCTTTAGGTGCCCAGAGTCCAAAAAAACAGTCGTTAAAATTGTTATATATATATGTATATGTATATATATGTGTATATATATATATAAATATATATACGTATGTGTGTGTGTGTGTGTGTGTGTGTGTCTTTGAACACGATAACTGTCGTAAAAATGGTCCAATCAAGACCAAATTTGGTAGAGAAGTGTATTCCTACAAATGCTCGGATGAGTTTCTTAAACCAGACACATCAGAACGGGTAGTTTGGGGGGGTTTTGTATCCCAAAATGGGGTTTTTTGCGTTTTTCACATGTAATTTTTAAAAATTCATAATATTCATTTTACATTTCACCATTGGAATAAGCTTAAAAAACTACACAGTTAAGTTCCTTAAAGTTTTTCTCTATCTCCAACGGTTACCGAGATATTAAAAAATCTAAACACAGTACGTTGTATTTTGGGGCTCCAATGTTAATCTTATGGAGGATAGGAAGAAATTAACATTTTCCATATTAATCAATGTTTTTGGATAAAACTTGAAATTTAGCTTCATGTGGTTGAGATCTATCCATTTATGCTTAAAAATCATAGTTTATATGTTTATCATGGCAGCAAACCTGCATACTCTTTTCCCTTATTAATCATAGTACCTGGTGACCGAGCTTTGCTCGGATAGAATAACACAAGTATTTTACAAGTTAGTTAGCAAAATTAAAACAAATTTACTGCTCAATGAAAACATTTATGTGGTTTAAATAAAACCGTTTTAATACTCCTTGATTAATATGGCATAAATACTGAACAAATATATAGCCCTCGGGTGGGGATCGATCACGCGACCTTGCATACGTGAGATCTAAGCGCTTAAGCTACGGCGTCAGCCGATTTCGCGTCGTCGTTTAAGAGTTTTTGGCCAACCTCAATTAATTGTTTTTGCTAACCTTATACTGAATTTAAATGTCCATACTGTTTGTTATTATTATCCTGTGATCAACTGATTTTGTTAGAAACAGAATGATGATTGAAAAGCAAAAGATAAATTTAATTTACACCAATTATTTGGTTTGTTACAGTAGCTTTAAGCAATACAACGAATACGTTTTCTATCAAAACACGGAAGATTTTGGAAATACTCTTTCCTGCTTTTATTTCGCAAAGTTATGTTACTCTTAAGTTTTTACAAATTGTTTAGTAACCTGATAATTTTACATTTATTACATACACAAAATAAATATTTATGAAAAACCTCTATTCACATATTGTTCTTTGCCGTCTTCAATCAAGAACTGTCAAACGTTTATAAACAGCTGTTTTGGTTTGCATTGTTTTTACATTTGATTCTACATAAGCGTAATGTTAAATTTTTAGATTTTAAACTTAATATTTCAGTAAAACACGAATTTTCCTGGACATTAGACCTATCTAGAACTTATTTTCTACTCGGAAATTAGTTATTTCCAAAATTTAAAGAAATTCCTCGGTGCCGTTTTCGAGATCCGTGTGCAAATATATATATATATATATATATATACAAACCTTGCTCGTATTATAGTATTGGATAGGGAATTGGCAAACTCCTTTATTTATGGACAGATGTTGATGAAAGTTTGTATAAATGTTAAAAATAAAAATTGTTTACGTTGGAAATGCCTACTTTCAGTGTTCCTCACAGCAGCAAACCTGCACACTCTTTCCCATGTTAATCCTATGGAGAATAGGCAGATAATTCTCATGTTTTTGGACAGATTTTAATAAAACTTGTTATATAATATTATTATTATTATATTATTGATTTGGAAATTCGCTGAGTACGCAGGTCTGCTGCGATGGGGGTATTTTATTTACCTAGCCTAAACAAAACATGACAATAACAGAACTGAAATAAAAGTGACTATCATAAATTTATACCCGGTATAATGAGATTCTATCATTTGAAGCGCCGTAATTAAAAACACATTTTTAACTCAAATTATAAAAGTTTCCAAGATCTGTCTGAAAGCCTTGGACTTTCTTTTTATACATTCAAGCTTATTAGGCAGTTTAAATATAATTTACCACATTTAAATTTACAGATACTGCTTGCTTTTCTTTTCAGATAAAAAAAACATAACTTATGTAGTAAATATGTATTCTGCTTAGAAGAAATAAATTTAATATATAGGCTACAATAGATTAATAAAATTAATAAATAAAAATATAAAACCTAAATACCCCCGTCGCAGCAGACCTGCGTACTCAGCGAATTTCCAAATCAACAATAAAATAATAATAATATTTGACAAGTTTTATAAAAATCTGTCCATAAACATGAGAATTATTTGCCTATTCTCCATAAGATTAACATGGGAAAGAGTGTGTAGGTTTGCTGCTGTGAGGAACACTGAGAGTAGGCATTTATACCATCAAAGATTTTTATTTTTAACATTTATACAAACTTTCATCAACATCTGTTCATAAATAAAGGGGTTTCCCTATTCTCCATATGATTAACATGGGAAAAGAGTATGCAGGTTTGCTGCCATGATAAACACATAAACTATGATTTTTAAGCATAAATGGATGAACCTTCACCACATGAAGCTAAATATAAAGTTTTATCCAAAAGTATTGGTTAATAAGTGAAATATTAATTTTTCCTTATCCTCCATAAGATTAACATTGGATCCCCAAAATGCAACGTACTGTGTTTAGATTTTTTAATATCTCGGTAACCGTTGGAGATAGAAAAAAACTTTAAGGAACTTAATTGTGCAGTTTTTTAAGCTGATTCTAACGGTGAAAGATAAAATTTGAAATTTTAAAATATTACATGTGAAAAACGCAAAAATCCCCATTTTGGGGTACAAAACCCCCCCAAACTACCCGTTCCCATTGACCGATATGTCTGGTTTACGAACTCGTCCGAGCATTTGTAGGAATACACGTCTCTACCAAATTTGGTCTTGGTCGGACCATTTTTACGAGAGTTATCGTGTTCACAGACATATATATATATATAAATTTTAACGACTGTTTTTGGTCTCTGGGCACCTAAAGAAGAAAAAATAACATGGTCCCGGGCTTAAGTCTCGCCATGAGACCTACGGTAATAGCTTCTTCCCTATGGGAAATTCGCTAAAAATAAATAAAAATAATGTAATCAAATCAAATCTATTATAAAATAAAATATATACTATAAAATATATATATATAATAAATAGGTGCTACGCAATAAACAACTGAAACCTAGTTGCCGTCTCTATAAAACTCTGTTTTCCCACTACCATCAACCGCAGATTCTGAGCGGCGGTCTCACCAAGATCCAGATTAAGGTAAGACACGCCTAGGCGAGATCCAGTGTGCAAGTGTATTCTCGACTGTAGCGCGACGTGGTGTCGGTTTCGGAAATGTCATACACTCGCACTCTACGATAAAATTAGGCAAGATGAGATCCATTAAATTTCAGGTAAATTCGGGTATATCCGTGACCGTCTTGACATCAGGATGACCAGTCACAGCCTTTCACATACTGAGATCCAGGGGTCGGACCTCGTTGCACAAAACGGATCTCGCCGCGTGCGTGTGTTACCATACTTCGGATCTCGCACCGACTCCTTTACAAACACACGCGCACACACACACAACCCCACATGCCAGACATCACACATCACATCAACCACCACACAATCGTACTAATGTCGCGCTCACTCACCAACAGACCAATTAACCCATTCACACAATCTTGCAACCAATGTAAAAAAGAAAAAGGAAAATAATAAATGATGAAAAATAAAGTAAAGTTCCGTGTAACCTTCTGGCCAAGGTCTAATGTTAGAGTTTTCAGGTCGCACTACTGCCTCTAATATGACCTAACGACTACTTATATAGCCGGGACCAACGGCTTAACGTGCCTTCCGAAGCACGGTGGCAGTCCGAGAAATTAAATTTTATGTGTCATGACTGGGAATTGAACCCGGTTTTTTTGGGTGGTAGGCCAGTACTCTACCCACTCAGCTATGACTGCCACTTATGAAAAATAAGAACTATACATACTGAGAGGTGAATGAACAATTAATTTGTTCTCGTCCTACGTCAATTAGCCATTTATCTATGATTTTTTTATATGTAAAACGACTACATGGCAGAGGAGACTTAAGAGTGCTCGGGAGGCAGGAAAAAATTAAATTAGCTAAATAGAATGTTGATGTTGTTGTTATAGTTTTTGTTAATCTGGGGACGATAATGCCAGAATTTAAAGCAGATCTTGTTAAGTAACCATGAGAAATTTGGTTAAAATTAGTTTGCCAATTGTTTTGAAAATATAAAATTAATGTTCTTATGTACAATTGGCGGATGCTGAAAACTTTAAATTCATCAAAAAGAAGATTAGTAGGATAGCGCTGATTTTTATTTAAAGCTGCTTTCATTATATATTTCTGGGTTATTTTCAATTGCAATAGAATGCTTTAAATACAGCTGCCCCAGGCCAAAATTCCATACTGTAAGACTGATTGGACATACGCGTAATAGACAATTTTAATCAGATCGGGGGCAAGCATGATAATTTTTTTTTAATGTTCCAAAAAATAAAAATGAATTTACGTAACTTATTCCTCAAATACTGAATGTGACCAGACCACCTTAAACGGTAATCAAAGATCACACCAAGGTATTTGTGCTCATTCACTCTTTCAATACATTCACTTGTTAAACATTCATCAATCCTGTCACCCCCACACGTGTGTAAACGCAGATACTGGTTAACCGGATCGGGGTCGGCTCTCAAAGAAATTGCCATATATTTTGTTTTTGTGATATTAACCGAGAGCCGACTTTGATCAAACCATCGCCCGACAGTGTAGAGGCCGTGCGCCGCTAGACGGTACGCCTCCTCCCAGGTGTCGCCCTCAAACAGCAAGGCTGAATCATCGGCGTAGAGGAACACTTGCCCCTTCTCCAACATAACCTGCCCTAAATTATTAATATAAGTAAGAAATTAAAAAATTAATAAAAAATTAATAAATGAAGCCATAATGCTTATCACTTTCGAACATGGCCAATCTTAGAGTTAACACATATTTACTGTACAGCGTTATGAAGTTTGCTGAGTCAGCTAGTATAACATATTATTTATATAATATTAAAATGAATTAATAAGGCGTGTGCCCAATGATTGGCGTCACCCGCACATGCCATTCTCACAACCTGACGCCGAACAGTGTCATCCGCAGCAAATGTGTTAATAGTTAAGGGTTGGATTTGTTAAATGGTTTTTTTAATAAGCAAAATTAGTGTGATAGTTTTATTAAAGCAATGTATGTATTTAATGTACTTTTAGTTTTAAAAGGAGAAAGTATGTGTCAGTTACTGATACCTATTAGGTTTATTTCTAATCTGCGATGAAATACTCCAACACTTTTTGATATTGAAAAATTATTTATGTGTTCAGCTTATACTATGTATGAATCTGTGTCTGTTTTAGGACCCTGATTTCGAACCTATAGATACATGCATCAGCAGTGTCCTGGGATCCCTCAATGGCATTGAACTGACTGATGAGTTCAAACAACACTACGAACTTTGGCTTCAGCAGGAGGTTTTCCAGTCATCCACTAACTGGGATGAAATTCTCAACTACAGTTACATGTAACAACACAGCCAACCTCTGCCCCTAGAACAATTTGCTTGCAGAATGACTGTAATTATAATGAATACATTAGGGTTATATTTTTGTTCTGATTGCACAGTGTATGTGAATGTTACCCTAACTATTATTATTATCATTAATTAAATTTGTGTCTGAAATTTGTTTTATTAGCCTACATCATTTAAAAATTTATCTCCCTAGTCAGCTCTGTTGGATGGTTCTGTCAGTTAACGGATCAAATTTGGGAACGAAAATAAGAAGCTGTCACGTTACTGATAAGCTATAGCAGCTATAGAAATGTCCTTCTATATCACTTGATTCATTCTCTCCTGGATACTTGCTGATTCTCAGCTGAATATGAAACCCTAGTCTTGCTCGGATTATTGGGGACTACGTGCAGTGACGTACGTGCTTCCTACGCTTTGCCAAATCTTTCATTTAAATTCATATCATGTGAGCAAAGTTTAATGTTCCCTTTGGGGTTTTTAAATTTATTTATATGTAAAAGGTTGTATATACAATATTCTTCATAAGCAGAGTAGGGTAATAAAATTCAAAGTATTTTGTGTTTGGTTAGAACCAAGATCATGTTTTGTGATAACGTCGGTGTAACCAGCCAAAGAGGTTTAAAATTAAATTCCTTTCCAAATCAAATAATACAACAGAGTAAGGATAAATAAAATATAAAACAATTTAAATGTATTAGCCTCCCCTAGGTAAGTTAAAATAACCTAAACTTGGTAAATTAGGATGGTCTCCGTGGCTCAAAATGGAACCTTGGGAAATAACACGGAGGACTTGTAGGTGAAAGCACAGACAAACTGAACGATATATCATTTAGCTCGCCTGTAATAAAAGGGTTGCTGGTTGAAAACCATGACATAAGTTAATTATATCAGTATATTATATAGGCCTATCACTGAGTATCATTATATTTCACCGAGTAAATATCTATTCTCCTGTTTCTGGTTTCGTGTTTGAATAGACTTGACAGTGTTTCGTCATAGATTAAGCGTTGCTTTATGTTCTGTCTGTCACTTTAATTTTCAAGCCAATTAATTTTTCTTGAGGAGAGGAGGAAAGTCAGGATCAAACCAGTACTGTCATCAATTTTATCCACACTTGGCAAATTACAATCAAAATCCTAATGTGCTCTGTATATTCAAATTCTTATTTTGGTGTATAGGAATTTCTTAGATGGAACAATTTGAGTAAGGTAATTAGGCATTTTATCTTTGTTAGATTTGTCCGTGTTCTTACTATTATGAGTATTGCATGCTCGTACAGTGAAGAAGTAAAATAGTTCTGCGAAACTTAAGAGGCTGGCACCCACAAATAGACCAGCTGCACCTCCCATGGAAACTGAAACAGAGAAGCAGTCATAAAAACAAAAAAATATAAATTTTTGTAGATTATGGACATTCTTGTGACTGATTATGTTTACCAACATGTCTGGCCGACATTTAACGTTTGGTTACTTTATTTTTTTTAGTATATCAAAGGAAGCCGTATAGTTTAGATTCTGTCACACCTAAACTATCCTAAAGGTTAAGGAGTAAATATTGTTTTTGTCTAAAAGTTTTATAATCTGAATTTTATTTTGCATATCTGTTTTGGCACCCTTGGAGCAAACCAGTTGTCTGTTACATGTGTGTCATTAGTAAGTTGGATGTTGCATGCTGGGTGGACCGAAGCCTTTAAGTGTCAAATGAGGAATCAGAATCAGAATCTTTATTCATTATATCACATGTACATGAATAGATTGGCGCCACACTTAATATAAAATATAAGTTAATATAAATAAAGTTTATTTTCTACCATAATCAAGCAATTAGATATTCATCAAACTAATAAAATACTTTACTAATTATATAATTTTTCAATTTTCTTTTGAATATATTTATTTAATTCATCTGTTTCATAACCCTGGGTAATTTGTGCAAAAATTTGACTCCAGCGGCATTTGGTTTTTATTATAAAACTCCAGGCTATGTTTATTTATGGCTGGGTAATTTTTGTGTCGCGTATTTTAGTCATGGTGTGTGCCCAATAGAGAAAGCGAAGCTTCAGAAGCCTTTGCACACATAATTCTTTGAAAAATGTATTTTCTATACACTATCATAATATTCAATTGAGAAAAATCTTCTTTTACTGATTTTTTTACTGTCAAAATTTAACATAATTCTTATGGCCTTTTTTTGAAGGGTTTTGAATTTTGTTTAGCCGTTGTACCATATAACTCTATACTAAAGCTGATATTAGATTCAATATGAGCATAATAATCTTTCAACAAGATTTCTTGTGAACAACATTTTGATAAGTTACTTAAAACGAATAAACCAGATGAAATTTTACGTTTTAAACTATCTGTATGGGGAGTCCAGGATAAATTCTCATCAAGTAGTAGACCCAAAAATTTGGTTTGATTCACTTTTAGAATACTATGATTGTTAATAGTTATAGAAGGCACTAAAATCTTCCTTCAAGCTGTCTTAAAACTTATAAAATTAGTTTTATCAAAATTGAGGAACAAGTTGTAGGAATTAAGGAATATCTTCATTGATGAAAGATTGTTTTTAGCAGCAATTTCTACGTCATTAATGTTTTTACCAGTCGCCAACACGTTTGAGTTATCAGCATACAAGCACAATTTACTATTATCGCCTGTTAATACCGAAGGGAGTCCTTTCAAATAACAAATAAATAAAACAGGGTCAAGAATAGAACCCTGGGGTACTTCATACTTAACCTCTCTCAGAGATGACTAGACCCTTATTAAGTGTTTATATTCACTAAGATGACTCATTTCAACATATTCTTTTCTATCAGTAAAATACTGAAACCAATTTAGTGCTTTATTTTGTATACCAAAATTTTGTAGAACTGATAGCAAAATAGGGTGAGACACATTATCAAAAGCCCTACTCAAATCCATAAAGATTCCAACACCAGTCTCACCCTTATCGACAGCCTCAACAATTGCCTCCACCAAATCAATGGCTGCAGTCGTGACGGACCTTCCAGGTCTATAACCATGTTGCTCAGGATCCAACAACACATTCTCCTGTAGAAAATCTACCAGTCAGGAATGCATAACCCGTTCAAATATTTTTGAAATGTTTGGCAAAATTGAGATTGGTGTGTAACTAGAAGGGTTTTTAACATTTCCCTTTTTATAGTTTTGGTTTTTGAAGTTTTTAATTTATTGGGAAATATTCCAGACACAAAGGAAGAGTTTACTATACCAATACAACCAATAGCACACGGTTTAACTAAATCTCCTTTGGCTATTTTCAATATGGGGGGAACCTGATGTGAATTTATTTTTAAAGGAAGATATAATTTTAAATATTTCAGTATTATCTACTGGTTTTAAATGGAACTTGTCGGGGTTAAAGAATTTTGGAATCGTATGAGAGGCCTCTGAAAATACGCTTGGAATTATAGTTCTTTCGACCACGCTGATTAAGTGATCATCAAACACCTCACAAACGTCCTCGGGTTCACTATATTCAAGGCCGTCACTTGTGATAATTTTACTTTATTTCCGTATTCGGTATTATTTTTCAGCTCAGAATTAATAGGTTTCTAAGTGGTTTTAGAGACATTGTCAAAATTTCTTATTTCATTTTCTATGAAGTCTTTTTTAGTTTGGTATAGATACGCTACGTAATTAAACTGCAGATCATCTACTCTTTGATTGCACAGAGCTGGTAGAGGTAAGGTCCTCCACTCTGGGCAACTTGGTAAGGGGTAGTTTTCTGCCTCCTGACGAGCTCGTTGACAGGATGCTGCAGTTTTACAGGTCTCTTCATCTAGAAGATTACTGATTCTCCAGGAAAGAGAATTTTTAGGGGTGCGCAAAAAGCTGCAACGGCTGAACCGCCTTGGGAAATCCGCCCCTTCGAATGATGATGATGATGATACGCTACGTAATTTTTACTAAGCCCCCCTTAAGGAGTTTTTCAATTCTTTGTTTTTTGAGTTTCTAATAATCGACTGAGATTAATTATTGTATCCTTGCCTTTTAGCGAATTTCCCATAGGGAAGAAGCTATTACCGTAGGTCTCATGACGAGACTTAAGCCCGGACCATGTTATTTTTTCTTCTTTAGGTGCCCAGAGACCAAAAACAATAGTCGTTAAAAATTGTTTTTATATATATATATATATATATATATATATATATATATATAAACAATATTTCACTATTTAGTTCATCAAATAGGGCTACTAATATAATTATCTTTAAATAAGTCAACCGAGTACCCTTAGAAAACATTTTAATTATTTCTTTGACATGTTTCGGGAATCATCCCTTCTTCAAGAAGTACAAATGTTTAACCTAATTTGATAATCTTAATTTATAAATTTAAATAAATGTCATATGATAATTTAAATTTCACTGTATTCAAATTGGTGGAGTAACACACTCCACCAATTTGTTACAGTCATCACATGATTTCTCACGAAATCACGAAACAAGAACCAAATTAATAAATACACAAGATCATGGGTCAATGGGAACGGGTAGTTTAGGGGGGTATTGTACCCAAAAAATGGGTTTTTTGCATTTTTCCCGTGTAATTTTTAAAAATTTCAAATTTTATCTTTCACCATTAGAATCAGCTTAAAAAACTACACAATTAAGTTCTTTAAAGTTTTTCTCTATCTCCATCGGTTACAGAGATATAAAAAAATCTAAAGACAGTACGTCGTATTTTGAGGCTCCAATGTTATATCTTATGGAGGATAAGGAAAAATTAATATTTCACCTATTAACCAATATTTTTGGATAAAACTTTGTATTTAGCTTCATGTGGTTGAGGTTCATTCATTTATGCTTAAAAATCATAGTTTATTTGTTTATCATGGCAGCAAACCTGCATACTCTTTTCCGATGTTAATCATATGGAGAATAGGCAAACACCTTTATTTATGGACAGATGTTGATGAAAGTTGGTATGAATGTTAAAAATAAAAATTTTTGATGGTATAAATGCCTACTCTCAGAGTTTCTCACAGCAGCAAACCTGCACACTCCTTTCCATGTTAATCTTATGGAGAATAGGCAAATATTTCTCATGTTTGTTGACAGATTTTGACCAAACTTGTCATATATTATTATATTGATTTGGAAATTCGCTGAGTACGCAGGTCTACTGCGGCGGGGGTATTTGTTATATTAGAGACCCAGTCACAGCCGATGCTGTCATCTACCTTACGATATTTAAACACTTAATTAATTCACTGTTATGTCTGGCTTATTTTAAGGATGTGTATGTTTGTGACGTAATTTTATAATCAAAACATGAATGAACCTGTAAACACACAATGTTATCTATATGAAAAAAAACTGTTTGATTATGTTATATCAGATGTTCAAAAATAACTAGTGTGGGGCCCGTAAAAATCTATTATTCCACTGACAAGAAACCCAATGTATTGTATTGCGTACTCACCAACAAGATCCAAACGACCTCTCACTACATTTCTTTTGTATCTTTCACTTGGGTAACGGTACATAGATATTTCAATCATTGAGATATTTGCCATTTCTTCACCCAACCTGAAAAAAATAATATTTATATTTATTTCTTAGACCAAACACGAGAATGTTAATTAATCCAATTCATTACAAAGGGTCAAATGTGACAAGTTCCGCACAAGTTAAAAGTTATAATTTGAGCAAGTGACGAAAAGACCCTTAAGACCTGTGTTAAGAACTTAATTTTTCATCAGACTGCATATTGAGCTAACTACTGTATTAGCCAAATAATTTATAAAATAGTTGTTTCCATCTCGTTGTTGCAAATTGTAAAAACTCAGCTGCATGACTGTCTGTCAATAGTAATCGATTATGCTTGTGATCCTTTCATTAACTTACCATTGACATGCATGTATTTCCCTATTTCTTTAAGGTTTTTATTCTGGATTAATGTTATACATTATGCATAGAAAGTGTAAAAAAAATACAGTAATAAGAACAATTATTGGATTTGCTTCATTTGAAGACACCCTAATATAATATTGGATCGGAATAATATAATAAACTAGTTGACCTGGCGAACTTCGTAACGCACTACAGTAAATATGTGTTAACTTTAAGATTGGCCATGTTCTGAAGTCGAATAGCATTACGGCTTCGTTGTGAAAGATTAGATATTCTGGGTCGTGGCATTTTGAATAACAATACTGGAAGGATGTTAATATGTGTAAAGGATGCTACTAATATGTCTATATTAGTAGCATTCTCACAAAACAAACAAATCTGAATGGATTGATTCACAGTTTTCTACTCCAACCTAAACCTAAATCAAACCTAACTATAGTACGGATTTTATATGAAAGATATACAACAGCTGATTACAATAGTAAACGTAATATGTTTAATATATTAAGTATTATTATACATAAAAGTCCATATTCCTTTTTTAATACTATAACACTTTTAATCAGACAGAAAATAAAATATATAAATACATAATCCCCGAAAACTGTAAACTATTAACATGGCGAATAAAGCTGTTCATTTTATACAGTATTTATTTACTTTATAGTTTTACATTAAAGAATGATTCAGATGGCATTGGGTAGTAAAGCATCTTGCTATTGGAAAGAAATCAAACAGCTGTATTTTAAAAAATCTTAAGAAATCAAATGTTTTTATTGTAGAAAATTCGTAAACAAACTTAGTCTCCATAATGTTAACATTAGAAATTGAAAATGCCATAAAAGGGAAAGCTATGGAGTTTTCAAAAATATTTTTCACTAAAACCTTCCCGGACACATATAGAGCAACTTCCTGAAGTTTCATAGAGATTGGATGAGTAGATTGGCAACGCATAAAGGACATACATACATGCATTCATTTTTATATATAGAGATAACTTTGACTGCCAACAGGATGTTCTTTTTTACAAAATGTTGTCTTCCATCATATTTTCATTTAAATCCCCAAGTGCCAGAGAACCTTGAGGAAGTCTTGCTTTTAGTTGCCTTTCTATAGTCGGCATCCCCAGACCGAATGTTACTGCTCCAGGAACAAATTTAAAAGAAATTTTCTGGTTGTTTTATTTATATAATTTATAATTGTTTCTATTCCAAATTCTTCATGTATATGTGTGTTACGAATATACCATTTGTTTTGAAAAAATTGAATTTTGTTTAGCTTTTCTGATGATACACAGTTTCCCCAAACTGGAGAAGCCAGAAGCGTACATAATTAATGGTCGAAGAATGGTTTTGTATATTAAAAGGGTGCATGTAGACTTTAAAGTTGACTTTCTATTGATTAAAGGAAATAATATTGACAAGCATGCATATGCTTGCGTCAATTTAGTGTTAACATGAAGGTTCCAATTTAATTTTTTCTCAAGGTAGGCGCCTAAATATTTAATACCCTGGTCATCAGGATTCTAATGAACTGTTGTGTCATCAATATAGATTTCTGGTAGGACATTGTATTTTCTCAGGGAGAAAATTTTTGTTTCACACTTCGATGGATTCAGAGCGACTCTCCACATTTTAAACCAGTTATTTATTATGGTTATACTCGTTTGAAGTAGCGTTGCAGCAATGTAAATGTCTGAATTTTGGGTTATGATGGCAGTTATTTTGTAATTTCAATGCATGATGGTATGTGGCTTATGCATGTTTTTTCAGAGTTTGTTTTTATTGAACCTATTATTTATTATTGAGAATGTGGTCTGGAATTTCTACATAGCATCTTAGAGGTATTGTTTATGTTTGTGTTTTAGTAGTAATTAAATGTTGTAGTTGAGACAGAGAAGAACCCGAGAAAATCTGTGTGGACTCTGATTCTTTTTTAATATGTTTGTAGCTTGCAAGTTTTGTTAACCTGTTTGAGTGCGGACAATCCTTTATGGGTTTTTGCACTTTTGTAACCTTGCTGTTGTTAAATGTGTATTATTAAAATAAATATATTGATTGATTGATTGATTGATGAGTGTCATCGACGTAGAGAGCGAGAGAAAGTTGACTTTCTATTGATTAAAGGAAATAATATTGACAAGCGTGCATATGCTTGCGTCAATTTAGTGTTAACATGAAGGTTCCAATTTAATTTTTTCTCAAGGTAGGCGCCTAAATATTTAATACCCTGGTCATCAGGATTCTAATGAACTGTTGTGTCGTCAATATAGATTTCTGGTAGGACATTGTATTTTCTCAGGGAGAAAATTTTTGTTTCACACTTCGATGGATTCAGAGCGACTCTCCACATTTTAAACCAGTTATTTATTATGGTTATACTCGTTTGAAGTAGCGTTGCAGCAATGTAAATGTCTTAATATTGGGTTATGATGGCAGTGTCATCGACGTAGAGAGCGAGAGTAACGTGCATTAGATCCGGCAAGTCAGACATGAATATGTTGAATAAAATAGGTCCTAATAAGCGAATCGTAGAGAACTTAGAATTTAGTTTAACAGCAAATGTTTGATTGGTTAAAAATGATCGCAAAAGAACTCTTAAATAAAGAGGAAAGCCAAAATTGTATAATTTATACAGCAGTCCGACATGCCAAACTTGTCAAATGCTCGAGCAAGGTCCAAGAATAGAGTAGTGGAGTGAAGTTTATTTTCAAATCCTCGATTGATAGTTTCACTGATTCGCAAAATTTGATGACTTGTAGAATGTTTCAAACTAAACCCAAACTGATGGTGAGGGATCGTATTAGCTGAGTCTATAAACTTTAAAATTTTTTTCTGGACTATCTTTTCAAACAATTTTGATATTGAAGACAGGAGGCTGATTGGACGGTAACTACTTGGATGATTTTTGGGTTTATTAGGTTTATGAATGACAATGACTTCAGCACGCTTCCAGGTCTGAGGAAAGTATCCAACAGAAATACAAGCATTGAATATTGATGCTAAGATTGCCAAAGCTTTACGAGTTAAATTTTTTTAGACGATATTAGGAATCAGATCATGACCAGGAGCTTTTTTTGTTTGGCAATTTTTTAATGAAGCTGTTTATTTCAGAGGGTGACTCGTACTTTACAGGCTTTTCAACAGTACTAGGACTAGATTTTAGAAACTCCTCTACCATTTCATTTACCTCTCGGTTATGAACTTTATTAGGATTGAATGCATTTTCAAAGTGGTCAGCGAAAACATTACTTTTGCAAGCAAGTGGAGGTATGAATGATGAAGTTCGTAGTAGGCTCCTTGTTGCTTGCCACATGTTTGAGTCCTCTGTGTAGATATCAGAAACGTATGATCGATAAAAATCTATGCGATATGTATCAAGTTCATGCGGCATTCGGCGGGAATGTCATTCCATTGTCTTCTTAAATAGGGTCGTCTAAAACTTTGCTATTGTCGTCTAATTCTATTTTTTCTCTTATAAGGCGTAATATTCTCATTGGAGATAGTCGATATTTTTGGAAAGGAACTCCCTAACAATTGCATTTTTAGTAGAAAGTTTCAAACATTCAGTAAAATTATCGACAACTGTATTAATGCCATCAACTGAGTATAAGTTATTTGGAACACTTAAATGATTATCAAGCTCAAATCGAAACGTTTCCCAGTTGATTTTACCGTTAATAAGCCATGGGGAATGAGAGCATAACATTGGTTCCAAGAAAAAGTTAGTAAGGACTGGGAGATGATCAGACTCAAGTTCAGTTAATACTTGCTGAAAAATTGGAGGAGTAAAGTTTTTATGAATAATTATATCAGAATGTCTGGTTGAAAGTTGTTCTGCCAGGGATAGTGTGTGGGCTCAGTAGGAGCCGATATATTTTAATCGCTTTGATTAATGAAGTTTGAAAAGCTATCTCCATTCGGATTGTTTACGCGGCAACCCCAGAATTGATGTTTGCAATTTGAATCTCCTAGAACAAGGATAGGATCGTCACTATGAAATATATTCAACAGATCCTGTTGGCAAAGTCGTCGGTTTGGTGATTTGTATGCAGAGATAGTTTTCACAATTTGCCCATTTTTCTAACTGAGTTTAAGACCCACCACTTCAAAGAAAGTAGCCGTGATAAAAATATACTTTGATGTTTAAGGCTTCTTTTAACAAATAATGCAACACCACCGGCTGTGTTGGGTACATTCCTTTCTTCTATGTAAATATTGTAACCAGAAATTTCGAAATTTTCATTGGGGATAAAATGAGTTTCAGTTACACAAGCTACATCTTCATTGTTTCTGGCCATAAAAGAGGCAAAAATATTCTTTTTTCGTTTGAGACCGTCTGCATTCCAGTTAAGGATTGTTAAATTTTGAACAGTAATACCTGTATTAGATAGAGCCATTTTGAACTAAGTTTTGTATAACACTAGATAAAATCTTTTTTATCGTTGGCATCATTGATTTTACTAAGTCAATAATTATCTTCTCCAAATTAAAATGCAATTCGCTATTACTTTCAGGAGTGTTACCTTGAGCTTCATCTGAAGACTGATGTTGGTCGGTGCTTTGAGGGAGTTCAAAATTAGTCACAGCTTGAGCATAGGATTTTGAACCAGAGAATCTTGAGCGCAAACCGTTGCTTCATGGAAGGTTATGAGCTGAATTCATGATTGGATTAGGAACTATTGTACTTTGAAATACTCCTGATTGGCATTTCAAGTTCGACATTTGAGTTAGATCGAGGTATGACCTTCGTAAAAGATTTTACTTTTATATCTTGGTAAAACTTACAGCCTCTGTAGTTTGCAGTTTGGTTTTCCCCACAATTTACACATGTTGGAGCATCTATTTTTTGTGTGGACAAATTGTAAAATGACATTGTCCTGTGCACTTTACGCACCTTGGATCCAGTTTACAAAGGTTTTTGGTATGCCCAAACCGCTGACAACGAGTGCACTGAGGAATTTCCCTTGATTTCCTTTTGGGTTCGACATGCACAATAGCAAAACAAAGCTTATCGAGTTTCTAAATTTCCCTTCCTTTTTCATTATTTTACAGGGAGACTGCGCACAAAGAAATAGGAGTTTTGTCTTTACTTAGCAGCCGAACAACAGTCTGTACTGAAAAACCATGAGATTCAAGTTCAGATTTCATTTCTTCTTCCAAAAGAGAATAAGGGAAGTTTCTTATTACCACTTTTTACTTTCTCCCCTTATACATAGTCGGCCTATATGGAGAAAGTATTGTTTTCGTCAAAATTTTCGAATTTGAGTTGAGGGTGGATATATCCGTTTTGGGGTCCCCTGAATCCAAAAAAGTGGGTTTTGACGTGATGTCTGTCCGTCCGTGTGTATGTGTGTGTGTCTGTGTTGTCTTCACCCATTCAAAGTAAAGTTCCAAAGTTTGTGATGAAAAGAAAGTTTACTCAAGACAACATTCGAATTTTTAGACATTTTTTGAGCAATGAAAACTGGAATGAGGTATTCTCTGCGGCCGACATTGATGGCAAATTTCATAATTTTTATTCTGCTTTGAACTATATTTTTGAACTGTCTTTTCCATGTGTGAGATCAAAGATGCAAAGTAGAAAGTTTTTCTCACGAATCAAGCTTGATCGATCCTTGCTAGAGATGCGAGAGAACCTCATTGAAATGTCCTATTCTGTTAAGGATCTCGATTCTTCAGATCCTCTCCGACTGTCTTATTGCCGGCTAAAGAACCAGTTTAGAGCTGCTGTTAGGAAGGCAAAGGCAGAAAATGTTCTTTCTCATCTGAACAAATCCAGTAACAGGTCAAAGGCTGTTTGGGATATTGTTAATGAGACCATTCCAAACAAAAATTCCAATTATTTCAGACCTTTTAGGTTGGATTTAGATAATGGTCAGGAGCTGTCGGACTCCAAGGAAATAGCAAATACCTTCAACACTTTTTTTTCTAACAGTTCTGGGGCGTCACTTACACAAGATCCAGTGGCCCTGGGCAACTCTTTGAATGTAGCGTCACCCTGCTCCTCTCTTCTTCTGTATCCGACCGATGAACATGAAGTTTTAAAAATCATAAGGTCCCTAAAGTCTAGTAGTTCTGCTGGTTCTGATGGTATTTCTTCTAGATTACTCAAGGAAGTCGGAATTTACTTGGCGGGGCCTTTGTCTCATCTTGTTAATGCCTCTTTTGTTGAAGGTAAATTCCCTGATGCCCTCAAATCTGCAGTTGTAACACCTCTTCACAAAAAAGGCAGTCTTTTTGATAAAAATAACTATCGGCCGATTTCAATCACATCAACCTTCTCTAAAGTTCTTGAAAAAATTCTTCTAAACCGTCTTTATCCCTTTTTGTCCAATCACAATATACTTTTTGAAAAACAGTTTGGTTTTAAAAAAGGTTCATCTACTGTTGACGCCATGTTCAGCTTTTTATCTAACATATCAAAGTCCCTTGATGATGGTGAGTACGCATTTGGAATTTTTTTAGATCTTAGTAAGGCTTTCGACATGGTCAACCATAGGCTACTTTTGAAGAAGTTGGATCATTTTGGTATTAGAGGCAACGCATTGAGCTGGATTTCCTCCTTTTTGCATGGTAGAACGCAATCTGTTAAAATTCCGCATTTAGATGAAAACAGCTGCCTCTCTTTTAAGTCATCTAATTCTGTATCCATCTCTAGTGGTGTCCCTCAGGGATCGGTTCTAGGACCAATTCTTTTCTTGTTGTATGCCAATGACATCCGTTCAAGCGTGTCTACAGCTGATTTATGTCTGTTTGCGGACGACACGTCAATCAGCCTAAGTGACGTTTCCCGAGAAAATCTTGAAATAGAAACGTTTACACAAAGTAGTCTTCTTAAACAGTGGTTGCTTGATAACAATCTCAGAATAAATGTTGATAAGACGAGCTTCATTGATTTTAACCTGAAAAAATCAGAAAACTCTTGTATCCTCCTTGGTGAAGATTTAGTTGATTCATGTGATCATACCCGTTTTCTTGGCTTGACTGTAGACTGCAGACTCAATTTTTCAGAGCACATTTCCAATGTTAGGCGTAAGCTCAACAGCAGTATTTTCATCCTCCGTAGAATTTCAAAATTTGCTGATTCTGATGTTCTTATGACAGCTTACTATGGGTGCTTCTATCCCCATATAAGCTATGGAATAGTAATATGGGGTTCTGAGTCGACAAAAACAAATTCAATTTTTTGCCTTCAGAAAAAAGCAATTCGTTTGGTTGTTGGTCTAAAGAAATCTGAATCTTGTCGGGGTATATTTTCCAAATTTAATCTTCTCACTTTTTCAAGTTTATACATTTATGAATGCCTTTCTTTTTTTTATTAGAAATAAACATCTTTTTCCCTTTCGTAATTCCAATCATTATAATCTTAGGAACAATAACTGTACACTAGCCATCCCTAAGCACAAGACAACTTTTTTTAAAAAACAAACTTTTTATAACATAATCAAGTTTTATAACAAATTGCCCTTATCAATAAGAAAAGATACAGACATCAAAAGGTTTAGAAGCAGATTGCGAACATTTCTTGTCAGCAGAGAGTACTACAGTGTGCAGGACTTTTTAGCTGATACAAATATTGTTTAGTTAGAGAATATTTATTTTCCTGTATGTATGACAATTGTCAATGCTGTAAATCAGTCCTATGACAATAAACGATCTTGACTCTTGACTCTTGACTCTTGACTCTTGACTTTCTCCAAAAGTTATTGAATAGTGAAAATACGTTTTAACATAGTGGCTACGCTTGTTCAAGGATCGTTACAAAAAAATTATTTAGCGCTGCAAAAAGACAGACACCAAGACAGATTAAGACTCATTGTGGCTCTTCTCTTGAAGAAATTGATGTATTTTGTATGATGTGCCATTTCTGGCAGAGACAAAATAGGTGATAATCAGGGTAAACAAAGAACTATTACGCGTAAAATATAACAAAAGATAAGGCCATTCCGTTACAGAAAAATTCTTCAAAAATAATACAGGATTATCCAATTTTTCTGGTTTTAAATTATAATATAACGCTAATATAAATTATAAATATCATAAAATTATTTAATATGACTATTTCTTTAATATAATAATATAATATTCACATATTAAATTATAGTAATATATTTCCTTATGGTGTTTAACAAGCCTATCGTACTGAGTCATGACTGTCTCGATTATGTCGAATTCTGGATCCTCACAACCGGGCAGGCATGGACAATCGAGCCCTTCCTTGTTGCCCCATGGAGTCTTCTGAACGGACATGGGCTCACTGAACTTGCTTAGACACAGCACTCCCTTCATGTCACAGTGCCACCTCTCATCTGCAATCAAATCAAAACAATTAATTTATTGTGCAAATATTAGGCATTACTCCAAATACTGAACAATCATCAGCTTCTAAAGATGTAGGCAGCAACCCTAATGAAAATGCAAGATGGTCAGTGCTGAAAGAAATGAAAAACAATCGGTCAAACAGCAACGACAAACCACCAAAAAAACAAGGTAGGCTGGGTTTAGACAATATTCTTTATTTAAATTTTCAATAAGACCAGTACAATGTCACAATTTACAAATGTGATTTACAAATTTACAATGTTACAATTTACAAAAAGTAAAAAAGCCTAGTACAAAATATTTGTTACTTATAATTTTGTCTTTTGTGTCTAACCGTTTTTCATAATTTTGCCATAACCTGTCTTAATTTGTTGTGGTGGGCTGCACCTTTTCTAGTAGTAGAGTCTCTGTAGGAGCCACATAGGCTCCTGTGTCAATTCAATGACTCATTAATTTCCTTTTGTTTTACTTGCAGAGGACATTGAAGTTGATGAGTATTTGGCAGAACCAGTAGTTGACATTTCTATAAACCCATTGGACTGGTGGAATGCAAATGAAAATAGATTCAAGAACTTGAGTCGAGTTTCTAAAAAATACCTTGGCATCCCAGCTACGGAAGTAGCTTCAGAACGTGTTTTCTCCACAGCTGGTAACATAGTTACAAACAAAAGAGAAAGATTGTCCGAAGAACACATGGAACAATTGGTGTTTTTAAGCGCTAATAGCAAATTGATTTAAATTGCAGACTGCATTTACTAAGCTACACCCTGTTTGTTTCATTAGTTTATTATTACTTTTTATTTTTGTACTATTAAGTTTTATTACTTTTAACTCTAGACCACAGGCCTATTTATAATACTTACCAGACACTATTTAATACTTACTAGATTAGTGGTATTAAAGTACATTTTAACAGTTTAAGTGTTTTTTCTCTAATTCATCCCCAAGTTCTTATGACTAATGTTTTATTAAGCCATAACACAATAATAAAATGTGATGTAAAACACAATTTTAATAATGTGATGTAATAACTAAATTTTAGTAATATGAAATTATTTTCTTTTTTGCTATTAAGAAGAACATTGATTTATAGGCTTGATCTTAAACCTAGAGTCAGTGTAAGTAAAATATTAACTACTTTATACTAAAATAACTATTTTAGTATAAAGAGCACTTTGAAATTTTTTGAAAGTGTTTGATTTAATTTCAACAATGATTGTATACCCTTGGCTACGGGTATAGGCTCAAATTTCAATATTTTTTATATACAGTGAAATATATTACAGTTTCATATTTTGTTTATCCATATTTATATCGAGTTGAGAAAATTATTGCCCCCTCTTAATTATGTACAACAGTAATTATGATGATGTGTAATCAATTAAATGGATAAAACTGTTGGGGTTAAATATGCGAAACAGAGTACATATATATGTTTAATAAGCTTTAGCGCCTATATGTGAAATTAATGAGTTGGTAAATGCAATGATAGGTTTCTGCCTTGCACCAATACTGCTAAGTATCTCAATCAAAACTTATTCAAATTAATATTTGCTTATTAATAAAATCAAAAACCAGCCTGAATTTTAGGCTTAAAATACCCGAACCCGACCCGAATTTTCACTTTTAATACCCGAACCCGACCCGAATTTTTTTTTTACTTACATACCCGAACCCGACCCGACCCGAATTTTAATTACCTTATGATACCCGAACCCGACCCGAAGGTAAAAATCACTACCCGCAGACCTCTAATTTGCACATCAGATTTATATACAATATCATGTAACAAATATCATGCATTGTCAATATTTAACATAATAAAACTAAACATATGACATGGGAACCATTAAGGCCCTTTAAAACACCTTAATGCTTATTAACACCTTAACACATTAATGCCTTTAGTAGTGCCCTTTAAAACACCTCAGAGATTTAAAAATTCCGATACAGAGTAAAAAGGCACTCGACACAAGAAACCCCTTTAAGTGTCTTTTAAATAGAGAAAGAGAGCCTTGGGATTTTATTGACATGGGCAATTTGTTAAAAAATGTAATGCCTCGGTAAAACAGACTCCTCTCAAAGGCTGCAGTTCTATGCATCGGATAGCAAAGATTTTTTTCATTTCTCGTCCGGTGGTCATGGAAATGTCCCAGATGTAGGAATTGGTTCCTATTTACAAAGGTCAGAATGAGGACCTGCTGAATGTACAGTGAATGTACTGTAAGGATGCCCGTCTCTTTGAAGATTTCTCTATAAGGATGGCGAGGGCAAAGGCCAAAAATGAGTCTCAGGATTTTTTTGGAGCTTGAGAATTCTTTCCAGCTCAGAAGAACTTCCCCAAACATCAATTCCATAACGTATAATGCTTTCGCAATACCCGCGATAGACGTCCATGAGAACTTCCCTGCTACAAGTTGGTCTAAGAATGCGAATGGCAAACAGAGCCGAACTCGTACGTTGAGCGATGTTCTACACGTGACCATGCCATTTTAAGGAGGGATCGAAAGTAGCACCCAGAAATTTTGTGGTTAAAGAGAGATTTGTGAGCTGTATTGTAGAACTAATTTGACTTTTGTGGGAAGAATCAATAAGACCAAAATTGATATATTGTGTTTTATCTTTGTTAAGGAGCAGACCATTGCATTCAAACCAACTAGTTAAACTCTTGACAACTTAGTTTAAACTGTACTCTAAGCTGATTGCATCAGGAGCCTTGATTAAGAGAGCCACATCATCAGCAAATAAACTCATGTGACCCTCCTTTCCTTTATAGTGGAGATCATTGATATACAATAGAAATAAAACAGGAGAAAGAATACATCCTTGGGGAACCCCTCGCTGAGAAAGCATGTAGGATGATGAGATCGGACCGGAAGAACTATTTAGGGTGACCCTCTGATAACAACCAGACAAGAAAGAGCGGAGCCACTGTAGAGCAATGCCTCTGACGCCGTAATGGGAAAGTTTATCCAAGAGGATCGAATAGTCCACACAATCGAACACCTTGGATAAATCGCAGAAGACCCCCATAGTCTTCCGCGACTCATCCAGGGATCACAATAACTGGTTTGTGAAGTCATAGAGTGCAGAAAGTGTGGACTTATCGTTTTGAAAACCATATTGATGAGCACTTATGATATTAAATTTAGACAAATGACTGGTGAGACAACTAAGAACAACTTTTTCATAGAACTTTGATAATGACGACACCAAAGCAACAGGATGAAAATCATTTAGCAAAAAATGGCTGGAGTTTTGTTTTTGAAGGGGGTATATATTTGCAATCTTGAGTTTTGATGGAAATTTTCCTCGCTCTAGGGACTGATTTATCAAACTAGAGACAGGGTAAGCCAACTGATTACCACAAAATTTCAAAATATTTGGAGAGATACCGTTCCACCTGTATGAGATCTTATTTTTTAGTGAGCTGATGCCATTTAACACCTTCGCCTCGCTGGTTGGGGCTAGAAAAATTGAGGACCTTACCTGTGGGGTGAAAGAACGCAGCCTCCGAAGAGAACCAGTTCCACAAGGCATCGGATCTAATGAAGTCTTTAATTTTTTCATCATTAATAAGCAAAAACTCTGTATGCCTTTTTTTCTAATCTTACCAGTTTCTTTTTTTACAATTCTCCATACAGTATTTGGCTTATTTTGAGACTTCAATAATAAATCATGATTACATCTTTTTTTGAGAGCTTAACATAACTTTTATAATAACTAATAAACATCGGATCTGATGAGCTTTTAACAACTCTACTCATCTCTTGTTTTTTATCTAAAGACTTTCTTAGACCTTTAGTAAGCCATGGGTTTTTACAGTTAGAAACTTTTACAAGTTTTTTTGGAAAATGTTTTTCAAAATTCAACAATAGTATTCTCAAAAAGTGATCAAAACTTACATCAATATCATCTTTGACATCGATTACCTTATTCCAATCAACATTTAACAAAGCTTCTCTATAACTAATTTTATTCATATCAGAAATAAAACGTTTAAAATAACTTGAAACCCTATTGTTATTTTCTTTGTTTTTAGTAAAATTTAGTTTCAAAAGTTGAGCATTGTGGTCGGATAGCCCGAAATCAACCACATCTGTTTCACTCCGCTCCCGGTTGGTTATTATGTAATCTATACAAGTTTCTGACTTCTCTGTTACCCTTGTTGGTTCATGAACATGTGAATACAACCCAAAAGAGTCCAACAGACTAAAAAGCTCACTTTTTGTACAGAATCGGATGGTGCATCAATATTGAAATCGCCACAGACAATAATTTGTTTCTGTTTTGATTCTTTAGAGAGTATATTAAGAATTTTTTCCAACTGATCAAAAAACCCGTTGAATGCTCCGGAGGGCGGGTGATATATTGCAATCACCACAGTTGAAGTTTTTGTGTAGTTGATTTCAACTGCTGCACATTCAATATGTTTTCAACCGAAAGTCTAACAAGATCACTTCTAACTCTTGATGGTACGTTTTTTTACAGCCACAAAAACTCCCCCTCGAATACTATTCATCCTCCCAAAAAAAGATACTATTTTCCAACCCTCAAGTCAATTGAGTATAGCAGAGCTATCTTCACATAGCCAATGCTCTGTTACACATAAAACATCTACATTGTGTTTATCTAAGTCTAAATAAACTAAGAGCTCGTCTATTTGATTGACAACACTACTAAATCATACAACGCTGAAATTATATTTCAGCTTTTGTTGGGCCTCACTTTACAGATAGATGGAAGTAGATAGTTCGCAATGTAGATAGATTACTGAGAATGATATCGTATTGTGACAATGACCATTAAAAGAATGGAAAGGGACCATCTTACCAGAAAAGAATTATTTTGACATGGATATGTCTAAGCTCTTGTTCATTGTGTACAAAAAGATTATAGCCAAATGCACAATTGCGATCGTTTCCAGAAAACGCCAGACAATATTTTTTCTTTTTGATGTTTTAGAGAGTATAAAAAAAATTTTAGACATACATACTTGATCTAACCTATTTCCCACAACGTAAATACAATTTTTTTTTTTGTGGACCATCTCTTTCTTCACATAATAATACTCCTGTCGCAGCTGCGTATTCGATTTTTTTTTTTTTAAAATGACAAGTTTCGATCAATATCTGTCAAAAAAGATCATTTCCTATTCTCCATAAAGTCAATATGTGAAAGAGTCTTTAGGGTTGCTGCTGTAAAAACACTACATTGTGTTTCTAGCGTAAAAAGAATTTTTTGATAACCAGATCAACTGACAAATAAAGTATTTAAATTTGTAGATGATTAACTTAAAAGAGAAGCAGGTTCTGCCATAAATAAACTGAGAATTATGATTTTGACATAGGTACAACAACATGAAGGGAATTACCAAGTTTACCAAAAATATTGATTGATATGGATAATTTTTTCTTATCCTCCATAAGATTAACATTGGAGCCCCAAAATACAACGTACTGTGTTTAATTTTTTAAATATCTCGGTAACTGTTGAGTTTGGAGAAAACTTTAAGGGACTAAATATAGGAGGATAAGGAAAATATATAATATATCTTATCAATCTATATTTTTGGATGAAACTTTTAATCTAGCTTCATGTGGTTAAAATCCATCCATTTATGTTTAAAACTCATTGTTTAAGTGTTTATCATGGCAGCTAACCTGCATACTCTTTTTCATGTTAATCATATAGAAAATAGGAAAACTTCTTTATTTATAGACAGGTGTTTATGAAACTTGCTATAAAATTCAATAATATAAAATTAGAAAAATGACTTTTAGTTCCTACAGCAGTAAATATGCTCTTAAAAAATATGGAGAATAGGCTAATAACTCTCATATGTATCAACATATATCAATGAAACTTGTCATATATCATTATTATTATTATGTTATTGATTTGGAAATTCGCTGAGTATGCAGGTCTGAAAACGAAACATACAAAATAAAAACAAAAAAAAAAATATATAACAATAAATTATATTTTTTAAATTAGACATAAGGGTAAAAATTGTAACAACATGAAGGTAATTACCAAGTTTAAAATTTTTGATATTGGAATTTTTTTGTTTTCTATACCTACTGATTAATTGGAGAAAATACAAAACTGTGTTTATTTTTTAAATATTCGGTCATTTGATTAAAAAATTTAAAATATAAATTAAAATATTTTAATATACTAATAATTGTAACTATATTTTTTAAACTTTTAATCTAGCTTCATGTGGTTAAAATCACATTTATGTTTAAAACTCATTGTTAGTATAGTTTTATCATGTATGATGATCTTACTTTTTAATGTAAAATAAAAATAAAAATTATTTTATTATATAATATTTATATTTATAAAATAAAAAAAAAAAAAAACTTTTATTGATTGAAACAACCTGCATGCTCTTTTCGATGGAGATCTTATGGATAATATATATATATATCTCAATGAAACTTATATATATATTTTTTTTTATTTTTGATATTCGCTGATAATAAACGGTGTGGAGAACAAACAAAACATTAATTTCATATTATAGACAAGGTTTGTTAAAATATAAAAATAAATAATTTAACTTAAATTGCATTTTGCTTTTTTTTGAATAACTAATTTAGTAAATAACAATAGCTGTTAAAATTAGTTGTTTTTTTTCATTTAATATTAATTTATTTTTTAAAACTAAAAATTTAACTATATTGTTATAGTAAAGTAAAAATAAAAAAAAAGCTATCTTTTTATTTGATTTTTAAAGTTTAATATATGGATGATTATTATTTATTTATATATAAATATCAAAAATATATATAAATATATATATATATTTATAAAAATTAATATATAATATTTGTGCGAATTAAACAAATAAAAAGTATTTCCCTCGAGAAAAATATATTATATTTTTTTTTCTCGAGGGAAAAAAATATATATATATATATTTTTTTTTTTTCTCGAGGGGAAATTATTATCAAAAAACGGTGCACTCCCCGGTGTGTGGATTCGCACCCAACAAAAACCCCCAACAGACTAAATTAAAAATATATATATAATATATTTATAATATATATATATAATATAATACAACACCGAAAAAATAACTTTTAAAAAAAAAATTTCCAAAAAAAAAAAAAACAACAAAATTCAAAAATTTAAAAAAAAAAAAAAATCAAAAAACAAAAAAACCGAAAAAAAATGCTAAACGAAAAAAATTAAAAAAAAAAATGAAAAAAAATAAAACCAAAAAAAAAAATTAAAAAAATCTTCCGAGTTTTGATGGAAAATCCTCATGTATAATTAAAAATCCTCATTTTTATAACAAAAAAAACAGGCTAATAATAACGGTATGGATAATTAAACAGTAAATGATCGGTTTTGGCTAAAAGACGTTAAACGGCATCGCTCAATTGACTAACGTCGTAGCCGAGTTGTAGCGTTGTAGCGTGTCGGCCTCAAGAACTATAGGCCGCGAGTTCCATACCCACCAGGGGCGATACTTTTAGTTCAGTGCTATATTAATTATGGTGTATTAAATCGGTTTTATTTAAACCACATAAATGTTTTCATTGAGTAATAAATGTGTTTTAATTTTTCTAATACATATATTATTCTAAACGAGCAAAGCTCGGTCACCAGGTACTGACCTATTAAGCATAAACCTAAAAGTGGAACTTCAACTCCAATTTAGCCTTCTGAGGGAATATCCAGGATGTTATGGATCTTCAAGTTTCTTTCTCTTGAGAACTTTCTCCACAAAGGACATGATGAGAGTCCAGTTCTCAAGAGATGTCACCATTTTTTCTACTGCGGTCTCCGGCGTAAATTCACCAATCTCCAGTAGAAGCTGCCTCTTTAGAACTGCCCACCGGTCACACTGGATGAACGTGTGAAAAGCGTCATCGTGGATACCGTCCCCGTAAATACAATCCGGACTGTCTTCTTTGGCCATCTTGTGAAGATAGGCTTGAACAACCCATGTCCGGTGAGGAACTGTGTGATGAGGAAATTTACTTCCCCAAACCCACAATCAACCCACACAGACAGATCCAGATTGAGTCTCCGCGTCCAAGCCGCTCTAGACTCATTTCGCCACTTCTCTTGCCACTGGTGCATGGAGGCCTCCCTGGCCACCCGTGTCGCTTCCCTGGCGCCAAGTTCGGACTTGGTGATATACACACTTCTCCTTTCCTGGGCCAACTGGTCGATCGCGACAACACCAGCTACCACCAGTGCAGCCGGCTCTGACACCGTCCGGTAAGCTGAGGAGATCCTCAAAGCGGCTCTCCTTTGCACCGCTCCCACCTGTTTGCGGTAGTACTCCCTCTTGAAAGCGTCCGCCCAAATCTTACTTCTGTAAAGAAGGATTAAGTTTGTGACGGACAGAAGGAGTTTCCGCTTCTCCGCTGATGGGCAGCCAACATTCGCCATAAGACGACTGAGCGCGGTCGTAATCCTTGCCGCCTTCTCTGACACATACTTGATTTGTTCTCTGAAGGAAAGCTTGGTGTCAAGTCTAACACCCAGGTACTTCACGGTTGGCTTGGAACGATTTTATATTCCGTGTTGACACGAAAGTATACCAAAGTCGGAATCTGATGCCCTGTCATCATGACAATCTCCGTTTTCTCGGTTGCCAAGCTCAGGTGGTCATCCCCCAACCAAGAAGAGACATATCTCATCGTTTCATTAAGTTTCCACTGGGCGCGCTAGACGTTTCTTGCGACAATAACCGCCACAATGTCGTCTGCATAACCCACCAGAAAACATTCTTCAGGTAAGTCCAGTCTAAAGATACCATTTTATGTAATGTTCCAAAGATCTGGACCAAGGATGGAACCCTGAGCTGCACCAGTGGTGATAGTCTTCCGAATAGGACCCTCCGACGTCTCAAAGATTAATTTCCTGTCCTTCAAATAGCTTCGGATGATCCGAAGCAGATATTCAGGAACGTGAAACATTTCCTCCAAAGAACTCAAAATGACGGACCAGCTTGCACTGTTGAACGCGTTTCTCACGTCTAAGAACGAGCAACGTGATACAGCGGGAGTAATGATTTCCTTGCTGAGCGTCTCTGGCAGCACCTACAACCTCCTGAATTGCTCCGATGGTAGAACAACCTTTCCCGAATCGGTGCTGCCTGTCTGACAGCCCACCGGCAGCATCGACCGCAGACAACAGACGGGGCTTTATCAATCTTTCAAGAGGTTTTCCGACTGTGTCCAACATACACAAGGGTCGAAATGCCGAGGGAGTGCTTGGTGATAGCTCCTTGCCCTTGCTAATCAATGTCAGGCGTTGGAGCTTCCATCTGCGACAGAAATCTCCATTGCGAAGACATCGATTGTACATGTTCAAAAGAAGAGAAGGGCAGGTACCAGCAACAACCCTGAGCACCTGAGTCGGAACACCATCCGGACCAGGAGCACTGCCAACACGCATTGACTTGACCGCCACGCACAACTCCGCTCCCGTGAACAAAGGAACTTCCGGAATCGCCTCCGCATATTGCTCAACCGCTCTGCAGGGGTGATCGGGAAAGAGGAAATTAACAATGTTTTCCATCGTTGGTGGGTCGAAGACAGGGCACACTGTTTTGGCACAAAGCTTACGCAAAACGAGTGTATCCGAGGCCACAGGGATCAAGGTTAACGTCCCTCCTCAATTCTTCCCACTTCTCCCTCTTCCTGCGACGGATAGCTCTCTTCAGGGTAATTCTCTTAATTTCCTACTTTCTTTCCTACTTTCTTTCTCTCTAATTTCCTACTTTTTAAGTTATTTATTTTATTTTATTATTATGTCTACGAAAAGATTTTTTTTTTAATTTTGTTTATAATTCTAACATTAAAAAAATGTGCACAGTTTAATTTGTAATATATTTTGTTGTTTTTTTGGAATAAATCTGATTTTGACTTTTGACTTTTGACTTCTTGCTTCCCGGAATTCCAGAGCAGCTGGAGCAGCAGCATCGAAGCCTCTCCTCCTGGCTCTGACCAACCTCCGTCTGCAGCGGAGACACGCTCTTCTCAACGTCGCGATCTTGTTCATCCACCAATACACTGGCTTTCGTACCGAACGAAAGGTGTTCTTCCTTGGCATGGAAGAGTTACAGGCACGGTGAATGAGGCGCATGGTTGCCTCAGCCAATTCCTCTGCCTGAAAATCGAGCAGTAGCACGTCATCTTTCCCCTCATTGATTCTTGCAGCTGCAGCAGCAGCATTGAGTTTGGCGACATTCCATCTCACTGGACGGCTGGGTCGCTCGGGAATGGCGGGATGACGGCCTGAGTTCGGACTAGAGAAGAGGATATCGTCGCTTAAGAAACAACATCGCCAAAGTGACATTTTTTACGAATTTGAGGTTTTTGTATCTCTATGGAAACGTACGCATTTTACATGTCCTTGTGGCGTAGTTTAGCGAAAATCCAACAGAATGCGCTACTATCGCATTGGTTCTAATTCCGCCTATCTCTTAGACCAAAAAATACCACCATATCCATCAGTTCTGATGTTCGTTTGTTCTGGTAGAGGTGTCTGATTTTTGCCATTTTGACAGATTAGGGTAAGTGTTTATAATGACTAAGTTTTGATTTGCTTTTTTAAAGACTTTTAGCCAATGATAAGTAAGGTCTTAGTTATAATAATAACAGGTTTATCGTAAAATTATTAGCTTGAAATGTTAGTAGGAGATTGGCGGAGTTATGTCGTACACTACAAGTAAGGCAACACCGCCAATATCCCTTATTATACTGGCAACGTTTTTTCGCTCTCCTGAAAAGTTTGCTTCTTGTGACTTTGGCTGTGTTGTTTCTTAAGCGACGATATGCTGATGATCTCTGCCTGTGAAATCTTCGACGACTCTCCAGCCAGATATCGACGCGAGAAGAGCCTTCGAAACGAAGGTAATATCAGCGATTGTTTCTCTGTACCCAGGCCTCCTGAAAGTGGAAGTGGAACCAACATTGGCAACGTGAAGTCCGGTTCTGGAGGCCAGCTCAAGGACTTTTCTGCCTCTGGTGTCGGTTTCTGGCATACCCCACTCAACGGCCCTGATGTTGAAATCATCAGCAACAATGAACTTGCCACTGGCGCTCACCAGGTCTTCTAGGGCATCCAGCTTTGCCTGAAATGCCAGCATAGGGTCATTCAGAGTCAGGTGAGTCAGACGCTCACAACAGTGAAGCCCCCACTCTTCACCCAAACAAAACCTTGACCGGCCCCGCTGTCAAGAACATGGAAGTTCCAGGAGTCTGGAATCCAGATGGCCGCCGTACCTAGGGCGTCCCAAAACCGACCAGAACCATCCCACACGCAGGACTGCTCAGAAATAATGAGTAAGTCCACTTTCCACTCTCTCGAGTGTTGGGATAGCAGGTCGTTTGCCATGATGCTCCTATGGAGGTTCTATGGCCTCTTACAGGACTTTTCCAGCTCCTCTCGGAAGACCCAACAGTTTCTGGTACCAGGAACGTGATTCAGAGACTGAAAATTCCGTTCCTGGCAGAGGAAACACCTAGATGGAGCAGTGCAGGTGGACTTTACGTGACCACTCTCCCCACAGTTGATGCACAAGCCGGCCGCCCTGCGATCAGGTCCAGAACAAGAAGCCTGGTGATGGCCATATCCGAAGAACCTGAAACACCTGACCACCATAGTGCGAAGTCGGACCCGACCGAGCTCCCACCCAACCTTTAGTCTCCCACGCCGAAGCAGGTCTGTAGCGCCATGACACCTCAGCTCAACAACAGCGAGCTTCTGTCCCCGCCCGTTCTCTGCTCCAACGAACACTTTAGCGCCCTGGGCCAAATCCCCTAATGTCGACTTCAAGGCCTCGGTGACCTCTTCCGCAGTGGTGAAGCAGTCCAGGTCTCGAACCTCGATGGACATACGGTTCCAGGTTCCGCACCATTGCACCCTCGCCTACCGCGGATCTGACCGCGTCTTCAAAGGCTGTCTTGTCCTTGGTTCCACTACCAAGTTCCAGCCTGTTCAGTTATATATGTAAAATTAAGACACTATGATACAGTGGTACTGCCAGAAGCACTATATGCAGCAGGAACAACAACAATAAAAGCTTCCAACATAAAAGAAACAGAGAAAATAGAGAGAAAGATACTAAGGAAAATATATGGCACAGTCAAAAGGGAAAACATCTGGATCAAAAGACCGACAGAAGAACTATACATAGGCAGAGAAAAACTAACAGAAGTCATCAGGAAACGAAGAGTACAATTATTCTATGGACATATACTGAGAATGGATGACACAAGATTAACAAAGAAGATTTTTAACATAACCAAAGGCTCAACAATAGTGACATGGTTTCATGAAGTTGAAAACGATCTCAAAGAATTGGGGATCAAAAGTAAAGACATACAAAACAGAGAAAGATTCAGGAACTTAATCAGGAATACAAAATTAAAAGAACAAAAACAGACTGGAAAAAAATGGACGAAACAAAGGAAAGAAGAACACAGCACAGTAATGAAACAAATATGGCAAAGAAAGAAAGTACAAAGAAAACCGTAAAAAAGCTACTAAAACTAAACAGGGATACAAATGGAATGAAGAACAGAAGCAAAACACAAAGAAATAATGAAGAGGTTTTGGGAAGAATGGAAAAGAATGCAAAATCATGAGAGTCAAACACTGTCCTAGTGGCAACAATGTAGATAATAATAATATATATATAAACTTTGACGATTATTGTTTTTGGTCTCTGGGCACCCAAAATAACTTGGTCCCGGGCTTACCATGAGTTTTACGGTAATAGCTTCTTCCCTATGGGAAATTCGCTACAAATAAGTTATAAAAAGTCAAAAAGTTAAATCGTAATTTATAGCTCGAAAGAATATAGAATTCGAGCTATAGAATAGCTCGAAAGGTTGTAATGAAACTTTTAGGCATTATTAAGCATGATTCGAAAATGGTTTCTGTGGAGTTTGGTGCAAATCCTAAGGGCTTCGTAACAGAGGTCACAGAAGGTTGCAGTTTCAAGTTTGATCAATTTATTTTTACAAAAATATCAGCCGGGATTAAATAATTTGAAAGCTTCTTTAAACTGTCATTAGTTCAAATTTAAACAATTTGCAATATGCTTTACTATCCGATCCGCCTGATTCATTCATTAATGTAAAACTATAAAGTAAGTATGTATTGTACAAAATGAAAAGTTTTTTTGTCACGTTAATATTTTACAGTTTTTGGGGATCATTATGATTAAAGATCACATTTTTATATGTTGTCCAAATAAAAAAATGATTACAATGTTCATACATATTACGTTTACTATGATAATCAGCTGTTGTATATTTTCTATATTTTCCTTTCACTATCTCAATTTATAAAAGGGTAATTTGTGTATTATTAACGAATATTTTATTTTGTGTGTGAAGGCGTGCGCGTGTGTAAGTGCGCGTGCGAGTGTGTATATTTACCAGGATGTAAAATGATCAAATGTACCCAGGTGTAGGATGATATAGTCTGTCTCAATTTTTTATATATGTTTCAACGTTTCAAGTCCATATGAGTACACTCATTTCTTAAACATAATTTAGCTTAAAATACCTGGATATGCCACCGTTTCATAAAGGTAATAATAATTATGTTATTTTTCATATTTACCAGCTGAAACCTACATCATTAATCTATTTTGTACATCTCAGCAGCGTGTAACGGGAAACGCTAATAATAAAACAAGTTATACCTGTAGTCGTAATAAAATATAAGTAAGCTAATAAAAAAATTAATAAAATAATCAGGATACAGTATCTGATCAGGGGGTGCTGAGGTTCGAGTTGTAGTTGCACCTGCACAGCTGTTCGTGAAGGCAATACTGTGTGGTCCAGTCAATGTATGTAGTTTTATCCTGTGTTGTAGTAAGCCGGGGAGCTGCAGGATGTATGCAAATGGTGTATAATGTATACAGTAACTTTTTAGTGAGGGGCATTAGGTATGAGGTACAGTTGCACCTGTGAAGCTGTTCGTAAGGTCAATACTGTGTGGTCCAGTCAATGTATGTAGTTGTATACTATATTATATTAAGCCGGGGAGCTGCTGGTGGCATGCACATGGTGTATAATGTATACAGTAACTGTTTAGTGAGGGGCATGAGGTATGAGGTACAGTTGCACCTGTGCAGCTGTTTGTGAGGTCAATACTGTGTGGTCCAGACAATGTATGTAGTTGTATACTATATTATAGTAAGCCGGGGAGCTGCAGGTGGCATGCACATGGTGTATAATGTATACAGTAACTGTTTAGTGAGGGGCATGAGGTATGAGGTACAGTTGCACCTGTGCAGCTGTTTGTGAGGTCAATACTGTGTGGTCCAGACAATGTATGTAGTTGTATACTATATTATAGTAAGCCGGGGAGCTGCAGGTGGCATGCACATGGTGTATAATGTATACAGTAACTGTTTACAGTAAGCGCCAGGAAAGAAGTCCGTTGAGCTCTAGCCAATAGGACACGGACGCGACCGCGCTGTTGCCGTATGAACGCTGCCTCTCGTTTTTTTTCAAGCAAAAAGTGTGAATAATGTCATTAAATACTATATAAAGTAACATTTTTTATTATTTATTTGAGTTTTGATTATGGTTATTACGAGTAAATTTTTAATTAGTTTACGTCAATGTAAATAGATAAACGTGTAATAACCTGTATTTTGTTCTAATAAACCGAAGATTGAAAATATATATATATATATATATAATTTTAAAAGGTTATTTACATATACAGTGCTACAAAAATAAGGTTTGTCCGGTTTGTTTATGAGTATTAATTCAAGGAAGCCGTTGTCCTGATGGAAGGCTGTCAAAATGTCGGTCATATGCAACCCAGAGAGCACTGTGATGCAATTTCCTTGTGATGCGATTTCCTATAATAAATATATAGATTCTTATTTATTATTAAAACTATAAACCAAATGTAAATCTTTAATTTTTATTGCTTGAATCTAAATAATTTTACAGGCCTCATAATATGAAAGAATAAGTATTTTTGTGGTAGTCTGGATTTCAACCTATATCTTACTTCTATTAAACATAAATAAAGCAATATAATTTTCATATTGCTTGATAGCCCATTTTTTTAGTTTGTATAGTTAAAAAAGAATAAAAAACAAAATGTATAGTTTTATAGCTGTATGTTATTAAGTGAGAGTTTTTTTGGCTATTTATGTAAATACCTGAGCCAAGTGTCAGAAATAACCTAGCGGTTATTATAGGGTTAAGGATAAAATTGTATCACTAATAATAAATAATAATCTATAACTATAATATAATTATCGATGTAATGTAAATTATGCTATTATATATATATATATATATATATATAATTTTATATACACATAAATACATATAATTGGAGAAAAATAGCTAGAAATGAGTTTGGCAAAGTTGCGCGTAGTTGATTGGCGGACTCAAAATCACCAGCTGTCTTGGCCCCGCCTTCAACAGACTTCTCTCCTGGCGGCTGGTATAGTGAGGGGCATGAGGTGCGAGGTGCAGTTGCACTGCGTAGCTGTTTGTGAAGTCAATACTGTGTGGTCCCAGTGGCGCAGTGCTAAAAAAAGCTGTGCCGGAGCGGTCCTTCTCAGGAAGGCCATTACTCTTGGGGGGGGGGTAATGGGTAGTCAAAGTCTGCAAGTTCCTGCGTCATCGCGTGGTCAAACACGTGGAATTGTGTACAATGTTTATCTATTTAAAGAAGAATTACATAAACCGAAGTTTAATTTTACTAAACTTTATTGCTAGAAAAGATTATAATGTTGTATCAAAGCAAAGTATTACAAAAAAACTTTTTGTATGTTTCTAAAAACCCAAAGATATAAAAATCAAAATTGTGTTAAAATAATTTAAAAAAAAAAATAAATAAAAAAAAATAAACAAATAAAAAAATAAAAACAAAAAAATACAATGTAAGTTTCAAAAAAAATAATTGCTTAAAAAAATAATAAAGATAAAAAATTGTCCAAAATAAAAACATATTCAAAAGCCTAGTGATAAAAAAATATATAAAAAAAAAATATAGATAATTAAATAAAAAGTAAATAGCGCTAAAGCCATACCCGCTGTAATAGGCGACCAAAATAAAAAAAACTGTGTGCAAAAATTTACATTAATGAGTGAGGTAGTTTGAGATGCATACATAATTGATAAGTAATATCAGATACAATGTTTTAATCAAGTAATGTTTTTCACATGAATGAGTTTATATACTCATAATTCAATTCTTTTATAATGTAACTGTTGTTGCATAACTAAGTCACATTTGTGCAGTGCGATATGTCACATGTGTGGTCAACACTGTAGGTTCTTTTACCCCGCAAACTTGTTGTCGTTTGTAGTAGATGGTAGAGTTTTATAAAATGTGTATACAGTATTGTTTAGTTTAGTCCAGAAAATTATCACACAACAGACTATAACATTGTTGTAAAAATAAATATAATAATCTATATACACTGTACTATAAAAATATATATATCAATAACTAGTACTACTTGTTCGATGTTGATTAGTGATAATGTACGTAAAATGCCTCGATATTGCGCGTTGATAATGAAATGATTCGAGCGACTCGCTTACCTACCACGCTCTATAAATAGGCAAAGTACAAAAGTATAAAAATGTGAGCTTCGGCTGCAAGAGCTGTGCCGGAGCGCCGCTCCGGCCCTAAAAGCTGTGCCGGAGCGGCGCTCCGGACCGCTCCGGCTCCACTACACCACTGTGTGGTCCAGTCAATGTATGTAGTGTTATACTGTGTTATAGTAAGCCGGGGAGCTGCAGGATGCATGCACATGGTGTATAATTTATACAGTAACTGTTTAGTGAGGGGCATGAGGTATGAGGTACGTGCAACTGTACCTCATACCTCATGCCCCTACGCAGCTGTTTGTAATGTCAATACTGTTTGGTCAAGTCAATTTATGTAGTTTTATCATGTGTTAAAGTAAGCCGGGGAGCTGCAGGATGCATGCACATGGTGTATAATGTATAGGTAAGTAACTCACCAGTGAGGGGCATGAGGTGCGAGGTGCAGTTGCACCTGCGCAGCTGTTCTTGCAGTCGACACTGTGTGACACAGCCACTGTAGCTGTACACTGGGCTAACGGACAATATATTTTCGTATGGGAAACGACAACCGCGCTGCGATATAGACAGAGACTTCACCTCCGGTTCGTTTTCTATGTCAGTCACTGAGATGCCAAGACGCTTTAAAATGCCGGCCTTTGCTGTCACTACTTCTGTTGTCATTGTGTTGTAGTAGGGTATGTCCAATTTCGGGTGCATAAAAACCTGTGTATACAGATTGGTACAATTAATAATATAACCTGTTTACTTTCATGATTTGATAATGGTAATACCTTCATCACAGCAGACCTGCGTACTTAGCAAATGTCCAACTCAATAATATGGCAATAATAATACAAGTACCGATATATAACAAGATTGATCAATCAATACCTGTAGATAAATAAGAGTATTTGCCTATTCTCCGTAACATTAACATAGGGAATAGTAGGCAGGTTTTCTGCTTTGAGGAACACTGAAAGTAGGCATTTTTACCATAAAAGATTTTTATTTTGAACATATACCAAGTTTTATCAATAACTGGACATAAATAAAGGGGTTTGCCTAATCTCCATAGAACTAACATGGGAAAAGTGTGTAGGTTCGGTGCTGTTAGGAACACATAAACTATGATTTTTAAGCATAAACGAATGGACCCCAACCACATGAAGCTAAATATAAAGTTTCATCCAAAACTATCATCCAAAACTGTTTAGTGAGGGGCATGAGGTATGAGGTACAGTTGCACCTGTGCAGCTGTAAGGGAAATATTAATTTTTCCTTATCCCTCATAAGATTAGCATTGGAGTCCCAAAATACAACGTACTGTGTTTAGAGTTTTTAATATCTCGGTAACCGTTTGAGATAAAGAAAAACTTTAAGGAGCTAAATTGTGTAGTTATTTTGATTCTAATGGTGAAAAATAAAATTAGAAATTATTAACAATTACATAGAAAAAATTAAAAAAAACATTTTTGGGGTCAAAACCCCCAAAACTACCCTACCGATATGTCTGGCTTTCGAACTCGTCCGAGCAAATGAAGGAATCACGTCTCTACCAAATTTAGTCTCGATCGGACCATTTTACGAGAGTTATCGTGTTCACAGACACACACACACACACACACACACACACACACACACACACACACACACACACACATATATACCTTCAGAGGTATATATTGTTTTTGGTCTCTGGGCACCTAAAGACAAAAAATAACATGGAAGCCATGGCAATAGCTTCTTCCCTATGGGAAATTTGCTAGAATGGTTAAAAATATAATTGCTATTCTTGGTCATTGTTTTTTATCTTCCCTGTTATTAAGTCGTAACCAGGAGATTAATTAGGATTTAAACTGTTGTTTATTACGGATTGAATTTCAAGTGGTCCAGACTTTTTTAAAGGAAGATCAAGTTGTAGAGGAGAATCTAAAAACTCTTTTATGTCCTCCTCATCATTAGCCAAGCTTGGATTTGGTTTGAAAACATTGGTAAAATGGAGAAAACGCCTCTGACTTCTCTTCAATGCTTTTTGCCACCTTCCATCACATTTTAAAATTGGCGATATTAAAATTTTTGGTCATTTCATCCTTTTTGTCACTTTCCAAATGAAGTAATCAGTGACTTCCGATGCTGATAAAAATTGGGTATAGTCCTGAAACCACTGATTTTTAATTTTATATGACAACCTTTTTAAATTCTGAGCTGCTCTATTAATATTTGCCTTATCATTTTGATTCTCGCTATTTTTCTTTAGCCTCCTATTTCGGCTATTTTTCTTTTTATGTGCATATGGTAGCTCAGTCCCGTATTTTAATTTAATAATTTATTTATTACAATTTTGGCTATTTTTCTTTTTATGTGCATATGGTAGCACAGTCCCGTATTTTAATTTATTAATTTATTTATTACAATGTATTTTAATACAATTTAAATTTTGAAATACAGGGGTAGACTCAGTAACAGAACTTTGGGCTACAAAGTGATCTACAGCTTCTTCCAAATTGTCGATACTCTTCAGTCAAACTTGCAATTTTAGCCTTTTATTTATTAAATTTTGAAATTGATCCCTATCAGTGTGTTTATTGCATACTGCTAAATTTTGTCGACTTTGAAATATATGTGTCCTTAAAGTTAGTATAACTATCGAATGGTCAAATGATAAATCAAGACAAGATGCTATGTTAGTATAGTTTGGATTAACTTATTTTGAAATGAAAATAATATAATGAGTCAGGAACTTTACACATATCAGTGGCCCAATATCGGATCGCCTGTTGAAATGTTTTCGTAGAGTTTATCATCCATAACTCTCAACAGCTGTCGGCCTCTAGGTGTGGCCAATCGCGAGCCTCACTCCTGATGCTTGACGTTATAATCACCACCTGCAATAAACTTATTCCCAAGAGTGTTGAAATATCTTCGAAATTTGCTATGTCATATAACATGCCTAGGTCGGCAATAAATAGCAAATACTGTTATGGAACCCAACGACGACGGCGGCGTCCTGTAATCCAGCTACTTGGAGGTCACGAATTGTGGATAGTTGTGAGCGATGGTCAGTGGGTGTAGTGTTCTCTTGTGAGGATTGATGTCCTCACTATTGAATACTGTGTTAATCCGCAAAGACCATCCTCATAATTAGACCAATTCGTAATTCAGAGGCCGTGGTTCGGATTCCACCTTAAACTGTAGGTCCCTTAGTTACCATCGGCTGTTGGGCTATTAATTAACATTCCTTTATAAGGAACATGACAGCATTAGTCAGCAGTATCAAGACTACAAGATCTCACCACGATCATCCTACACTCATTTCTTATTCATACTTGGCTAAAAATACCCAAGTAGTATGGCTGCCATTTCAATTATCTAATCTAAACTTATCAACCTATCCTCAATCATTATACTTAAAGCTTGTATATTGTATATAGTCCTCTTTAAAACAGGACAATTCGTAATAATGTATTTTACTAGCACAGCACTTCCTCCATGGGCTGTGTTGTCCGGATGATTGGTGAAATAACAACGTATAATTTGGAATCTTGAAATAACTTCTCTCAGTAAAATGAGTTTCAGACAAAAGGAGGATATCAAATTTGGTTGATTGACAAATAACTGAACTTATCTTAGCCAACGGCTTGGCTATGTTGAGCCAAGCCATAAGCGTTCCATAATGCAATTTTAAGGAACAGGTTAATTTTAAACGAGATATGACATAAGTTAACAGATTAAGTATTAATCTGCTCGTCTTGTTTGCACATGATATTTTCAAAGCGTGAGAAAGATTTTAAATAATATCGGACAGATTTTCTGATTCAGAGACTTGGTGGTCGTTGGCGCTAGGAACTTTTAATCGAATGTCCTCAGCAGATCTGGCTCCTGCTTGCGCAAATGTCCGTTACTGGACATCGTTTGTAATTGGTGGGGTGCTCACCAGAGCATAAGACACAAGTAGGAGGGGCCAATGTTGGTCTTATCTGGCGTCCATCTGCCGATGGATTGAGGCACTGCTACGCAATAGGTATGTGAAGCTTTCTCTACAGGGAGTAGAGGTAGTAGCCAGGTCAACAAGGGGCTGTCCACATGGAGGCGTTCTCTCACCCCTTTTATGGAACCTGGTGGTTGACAGCCTTATTAGAAGGCTCAATGACAGTGGTGTCTTTGCTCAAGGATACGCTGACGATATTGCCATCCTTGTGATAGGTAAGTTTAACAATACAGTTACTGACCTCATGAACTCTGCACTAAGGCTTGTGGATGGTTGGTGCAATGAGGTCGGTCTATCTGTGAATCCCTCTAAAGTGGTTGCTGTACCATTTACCAAGAGGAAAAAGCTGACCGGGGTTGGCCCGCTCAAACTGCAGGGGAGTTTGATCAACCTGCAAAACCAGGTGAAGTATCTTGGGATCATTCTGGATCGGACGCTTTGCTGGGAATCTCACTTACAACGGGTTATTGACCGGGGTAAGTGGTCTCTGTTTGCATGCAGGCGTATGGTCGGCGCAGCATGGGGACTGAAACCGGGGCTAATGTATTGGCTCTATGTTTCAGTAGTTAGACCAACTATGACGTATGCGTCTCTGGTTTGGTGGACCAAGATGGACTCAGGTGTTGCTGTGAAAAGGCTGGCAGCCGTTCAGCGGCTGGCATGTCTCATGATCACAGGGGCGATCAGCAGCGCTCCTGGGGCCACTCTTGACTGTTTGCTTGATCTTTTGCCCATAGACATTCACATCAGGATGGCTGCCAGAATGGGTGCATACCGTCTCTGTGGAGAAGGCCTCTGGAATAGGCCAGGTGAATTACGTGGTCATACCAGAATTTCGGGGATAGTTCAGAGCGACATTCTAGGTATGCCCTCTGATTATCTTCCGAGAACTTTTTCTTTTGGCAGGTCTTTCCGAGTTCTTTCTCCACAACGGGACGAATGGAAGGATGGAGCCTGCCCACTACCACCCTGTGATCAGGAGTGGTACACTGATGGGTCCAAGAGCAGTCGGGGCACAGGAGCAGGCATCTACGGGGTGCAGGACAACGTACGGTCAGGTATTTCCATGGGGACCTTCCCCACTGTTTTCCAGGCCGAGATCACTGCCATTATGGAATGTGCCAGAGACATCTTGATGCTGGGTCATGAGGGCCTTTCTATCAATATTTTCTCTGACAGTCAGGCGGCTCTTAGAGCTTTGGACTCGGTAGAGTTCAACTCTAGGGTTGTGTGGGACTGTTTTAGGCTTGTGTCCTATGTTAGCAGACACAATGAAGTCACCCTTTGTTGGGTTCCAGGGCACTCAGGGGTGGATGGTAACGAAGTGGCAGACGGGCTGGCCAATAGGGCTGCATCATCCCCCCTTTGTGGTCCTCAACCCTTCTGTGGTGTTTCCCGCGCTTCGGTTTTTCAGACTATCAATTCCTGGGCTAGGGATTGTCATAAGAAGAGATGGGCTGAACTTTCCCTGCATAGAGTTAGTAAGCTTAATCTTCGTTCTCCTTCTCGTCAAGTTGCAAAAAGGTTCCTGAAACTTGGCAGGAAGGATGCCAAACTTGTCACAGGTATCGTCACTGGTCACGGTAATCTGAGGAAGCACCAGCTACGCATGGGGGTCTTCAACGGCGACCCCCTGTGTAGGAAATGTTATCTGCAGGAGGAAACTGCAGATCATCTACTCTTTGATTGCGCAGAGCTGGTAGAGGTAAGGTCCTCCACTCTGGGCAACTTGGTAAGGGGTAGTTTTCTGCCTCCTGACGAGCTCGTTGACAGGATGCTGCAGTTTTACAGGTCTCTTCATCTAGAAGATTCCTGATTCTCCAGGAAAGAGAATTTTGGGGTGCGCAAAAAGCTGCAACGGCTGAAGCGCCTTGGGAAGTCCGCCCCTTCGAATGAATGAATGAATGAAATGAAAATAATATAATGAGTCAGGAACTTTACACATATCAGTGGCCCAATATCGGATCGCCTGTTGAAATGTTTTCGTAGAGTTTATCATCCATAACTCTCAACAGCTGTCGGCCTCTAGGTGTGGCCAATCGCGAGCCTCACTCCTGATGCTTGACGTTATAATCACCACCTGCAATAAACTTATTCCCAAGAGTGTTGAAATATCTTCGAAATTTGCTATGTCATATAACATGCCTAGGTCGGCAATAAATAGCAAATACTGTTATGGAACCCAACGACGACGGCGGCGTCCTGTAATCCAGCTACTTGGAGGTCACGAATTGTGGATAGTTGTGAGCGATGGTCAGTGGGTGTAGTGTTCTCTTGTGAGGATTGATGTCCTCACTATTGAATACTGTGTTAATCCGCAAAGACCATCCTCATAATTAGACCAATTCGTAATTCAGAGGCCGTGGTTCGGATTCCACCTTAAACTGTAGGTCCCTTAGTTACCATCGGCTGTTGGGCTATTAATTAACATTCCTTTATAAGGAACATGACAGCATTAGTCAGCAGTATCAAGACTACAAGATCTCACCACGATCATCCTACACTCATTTCTTATTCATACTTGGCTAAAAATACCCAAGTAGTATGGCTGCCATTTCAATTATCTAATCTAAACTTATTAACCTATCCTCAATCATTATACTTAAAGCTTGTATATTGTATATAGTCCTCTTTAAAACAGGACAATTCGTAATAATGTATTTTACTAGCACAGCACTTCCTCCATGGGCTGTGTTGTCCGGATGATTGGTGAAATAACAACGTATAATTTGGAATCTTGAAATAACTTCTCTCAGTAAAATGAGTTTCAGACAAAAGGAGGATATCAAATTTGGTTGATTGACAAATAACTGAACTTATCTTAGCCAACGGCTTGGCTATGTTGAGCCAAGCCATAAGCGTTCCATAATGCAATTTTAAGGAACAGGTTAATTTTAAACGAGATATGACATAAGTTAACAGATTAAGTATTAATCTGCTCGTCTTGTTTGCACATGATATTTTCAAAGCGTGAGAAAGATTTTTTAATAATATCGGACAGATTTTCTGATTCAGAGACTTGGTGGTCGTTGGCGCTAGGAACTTTTAATCGAATGTCCTCAGCAGATCTGGCTCCTGCTTGCGCAAATGTCCGTTACTGGACATCGTTTGTAATTGGTGGGGTGCTCACCAGAGCATAAGACACAAGTAGGAGGGGCCAATGTTGGTTTCGGAGAGTCCTTAGTGTCGTGATCCTTAAGACATTTGACACAAAGAAACGAATTATGACATTATGCCCATACCGCTGTGTGTGATCTTTCTGTAGTCATCAGGGCTCGATTGGAGGAGTTTTATCCTGATTTAGACACTTGTAAGAGTATGCATTCTATAAACTAAAGAGTCTAGGGCTTTTATCATGGGAGCCACGTTAGTAATCCTAGGAAGAAATATCTGTGGTTTTGGATCTTGGATTTCCTTTGAAGGGAGTTCCTAGTACATAGCTTCTTCGGTGGAGAGAGGTGCGAATTGGTTCCTTAGAGGAATAACTCCAGGCAGAGGGATTTTCGCTGCGTTGGCGTTTTTGACAATTTTCGGGGGATGATGTTCCTTCCTTTTAACATATTCTGGTTTTTTAATAATGTATATTATGGATTCGTAATATGTATAAACACCATAATTATTTTTTATTTGGCCGACATAATTATAAATACGTGACTTTTAATCAGACAGAAAATAAAAATATAAATACACAGTGGTGTAGTGGAGCCGGAGCGGTCCGGAGCGCCGCTCTGACACAGCTTTTAGAGCTGGAGCGGCGCTCCGGCACAGCTCGTGCAGCCGAAACTCAGATTTTTATACTTTTACTTTGCCTTGTTATAGATAATGGTAGGGAAGCGAGTCACTCGCATCATTTTATTATCAACACGCAATATCGAGGCAATTTTAGGCGTTTTACATTAACCCTAATCTAACCCCAACAACATCGTAATACCAGAATCAGACTCTAGGGCTTACTTGAAGAACATATATCTTTTTATAATATCTAGTTTTTTAATTCAAAAATATATTCATTTTTAGAAAAAAACTTAGGCTGATTAAGAACTGTTGAGATTATTTGTATTTTCAGACTGCAACCATTTAAATCCTATTCATTTTAATCTCCGTCTATGATATTTATTTCAACACACCCTCTTCATACAGAATAGCCTTTAATTTTGATGAAGTTACAAAATAAAATTTGAGGATTTTCCTCCGTATTATGTGGTGGGTAAACTGATCTACAAATATTTTCGTCTTCCTTGACCTGCACTCGCCAGTTTGCATTGAAAAAGAAAGCGAACCATTACTAAAAAGGGACCGTCTGCCTTCAACTGCAATACTTTGTATGAATACAACAGATATCCCAGGAGCATCACAAGTCGCTTTAGCGAAATTAAACTTCGGTTTATGTAATTCTTTTTTAAATATTTAAATTCATTGTACTCAATTCCACGCGTTTGCCCACTCAATGACCTTCCTGAGGAACTTGCAGACTTTGACTACCTAGTACCCACCACAAAAGAATCTTCCTAGGAAGGCTAATGGGCTTCCTGGGAAGAACCGCTCCGGCACAGCTTTTTTTAGCACTACACCACTGTAAATACATAATCCCCAAAACCGTAAACTATTAACTTGGCAAATGAAGCTGTTCATTTTGTATAGCTCATATTTACTTCATAGTTTTACATTAATGAATCATTCAGATGGCATAGGATAGTAAAGCATATTGATAATGGAAAGTAAACCAATCAGCTGTAGCTAAAAAATCAAATGTTTTCATTGTAGAAAATTTGTAAACAAACTTACTCTTCATAAGGTTAACATTAGAAATTTAAAACACCATAAAATGAAAACTAATTGAATTTATGGAAACTGAATATGCCTAAAGCATGACCGGAGCAGAGACGAATCCGAAAAATCAAAGATCATTAAAATCGGTCCAGCCGTTCTCGAGTTATAATGTGTGTAACTAACACGACTTTGTTTTATATATTTAGATATTTTTTATTTTCTATCTGATTAAAAGTCACGTGTTTATATGTTAGACAAATAAAAAATTAATTAAATAGGCTACAAAGTTTATACATATTATGTTTATTATAATAATCAGCTGTTGTATAAATTTGTTTATATAAACGTCAAAGCCCTCTTTGACTCACTCATTACTAACTCTCCCACTTCCCAATGACTTAGGCCGGCCGCACACTGATGCAGCATTTCACCTGAAGCAAGTGTTGCGAGGCAAAATGTTTCGCTGGACACTAGCCCCGTGTGTTTCAATGCGAGGCGTTTCGGAACATTTGCTTAATGAGTGTGCGGGCTCCCATTGAAACACACGGGGCTCTAGTGTCCAGCGAAACATTTTGCCTCGCAACACTTGCTTCAGGTGAAATGCTGCAACAGTGTGCGGCCAGCCTTAGGAGGATGAAATTTTTGACAAAGATATGTCTTAGCTCTGGGGGTTGTTAGCGATTTTAAGATAGAAAACATGTAACAAGTTTTCATAGAAACTACTAGAGCTGTTGTATTGAATTTTTAAATGAATAAGAACAGCTGTTTAAAAGAACTAAAACCCATTCCTTTCAGACATATCCATGGTCTAACCTATTTCCCACAAGTAAATCCATACATTTTTTTACTGGTTCTTTAAGCCAAAAATAGGAAAGTCTAATCGTTTTTGTGACGATTTTCTAATAAATCTCTACCCCATACGCCTTGTTCCCATGTTGATCTAACGGGGAAATAGTTTTGTTTGGGATTTAAACTTATGTTATGTTGTCTTAATATATAAACAGTAGCTTTTTACTTTCTCCCCTTATACATAGTATATGGAGAAAGTATTGTTTTCGTCAAAATTTTCGAATTTGAGTTGAGGGTGGACACATCCGTTTTGGTGTCCCCTGAATCCAAAAAAGTGGGTTTTGACGTGATGTCTGTCCATCCGTGTGTCTGTCTGTGTGTGTGTGCCTGGATGTGTACAGTGCCACAGCCTACCCCGTTGGTCCGATTTAAATGAAATTTGGCATGTATATATATAGTCACCGTATCTCCAAGTGTTTTTTTTCATTTTTTTGAATTTTTGATTTTTAGGGTTAGTTCACCCATTAAACCCTTAAAAAACGTGAAAAATCAAATTTTCTCAAAAACGGCTCTAACAATTTTGATTAAAATTTGATAGCTTATAGTGCACAGAGTAATAAATAATTTGACACCACCCGCATGTCTGTAAAAATGACGGTTCAAAAGTTATGGGCTTTTAAATGTCAAAAAAATTAAATTTTTAAATTTTCAGCGAAAACAATAAATGTTAAGTATAACTTGACTGGTACCATTGAAACCAGCTTAAAAAACTAAACAAATTAGTATTTTGAATTATTTGTCTACGACTAACAGTTCCAGAGAAAAGTAAATTTACTGTCCACGATAAACGCAGTACGTTGTCTGAAAGCGCCCAATGTTATTCTTATGGAGAATATAAAAAATCAATTTCTTCTTTACTTTCCAACCGTTTTCCATGAAACTTGGAATGAAGTGTAAGGTCAAATCACTGAACAAAACCAACTCAAAAAAGCTTGGTATTACCGGGGGGGGCGGGGGGGGGGTCCCATGCAATTTTAACAATAAATTATTAAATGATATTTAGAATAACTTTGTAGAACATGAGAGTTTAGTTTTATTACAGATTGTCTTTTTTAAATTTACTTAAGGGAGAAAGTATGTGTCAGTCCACTGATACCATTTATTTATCTGAACCATTGAGTAGGCTAAAGAAGCAAGCATAAAATAGTACTTAATGGTATCTAATCTTCATCTCTACAAAAGAGGATGTTTGTATATATATATATATATATATATATATATATATATGTTTGAAGTTTATGCACTCGGACACCTTTGGACGATTTGCCATTAAAGTAGTACACTTACGTAAAATTTCATTGAGAAGGTTTATGGGTCATCAGTTTTATTGTACCTCAAATGGGTTTCTCCCAAGAAGACCAAAAGGGATCCCATTCCATGGAACCAGAACTTTGTTTACATTATAACTATTGTCTTTTCAACATCTGATTGATTTACTATATCTGTTAGTTGATTATATACTCGACAGATTTAAGCACTTGCATTTAATTTATTTACGTTTTTTACTTTGTTTACATTTTGATTTTAAGGTAATGTGAGTGGAACTCCAAGAGAACCTGCATAAATTGTTACGTACTACTGACTGGTGAGTTTCGGGAATTAATTTTGTTTACTACTGTATATACTTTCTCATACATTTATTTTGTACTAGGGCATTATTTTTGGTTTTACGTTTGTGGCCAGTTAAAATAATATGAAACTTATTCAATTTCTTAATCTCATAAAATCAGAAGGAATGAATAGAAATCAACAGAAATTTGTTAGCGTTTCCGTATCCGCTGGTAATATGTGACACTCAGTAATGCCAACTGTCTCTCAACAAACAAAAACTATCCAGTGCGATCTCTAGCCCCACGTAATCGTTTGTGTATGAATGTTCTTTATGCGTTACCAAACTACTCATCCGATTGGCATGGAATTTTAGGATTTTTAGGATGCCAGTGGAGTATAAAGGGTTGGGAACCCTATATACTCACTGGTAACGCTTAACAGTAAATACGTAGAACTTTCGGATTGGCCATGTTCTGAAGTCGAATGCATTACGATTTTGTTGTGAAAAATTAGTTATTCTGGGTTGCGTTATAGTTAATAACAATACTGAAACGATAAGATATATCAATAATATTACCACAAAACTAATAAATCTGAGTGGGTTGATTCCCAATTTTTCTAATCCAACCTAAAACCTAACTGTAATACGGCTTTTATAGGAGATATATACAGGGTGCGGCGTGGGAACTTACTCTTTTAAAATAATCACAAAGTAAAAAGTATTAAAGATAGCGTTTTAATTCTTTCTTTTTTACAAAGAGCTACATTTAAAGTTTCGTTGGGTTTGCTTATAAGTTTAATTCTTGAATATTACATCATGTAGGTGACCTCCATGCTGTTCAATACATTTTGTCAGACGAGATCGGAAGTTTTGCTCCACCTTCTCAAGCATGTCTGGACCAATGTCAGCAATAGCAACGCAAATGTTATTCTTCAGTTCAGCTAGGGTCCTCGGACGATTGGTGTACACCAAGGATTTCAAGTATCCCCACAAAAAATAATCACAGGGGGCTAAGTCCGGCGAGCGTGCTGGCCACTGGAGATCGCCCCTTAAGGAGATCAGGCGTTGTGGAAAGTGTTCGCGCAAGAGAGCCATTGAAGCGCGTGCTGTGTGAGCCGTGGCCCCATCTTGTTGAAACCACACATTTCTTACACCAAGTTCATCAAGTTTTGGAAGGAAAAACTCTTGAATCATCTGAATGTACCGTTCAGAAGTGATTGCCCTATCGTTCTCTTCAAAAAACCATGGGCCTATGATGCCAGTCCTGGATAAGGCACACCAAACAGTCACTCGTTCTGCATGAAGGGGCTTCTCATGAAGTTCTCGGGGGTTCACACCACTCCAATATCGCATGTTTTGCTTATTCACACACCCTGACAGATGAAAATGTGCTTCATCACTAAAAAACACAAGTGCGTTGTTAGGCAAGTTTTTAACGATGGCTTCACATGCCCTTTGTCGTGAAACAAAATCACGTGGATTTAGTTTTTGCACCACTGCCAGTTGGTAAGGGTGGAATTTTAAGTCTTGGTGCAGAATTCGCCTAACTGTGCGATCTGAAATTCTAAGCGCAGATGCATGTTTGCGTGCGGATCGCTTAGGTGATTGCAAAACCGCCTGCCTTACTCTCTCGACATTTTCTGGCGTTCTAGTGGTTTTGGAAGGACCTGGTTTTTGTTTCCACACACTGCCTGTATTGGTCCAGTTGTTCTCGAGTTATAATGCGTGTAACTAACACGACTTTGTTTTATATATTTAGATTTAAAACTATAAAGTAAATAAATACTGTACAAAATGAAAATTTTTACTTCCCACGTTAATACTTCACAGTTTTTGGGGTTTAATATACCTATTCTTTTAATCTGTGTCTAATTTAATATATAAAACAAATTCATAATAGTTACACCATTTTTATTACTTAAGACGGCTGGAACAATTTTAATGATCTTTGATTTTTTTTAATTCGTCTCTGCTCCGAGTACGCTGTATGCATATTCCGTTTTGTATTTAACCTAAGGGCTAAGCCCTACTGGCATGTAAAGTTTGTATAAAACTTTAAGCTAAGAGGAAAAAACGTGATCATACGCGTTCATCAATAATGTGAATATTTTATTAACAGCTGATTTTGCGTGGATTTATTTTCACCAGTCGACAGCTAATGTCATTGTGCGTCATTTTCAGCGATTCAGCGAAAAATTAAACGTGTTTTTTTAAAGTATAAAAATGTATGATTACAAATGGATTTATTTGTTTTGTGAGTATGCTATTGGAGGTGAGGGGTTAGCGAGAGCGCCCCAGGCAGAAGTGTATGCCTCACGTTTGCGTAAGGGGACTCTGCAAGACCGCTGTGAAGTGGCCTGTCCATCTATCGGCTGGACCACTGTGTGCTATGCGCACAGCCTACACGGGATGCCTCTGTTTTGCTAAATAAGGCAGCGGATCTACACCCAGCGGTCGATAAAGCGCTCGTGAACTGGGTTGCAGCGGTTTCACGTACCTACCATGGGGCGTAGTGTAGGTGTACACAGATCGGCCCGGGTTGGTTTAGCGGTGGGCGAGATGTAGGTGTACGTTAGACCGGCCACCGCACTGCTTCTGTAACAGGTATGTGTGCAGCTGTTACAGTACCGTGCCGGAGACAAGGAGAGGTGCAACCTTGAACGGGTCCAGCATGGATAGTGACATCGTCATACTGCTAACTTGTGATGTTTTCAGGTTAGAAAATGGCTGATGATAAACAAACGGATCTACCCCTGGTGGGTCGCTGCTCCGGCAGTCAATCCTACTCCTCTTCGGAGGACATGCCCGTGGATTCTGGGGAGGGCAAATCTCAGCTATCAACTAACGTTGTCGTTATGTCACAGGAGATGGAGACAGGGTCGGGTGAGTTGAACGCGTTCGCGCAGAGCTCACTCACCGTGAGGTCCCCGCCTGGAAAGATGGTTCCTCCGACAAAGGAGGAAAAACTGGAGGATGTTTCTGTGTCTGTCCAGGTTCTTCTTGAGACACCCTCTCAGTCTGGTGAGTCAGGGGCCGCAGCTGTGCTGGCGCCCGGATCTAGTGCTGAGGGGTTGCCCAAGTCTAATGCAGTTGAACACCCGCATCCAGTGGAGAGAAGGCGCCTTCTGAAGGAAAATAAGAAGGCGACTGTGAGTGGCTTCCGCCAGCTGAGTGGAGGAAGGTAACGAAGCGCCTCAAGCGCAAAAGACAATCTGGTGGAGTGCCACAAGGGGAGGGTACTTACTCGGGAGTTTCTCCCATGCGTAGGCCGGACCCCAAGAGGCAGAAGCCCAGCGAGACCCCTCCGGAGAAGACCTCTCCGGGACCATCAACTTCTGGTGAGACCTTCAAGGATTTGCTGACCACCAGGAAGTTGGCGATCGATCGTTCCAGCGGCATATCCTGACGATAAGCTCACGGACGAAGAATGCTGTTTGTTACAGGCCAAGCTCGGCGATCTCATGATCGATTATGATTCAGAGGCTGGTCCTCTGCAGATCTCGAGGACCTTTCAGGAGAAAGGAGCAGTGGTTGCAGTCTGCTGTAACGACGTGACCTGCGACTGGCTGAAGGGTAAGGCGGCCTCTCTTGCTGTACGCGAGGGGGTCGAGATGTTGGTTGGAGAGTACAAAGACCTCCTCCGTTCTGTCAAGGTAATCTTGAGAATAGACAAACTGTTTCCCAAGGCAGAGCACTTAGATCCGAAGAGGGTCTTCGTGGGTCTGCAGAAACAGAACCCAGGTGCTATCACCAAAGACTGGCGGATCGTCAATACCAGTGCACTTGTGCTGAGTAAACAGGGGTGGAAGGCCTTCCTGGCTGCAACGAAGGTTTCCTTTAGGGTGCTTTCGGGTCCAACTCTGGCTCAGCTCAAGACAATGACAAAGGTAATTCAGGTAAACCTCCAACACAGTAAGGCTGCCTCGGCAGTCTTCTGTGAATATTTAGTCAAACATGCTGTTAATTACGCCCTAATTCAAGAGCCTTGGGTAAGGGGCGACAAAATCTCAGGTTTGGGGTCCTCTAGGGGACAGTTATTCTCGGCCTGCACTAATACCCCAAGGGCTTGCGTCTGGGTCAAAAATGGACTCAGATGCGAGCCATTGTGGGAATTCTGCTCTAGGGATCAGGCGGTGGTGAGGACCAACTGTAGATCTACCGGCAGACCTCTGATCTTCGCGTCAGTTTACATGCCCGGGGACACACCGCGAGCTCCGCCGCACGAGCTTGCTCTTCTGGTGGAGTATGCGAGGGAATCCGGGTCGCAACTGGTGGTGGGATGCGACTCTAACGCCCACAACAGAGTCTGGGGGTGTAAGAAGACCAACACCAGAGGTGAGTTACTATTAGATTTTATTGTATCTAGTGGTCTCCTCATATTGAATGTTGGTTCAGAGCCAACGTTTGTAAGTCGCGTAGGTAGCTCTATTATTGATCTTACGCTATATTCAGAGGGGTTGGAGGGTAAGATTCTCAACTGGAGGGTCTCTACCGAACCCTCACTTTCTGATCACAGGAATATCCTCTTTGAAGTAGGGGACTTTCTGCCTGAAAAGGTTTCGTTTAGGAACCCGAGGCGAGCCAATTGGGACCTCTCCTCTGCTTCTCTTAGAGCTGGACTAGAAGGCTGGTCTCCTAGAGTTCGGGACTGCCAGGATCTTGATCATGTGGCGGTCCGTCTCGGGGAGACGATAGTCTCTGCCTTTGATGGGTGTTGTCCGATCTCGGAGGGCAGGGGAGGGAGAGTGAATTGGTGGACCTCTGAACTGACCAACATGAGAAGGAAGGCCAGAGCAAACTTCAGCAAAGCTAAGTGTAGTAAAAATTGGGACCGCTATCATAGCTTGTTGACAGAATATAATCTCGCAGTCAGGAGAGCCAAGAGACTCTCCTGGAGAAACTTTTGCACCAATCTGGAAGGTGTTAAGGATACCTCTAGGTTGTTCAAACTCCTTTCTAAGGACAACTCCTCTTGCCTTGGAACTCTAGTGGAACCTGACGGTAAGATATTACACAACCCCCATGAAGTCTTGGATTTCATGACCAGAACACATTTTCCAGGGTGCGTTGTTCTCGACCAATCTGAGGGACTGGACACAACGAATGCTTCCCATCGCGCCTCTATTACCCGGTGGATGGAGGCGGGGCGCATCGTGACGTTCAGCAGGATCAGGTGGGCTATTAATTCACTCAGTCCGTTTCAGTCACCAGGCCCTGATGGCATCAGACCTGTCTGTCTACAGAAAGGGATTGAGGAAATTCTAAGCTCTTCAGAGCCAGTCTGGCTCTGGGCTGGGTGCCAGCGGTGTGGAGTTGCTCTCGAGTGGTTTTCATTCCGAAGCCCGGCAAGGCAAGGTACACGGACCCAAAGTCATTCCGTCCTATCTCTCTGTCTTCATTCCTGTTGAAGACTCTAGAGAAGTTGATCCTAAGGTATGTATGGGATGGTGCTCTCAGGCATCACCCACTACATAGGAACCAGCATGCCTACATTCCTGGTAAGTCATGTGAGTCTGCCCTCCATCACCTTGTAGGCAGGATAGAGAAGACACTGGAGGATGGAGAGATAGCACTGGGTGCTTTTCTGGACATCCAAGGGGCCTTCGACAACACCTCCATGAATGCGGTGGTGAATGCCGCTAGGGCCCATGGGCTTAGCGGAGTTATATGCGGCTGGACCGAGGCATTACTGAGCAACAGGAAAGTGGTTCATTCACTTCAAGATGAGGAATTAGTCGCTCTGACCACAAGAGGTTTCCCTCAGGGGGGGGTTCTCTCCCCACTGCTGTGGAATCTTGTAGCTGATGATCTCATCAGGCGTCTCAATGATTCTGGTGTCCTAGCTTTGGGCTACGCTGATGACATTGCAATTCTGGTTATTGGTAAGTTCACCAACACGATCAGAGAACTTATGAACAGACCTGGTGGGGGACTGGTGCAAGGAGGTGGGTCTTGCCATCAACCCCTCCAAGGTAGTGGTGGTGCCATTCACAAGAAGGAGGAACCTGCTCGGGCTGGAACCTTTGAATCTGCAGGGCACAGAGGTAAATCTGCAGAACGAGGTCAAGTACTTGGGAGTGGTTCTTGATAAGACACTGAGGTGGGAACCGCAGCTGCAAAGGGTGATTGATCGAGGTAAGTGGTCACTCATGACTTGCAGACGAATGGTTGGCACTACATGGGGACTGCATCCTAGGCTTTTGCACTGGTTGTATGTTGCTGTGGTGAGACCGGCCATGACCTATGGTTCACTAGTCTGGTGACCAAAGACTAACTTCGGTGCATCAGTGCGGGGGCTTGCGGCGGTCCAGAGGTTGGCTTGCCTCATGATTTCTGGGGCCATGAGTTCCTGCCCTGGAGCATCCTTGGATTGTATGCTCAATATCCTGCCCATAGATGTCTACATCAGAATGATTGCTAGGAAATGTGCATATCGCCTCCAATGTGAGAATCTCTGGATGACTTTCAATGTACCCTCGGTAGGTCACACCAGAATTGAGCAGGTAGTCAGAGGTGATGCCCTTGACATGCCTTCTGACCACCTTCACACTAGATACGCCTTCGGTAAGTCATTTTCAGTGGTGATTCCACCAAGGATTGACTGGCAAGATGGCAGCAGACCTCTTCATCCCTGCGAGTCAGAATAGTACACAGATGGCTCTAAGGGAAGTAAGGGAACTGGGGCTGGAATACTAGGTCAGGCAGAAGTGGCAGCCATTATGGAATGTGCTCTATTCAATCTCAACAGAGGTGTCAGGAACAAGAACATTACCATTTTCTCAGATAGTCAAGCCACCCTCAAGGCTCTGGACTCCTGCACCTTCGACTCCAAGTTAGTGTGGGAATGCCGCAACGCCGTGTCTTCTCTTGGCAGTCACAACAACGTTACACTTTGCTGGGTCCCAGGACTTTCAGGTATTATGTGCAATGAAATAGCTGATCGTCTGGCGAACGATGGCGCTTTGATCCCATTCGTGGGTCCACAACCCTTCTGCGGCATCTCCAGGGCGCATGTGGATCGAGAGATCAACACGTGGGCACGTGAGTGTCACCGCAGGAGATGGGCGGAGCTGCCCCTACTGAGAGTAAGTAAACTGTCTCTCAGCTCTCCCTCTTCAAGGATCGCTGAGGATTTTCTAGGAGCTAGTGGGGAGACTACGGCAGTTTGTCAGGTTTTTAAACTTGGAAGTTCCGTGAAACATTCAATCAACAGGGGTGCACAAAAAGCCACTTGGCTGACAAGCTATAGGAACTCTGTTCCGCCTCTTTGTGTAATGTAATGTAATGAGTATGTTATTAATGCGTCTTATCTTTTCAATATCGTTATTAACTGTGCCGTGACTCAGAATATCTAATCTATTTAATTCAGAACGTAGCCAAATGTTGAAGTATTTACTGTCATGCGTAACGAAGTTCGCTGGGTCAGCTAATTACTGTATAAATATAATTTATCTCAATACAAATTTTGATGATTATGTGTTAATGATTAGAAATCAAATGTTTTGTTGGTCAAATAAAAATAATTACAATGATTATACATACTACGTTTATTATAATAATCAAAGGTTGTATATTTTTATATTTTATTATTGGATTTTGTGTCAGTGTGTGTGCAAGAGTGTGTATTTACCAGGCTGTAAAATGATCAAAAGTACTCACTCTAGTGTAAGATGACATAGTCTGTCTCAATTTTCATAGTCTATATGTTTTAATGTTTCAAGTCCACACGAGTTCACTCATTTCTTACAAATATGTTATACTTTATACTTTTTAACTGAAATGGCAACCTACCCAGGTAGGTATTTTAAGCCAAGTATGAATGAGGAATGAATGTAGGATGATTGTGGCGCGATCTTGTAGTCTTGTTACTGACTAAGGCCGACATATTCCTTAGACAGGACTGTTAATTAATAACCCAACAGCCGATGGCAAATAAGGGACCTACAGTTTAACGTGGAATCCGAACCACACCCTCTGAATTACGAATTGGTCTAATTATGAGGATGGTCTTTGTGGATTAACGTAGTATTCAATAGTGCGGACGTTAATCCACACAAGAGAACACCACAACCACCGCCATCTCTCACAACTATCCACAATTCGTGACCTCCAAGTATCTGGATTACAGGATGTCGCCACTATCCTGTTGTCTTAAATACCTGGATAGGCCACAAAATCAGAAAGGTAATTATAATATCTGTAATAAGTCTGTTTTATACATCACTGCAACTACTGCAAGGCGCGGACGACTAAAACCTCTAGGAAATTTAAAAAATAAAGTTGTGTTAGTTACACCATTTATAACTTGAAAACGGCTGGACGGATTTCATTGATTATTACTTTTTTTTATTCGATTTTGGATGTTAGATTATGCAAGTATTATTATATGATTAGTTAGGTTTGGTTTGTGTTTAGGATGACTTAAAAACTGTGAATCAATCCACTGAGATTTATTTGTTTTGTGGGAATGTTATTAATTTGTCTTATCGTTTCAGTATTGTTATTAACTAACTATACCACGACCCAGAATATCTAATCTTTCACAACGACGCCGTAATGCTATTCGACTTCAGAAAATGGCCAATCTTAAAGTAAACATGTAGATACTGTTAGCCGTTACGAAGTTCGCCGGGTTCTGATTATATATTATATTATTTTTACAAAAATAAACTAATTAACACAAAAATGTCAGAGATGTAAACCTGTGATTGAGCTTTAAGGTCTTATCATCCGTCAATACAGAATATATTCATTTCAACGTTATTTAGGTGCCATATATTTTACTTTTCATTTCAAAAGTATCCACCCACCAATACATTACAAAGTGATCTATTGATTAATTACATGATGTAAGAATTAGATTTTCTCCAACAGATAATAACAATGTAGAAGGCTGTAGAAGAGGGCGAAAGAGGATTTTGCTATGATCGAAAATCTAGCCAAAATTTTAAGAATGGAAACGGTCGAAGATGTAATGAAGGTAATATCGGAAGATATGCCTGCTTCCCTGCCTAATCAAGACAGTGGACATGACAGATAAATTTTACTTTCTCCCCTTCCTTATACATAGTATATGGAGAAGTAATTTTTCCATCAAAATTTTCGAATTTGAGTTGAGAGTGGATATATCAGTTTTGGGGTCCCCTGAGTGGGTTTCGACTTGATGTCTGTTCGTCTGTGTGTATGTCTGTGTGTGTGTCTGGATGTGTACAGAGACCCCGTTGGTCCGATTTAGATGAAATTCGGCATGTATGTTTGTGACATGTATGTTCATAGGTATCTCCAGGTGTTTTTTTCATTTTTGATTTTTAAGGGTAGTTCACCCCAAAAACCCCTTAAAATGTAAAAAATCCCAATTTCTCAAAAATGGCTCCATCTAATCTAATTTTTAAATTTTCGGCGAAAACAATTAAAGCAAAGTATAATTTGACTGGCACCATTAAAACCAGCTTGAAAAACTAAAAAAAATAGTATTTTCAATTATTTGTCTACGATTACCGAGATATTAAAAAATCTAAACACAGTACATTGTATTTAGGGGCTCCGGCTGGTGGATAAGGAAAAAATAATATTTTCCTTATCTCTATATATAAAATTGAATGTATGTCTGTATGTATGTATGTCCTTTATGCGTTGCCAAACTACTCATCCGATCGCCATGAAATTTTAGGAAGTTGCTGTACATGTGTCCGGGAAGGTTTTAGTAAAAAAATTTTCGAAAACCCCATAAGTTTCCATTTTATGACCTTTTAAATTTCTAATGTTAACCTTATGGAGAGTAAGTTTGTTTACAAAATGTCTACAATGAAAACATTTGATTTCTTAGCTACAGCTGATTGGTTTACTTTCCATTAGCTTTACTATCCAATGCCATCTGAATCATTCATTAATGTTAAACTATGAAGTAAATGTGTACTGTAAAAAATGAACAGCTTTGTTCACCACGTTAATAGTTTACGGTTTTGGTGTGTTATGTATTTATATTTTTATTTTCTGTCTGATTAAAGTCACGTGTTTATATGATAATTACAATGTTTATAATATTACGATTATTATAATAATCAGCTGTTGTATATCTTTCTTATAAAATCCGTATTACAGTTAGGTTTCGTTTGGGTTTGAATTGGATTTGAAAATTGTGAATTAATCCACTCAGATTTATTTGTTTCATGGGAATTTTATTAATATGTTTTATCATTTCAGTATTGTTATACACTATGCAGTGACCCAGAATATATAACCTTTCACAATGAAGCCGTATTGTTATTCGACTTCAAAACATGGCCAATCTTAAAGTTAACATGTGTTTACTGTGAGGCGTTACGAAGTTCGCCGGGTCAGCTAGTTAACCAATATTTTTGGATGAAACTTGGTATCTATCTTCATATAGTTAGGATCAATAGGGTTATGCTAAAAAGTCATAGTTTATGTGTTCCTCACAACAGCAAACGTGCATACTCTTTTCCATGTTAATATTATGGAGAATAGGCAAAATCCTTTATTTACAATAAAACTTGGTATATGGTCAAAATAAAAATAGTTTATGGTAAAAATATCTACTTTCAGTTTTCCTCAAAGCAGCAAACATGCATACTCTTTCCCATGTTAATGTTGTGGAGAATAGGCAAAACACTCTAATTTTTCAACATTGAGGTGGTTTGAGGTATTAAGGTGGAAATTCACTGAGTATGCAGGTCTGCTGTGACGGGGGTATTTAAATTTACTTAAGGGAGAAAGTATGTGTCAGTCCATTGATACCGTTTATTTTTATGGAATTTTTTTATATCACCATAAACAAGTTTTTATAAATTTTAACTTTTATAGTTTTTAATTTTTATAAAAATAAAAACTATATTATTTGAAGTTTTACCTTTTTTCCCTTATTTCTCAAAATTATAGTTCTTTGCACTTATATAATTTTGAAATGAAAATCTTCAGTTGTTAAGGCCCAACCTGTACACGATTTTCTCTTCATCGCATTATCAATTAATTTATTTTTTTTACTAACAATTTTAGAGATAAAACTGATAACTGAAGAGCTGAAGAACAAAAGAACTGAAAAACTAAAGCACTAAAGAACTGACTTACATTCAAATATCAATTTTAGCAAATCAATTTAACTAAATTTTCTAACAACGATTTTAGAGATATAAATGTCGTTGGGTGCAAGAGGTTCTATCTCTCCCCCTCTCTGGTCTTTCTTCTATGTTTGCATTTAGTTTAGATTATGTTCCCACCGTCCTATGTTTAGTTTTTTAAATTGATTGTTTCTTGTACCTTTGCTGGGACTAGTAGTTCTATGTGCAGAGACCCAAGATTCAAACGAGTACTGGACTTGAGATTTATAAAATCTGGAGATCCAGACCTACAGACAAAAATAAATTAAGTCATACCTATTCAAATATTCAAATACAGAAATGTGATATAGTAGCAAACCAACATACCCTTAAAATTTCCATTTATTTGAGTTTTTAGTGACGATTTTTAGGGGGTTTTAAAGCTTAAAAGGGTTCCCTACCCCCATCAAAAAAAGCACAAAAACCGCTTCGCGCGGTGGTCAATGTTGTCCTCAATTTTAAAGATAAAATTATGCGCAATATACCATTTTAAAGATAAAGAAATTTTGACAATATTGCTTTTTAAAATTTCAATAAGTAAACAGAACTTTTTTCTACATGTCAACAAAGTTAGCAAACTTTGAACTTAAATAGTGAAGTTATAGGAAAACATATTGAAATGCGAAAAAGCTAAGTTTAATACAAATCTATTTAAAAATATCATAATATTTTTACTTTTGTAATAATTCTTGTACGAGAAAAACGCCACCGCATAAACTCTTACACGCCGAAAACTCCTCTGATTCTGACGCTACCTGGCGGAGTTACTAAAAACTAGGTCCTAGCAGAGGAATATTTATTCACACACAATCTCATTGATAATCTTTGCTCAAATATCCAGTTCTGCCACACCCAGCGATATCATTAATATTACTGGTAATAATTTAATTATTTTTGTTATTATTTTTCATTGTATTGTACGCCTTTTTATCACAATAAGACTTCTTAACATATACTGATATCTTACTGGTGTAAAATTTAAATTAAATGTTTTTGGAAAGCTGCAATAATAAAGAGATGTCCTGCATCAAGGTGACCGAGGTACGGACCACCGAGCACCGAGCACCGCCGACCTCAAAGGTCGTCTCCGCTGCGATACAAACGGTCGCCGCCGCCGCCGCAGCTGTGCTCACGGCCTTGAGAGAGGAGGAATAATTGGACAGATTATGTGCATGTGTTATGAACAGCGACCAAAGAATAATATAATTACTCGACCGTTTGAGCGTCATACTGAGTACTATTAATACAACTTTTTTATTTCGGACTATATTCCCCTAAAATTAATACTACATTTATCCCTATTTTATATCCACATTTTTAGCGTGGAATTTACGAACAGTTCCTTTATTGAAAGCTACAGTGATAAAATTAATATATTACCTTTCTGTAAATATTATATGGCTACACTGTGTTATATAATTTTCATTGAAGTGGAAATGAATCTTATTTCCGCTGATGTCATAGTACCTCTAGTAATTATTTTTACTAACAAATAAAAAAGAAATAAACATATTACAGTTGTAAGGAAATGTTAAAATCCCTTTACTTAGAATTTATCGTTTACCATTTAGGTACGTACAGTAGAGCTGTGGCAGCCTGAATTCCTGTCGTTACTTCAAGTTATTTGCAATGTTTTGGGTACCGTTCAGTAAGGTATGACCATCAAGGGTGTTAACATTTATCTGTAAAATTAATATACTTATCTTGTATTGTTTTCTCATAATAGTTTATTTTATGCTTAAACATTATAGTTTATGTGTTTCTCATGGCAGCTAACCTGCACACTCTTTTCCCATGTTAAACTTATGGAGAATAGGCAAATAACTCTCAGATTTATTGACAGATATTGATCAAACTTGTCATATATAATAATTATTATTATATTATTGATTTGGAAATTCGCTGGATACGCAGGTCAAATTTCAAATAATTTTTAATTTTTTAATTTATTGACATTAAGTCACGAAGTAGTTTTATTAGTGAGTATTATTTTTAAAGTTGAAATAGGCATAAAATAAATAGCTTTGAATAAAAACAAAAATACATTTGTTTCTCCCATCATTACAATAAATTGAGATGCTTAATCAACGTCAATTCGAAAACCTAATTTATGTAGGGCCATTTATGTGGGGTGATTCTTCAACGGATTTTCCAGCTTTATACTGTAATATTAAACAAAACAGATAATAAATTGTTTAAAAAGTATACCCGGATAAATAATACAATTTACCTAACAACCAAACGCTAAACTTTGTAACTAATCTGGTTTCATGGTTTCTGGTTAAATTTTAATTCGAAGTCGCCGGCGTCGTATGACGCAACGCAACTGTCGTTAGTCGTGCAAGGGGCCGTGGGCCTGTGTTCTTCGTGGAGGTTCAGGCTCAGCCGCAGCACAGCCGTTGCTAAAACAGTTTACCAGTCGGCTACATAGACCTATTGCTGAAAATGACGCGAGGTAGAGAACCCTCTTAAGAGGCGGCAGGAGTCAGTCCAGGGGCTCACAAGCTTGACATGGTATGGGTTTAATTATCTTTTAATTGCTCGTAAAAGAAATTTATTAAAAACAAAATACCAAATACAAAGTATTTTATAGGTCCTTATAAACATATTGATGTGTTAAAATACCAAAACTAAGGTTTAGAAATATTTTATTTTTTTGAAATTAGAAAATAAAATCCCATAAGGATTTAACAAAACTAATTCCGTTGTATTATTTTTGTTTATCAGTTGAAAATTTCAAACTTTGGACCTAAATAAACTTCATGAATAAAATGTATTGAATAACCGTTTGTATTTAATTTGCTCTTAACCATAATAATCTTTTTTTAAGTGCGTGCACTGTTCACGTAATTTAAAAAAATTATTATGGCTAAAAGATCAAATTGAAGAAAAGCCGAAGAAGGATATGAATTTGATCAGTTTGGAAAATGAGGATGGGACAATGACTGAAACAGTTCAAGAAACCCTACGGGGGCTCATTGAGGGCCTGCTGCCAGACGACACTGAAGAAGATGATATAGAGGCACAACGAGTAGTTAGAAGAGGTATTTTGGAGGAGAGCACGGGACTTGATGAAGTAGAGTTCACGAAATAGGAGTTGACTGCGAGTGTTAGATTTTTGAAGGACGAAAAGCGCAAGGGTACGATGGAATAAAAAGCAAAGTGATCAAGAGGATGTTTGGAAGGATAAAAGGATCGTTATTGGAGTTGTACAATAAGATATTTAGAGAGGGTAGGTTTCCTGACGTATGGAAGAAAGGAATTGTAAAAGTTTTCTTGAAGAGCAAAGTCAAGGACCCGTGCAAGGTTAAATCCTATAGCCAAAGCAGTGACCCTATTACCAGTGTTAGGCAAGATCGGAGAGCGGCTTATCGTCAAAAGGATTAAGGAATGGATGGAAAGGGAAAACAGAACAAATGTTGCACAGTACAGATTTACAGAAGGTGTTGATACAGTTGATGCGCTGCTAGATATGAGAAGAGAAGTAGAAGAGTCTGAGGAAAACTACGTCATGGGATTTTTCTTTCACATCTCTGGGTCATTTGACTCTGCTTGGTAGCCTGAGAATTCTTCGAAGTTAGCGTTGCCTCAACAACATCTACCGATTGGTGAGGGATTACTTCCACGGCTGGGTTACCCACAAGGAACTGTGGTGGGACCTTTACTGTGGAACATTCTGTTTGATGCTTTCTTAGGCTACCCTTTGAGGATGGGATCTCCGCCAGAGCCTATGCGGACAACGGACTACTGCTGGTAAAGTCGAATTCTAGCCTGGATCTGATGGGAAAGGCCTCGAGGGCTCTGGGACATAAGATGACGTTCTCGAAAGAGAAGACAGTCATGGTATTACTCAAAGGAAGACTGTTATAAAGGTGCATTCATGTGAACATGGGTGAGGTCACGATTCGATGCTCGAACGAGACGAAGTATCTCGGCGTGGTTGTGCGGTGCGGTCTGAAACTCACCAGACACTTCGAGCAGGTGATCAAGAAGATAAAGACGTTTTGTAAGTTGAAAGGACTGGCGAAAGCGGACAAGGATCCTGTGTGAAAATCTTCGAAGACTGTACATCGGTTCGCTTGAACCTATGGTGCTGTACGGATGGGAGATGTAAGGACAATGGATGAGAGGAAGAGGAGAGAAATCCAAGCTCATGAGCCTGCATAGGAAGATGCTGCTAGGAGTTGTCCAGGGTTACAGCACCATGTCACACAAAGCCGTGCGAGTAATTGCGGGAGTGATCCCGCTGGACCTAATGATCGAAGAAAGATTAAAGTGTAGAGGAGATAAAGAAGAAGGAATGGATAGTAGGGAAAGCAAGAGGATACGAAGACAGGAAACACTCGACGAATGGCAGAGAAGATAAGCACTAAGATAACCAGGGAAATAAGCACCTATGGAAGAGAGATTTTTCAGTTCGTGCCCGATCTGCAGTACAGGAAGATGGTGAAATAGGAGACCGATCACTACAAGACGCAGTTCGTCAGTGGACATGAAAATTTCAAAGCGAATTTGAGAGGCTTCAACCTTGTTGAAGATGATCTTCTCTCACTGTGGAGAGCTCGAGACGTCAAAATATGTGTTGATGGAATGCCGTTTCTATGCGGTAGAAGAAGAGTGATGAAGGAGTTCTTTCAACAGAGGTTATGGACCGGGAAGAAAGTGAATTTTCTGAGAACGAAGGCATCGGCGTTGGTGTTTTCACGAACGTGCAGGAGAATAGGAAGCAAGAAGCATGATTTTGAAAATGCAGAAAGACAGCTCTCTCTCTCTCTCTCTCTCTCTCTCTCTCTCTCTCTCTCTCTCTCTCTCTCTCTCTCTCTCTCTCTCTCTCTCTCTCTCTCTCTCTCTCTCTCACTCTCACTCTCTCTCTCTCGCTTGCGCGCTTGCACACACGCACGCACACACACATACACACTCAGTTAGACATAGTAGACACACTCAGCTAACACGACGATACTAGCTAACGACGATGTTCTAAATTTATTTGTCCATCAACGATACAGAACTACTTTATGCCATCTACCATATCTTAAATAAACTGTTGTAAATATATGAGTCGATATCAGTGTAGATAAGGAAGTTAATAAATGTATTTAAGTATCTTTGGTACAAACTCACTGTTCAGTTCGGGCACTGAGAGTGTAGCAAGTGCCCCACTCCGTGGGCTGTGGTTGAAAGTGAGAGCAACAGTCAAATGTCTTATTCTTCCAGCTACACATCTTGAAAATATCTTTACATGGGCTTCTTACCTAAACAAGAATGATAAAAATAAACACATTTTAATATTGAAAATTCTATAATTCTTAATTTTTTAGGAATATGATACATAAAAAACATTGATAGGTCCGCCAAATGATCATAGTGGATTGGGTTTTTAATTTTATATTTTCAAGGTTGTCTTAAATTACCTCATTATTACCTTTCTGTAATTGCGACCCACCTAGAGAGGTATTTAAAGCCAAGTATGAATGATTTAATTAATTTAAGATGATTATAGTACGATCTTGTAATCTTGTTACTAACTAAGGGTGACATGTTTCTTAGACAGGACCGTTAAAAGTAATTCATCAACCATAACCTACAGTTTGATGTGGGGCCTGAGCAACAAACCTACTTACTTTTTTCTCATTCTTAAGGAGAAAAAGTATACTTATACAATCCCCTTATTTAACCTTTGATTATTTAACCTAAGATTCAAACTAAGGTTTGAATCTTCATTATTAATTCATAATCATCCCATTATCCCCGTGTCAGATCTGAAATAATTAAGGAATTATTTTGTTTTATTTCCAACAGGAATTATAAATGGGAGGAAATATTGTTGATGTGATTGTTCAATAACTGTAATTGTCTTGAACTGCCATCAAAAATTATGAAGCTATCGTCTACGTATCCTTCTCAGGGGTAGTCAGCTTTCGACTACTCGGGAGGCCTCTCCTTTTGGAGAGGCTGGCAACCCCAAGGTACCCTAGCCAAAATGCGAGACTGTCTGTCCAGATCGCAGTTCTTCCTCCTTCCAGAGCGACGGCCTTTCTTCTCTCTTTTGGGCCCTAGCTCACAATCTTTGTTCCTTCCTGGGCTAATCTTGCCCGACCTCTTCCTCTCTTTGACCCCGCTTTCTGGATGTCATTTCCTCCTTCTTTCGACTGTCACGCACTGGAGGGTTCGGGGAGTGCTGATGTGTGCCTGCACTGCCGATGGATCCCTTCAGTATGTTGACAGGAGCCAGTTACCTCGGTCCTTGGTCAGGGAGTGTGGCATGGATGCAGAGGTCGGGCTCTGCATTGCAACGGGTGACCACCAGCACGTCAGGGTTCCGGTGCAGGGCAAACAGAGACCAGGCCTCAGGGAACTGGGGCAGGGGCATGGTCCCCAGGTATATCCGCTCCTGGTTATTCTGGGCCGCCCCTTGCCCCACGATGCACTGGTAAAAACATATTATGGATTGTCCAAACCCCCTCAAGAGCAAAACAACAAAGAACTCCATTGCAGAAACAGGAGTTCAAGAATGGGAGCTGTCGCCTTTTGCCCGCAGCTCGAAGATAGTAAGGTCACCTCAATCGACAACCAAGTCAGGAGTTCTAAGGACCTCTCCACCCTCAGTCCCTTTCAGGACACCAACAGGTGGAGAAGCATCCATGGATACAGGTGGATCAGAGGACCCCTTACCTAGGACTGAGATACCTCCAACCACTCCCCCAACGTTCAAGGGTATTCCAAAACCGAGAATTACCGAGAAGCCCTTTGTGGACGTGGAAGTCCTGCGACGTCAGATCGATGATGCTGAGACCGATGTTGACGCTCGTCAACATCGAAGGCCATGGGTGTCACTCTTGCGTCCATGGTGGAGACATTTAAGGTTCACAAGAACGTGAACCAAACAGTTAAGACTGGCGTTCTGTCTCTATAGGAAGACCTTAGTTACATCCAAGCATGCCGGGATGTGGCAGAAAGGGCGAGGGCTCAGAAAAGAGAGGTGGCAAACGGAATCCTGTCTCCACTCTCCCCCCACAATAGAGCCACAAAGGGAGGAAGAGGCAACGGAGGATGTCTACAGGGTCGGAGGCTAGTCCCCTTCACTTGGAAAACTTATACCGCCAGCACCTGTCACTGAAGGAGGCGTCTCCTGACTGTGCTGATGCGCCACGATGGGAAATGGCTAAACCACTGCAGCCGAAGTCGAGGCCCAACTCAGAGCCCCCTTCAAAAAGGTTGAGTCCCGTAAGGAGAAGCGGAGGCGGACGTGTGAGGAAAAGCAAAAGCTCCATTCCGACCCCTCCCCTCAGAGGCGTCCCACTCTGAAGCAGCTGGTACCCTCCAAGCCGACTCCAGGGAAGAAGATTCCTCACGGGAGGCCTGATGCCGTTCTCATTAGGCCGGCTCAGGGTCGCACCTTCAGTGAGGTTCTGGCAGGCATTCGGAAAAGGGAGCTCGGGAGTGGAACCAAAGATAAGGCCGCCAAAAACGCGGTCAAGGCAACAGTGGGGGATGCGGGTTCTGTGCGACAGCTGGAGCACAAGGTGGTGGTCGAGGTCCGGGACCTGGACTCCTGTACTTCCAATCAGGAGGTGACCGAGGCGGTTAAAAACACCCTCGGAAACCTCACTGAGGGTGCCAAAGTATTCCTGACAGCCGAGAACAGCAGAGGGCTGAAAATGGCTGTTGTGGACCTTGGATCACGGGGGGCCACTCAGCTCTTGGAGGCCGAAAATCTGAAGGTAGGCTGGGTCATCGGAAGGATCCGGCTCCGGACCGTGGTCACCCGTTCCTTCTGATGCTTTGGGTAGGGGCACCAGCAGTCTATCTGCAAAGGACCTAATCGTAGAGGAAACGGACTTTGCGTCAAATGCGGAGAGCAGGGACATTTAAAGTCCGCCTTCAAGGCCAAGTGTTATCTCTGTGCGGAGCAGAAGTACTCTCCTCTAGAGCACATCCCCGGAACTCGTGCCTGTCGTGTTTTTCGACAGGCTCTTGATGACTCCCGGCGGCGGCAGAAATAGATGATTAAAATCCTGCAGGGGAACCTCCACAGGAGTGTACTGGCGGACCATCTCTTGACACAGTTTGTCGGGGAGTGGGGTGTAGAGCTCGCCATCATTTCCGAGCAGCACCACGACCGAAACAGTCCGGGGTGGTTTAGTGACACTCTCGGAACGGCAGCTATCTGGATTCCGGGTCTCCGGAATTTTCAGATCCTGGGTCAAGGTGCCAGCGAAGGCTTTGTGTGGTTGAGAGACAATCGGCTCACGGTCGTGAGCTGCTATCTCACTCCGAACGACCGTGTTGCGGTATTCCAAGCTAAGCTGGAGGCCCTTGAAGACTTCTTGGTAGGAGGAGCCGGCGGCAGTTTCATTGTCGCCGGGGACTTCAACGCTAGGGCAGTTGAATGGAGCATGCTGGAGACTGACACCAGAGGAAGCAAGATTCTGGAGTTTGCTGCCAGAACCGGACTCATCGTCATGAATGAGGGCAAAACCCCCACTTTCAGAATACTAGGCTATAGGGGCACTATTCCCGACGTCACCTTCGCGTTGGAAAATCTCATGCCCTCGATTTCAGGCTATTGAGTCGTTGAAGATTTCACGGGCAGTGATCACCAATACATTAACTTCATGTGGTCGTGCGGACGCCAACTTCCCGCGCAGGCGCGCTACTCCCGTCCTTTATGGTGGAACGTTGCTAGACTTGAAGTTGTGACTCAGTCGGCAGTGATCGAGGCCTATAAGGATGATGAGTTGTTGCTCGAAGACCAGGCGGAAGTTGTGGCCGAGGGCACAATGCAGCTCATCAGCCGAGCTTGCGATTCTTCCATGCCTCGGAGAAGAGCTCCCCGTCCAGGCAGAAAATCAGCCTACTGGTGGATGGAAGAAATTGCAATGCTCCAAAGGGCATGTCTACGATGCAGAAGGCGTCTTACTCGAGTCAAGAGGGGTAACCCCATCACTGGGGCCGTCGCCGCTCTGGAACATCGGGAAGCAAAGAATGCTCTGAAAAGAGTCATCCGAAAGAGAGAGAAGTGGGAAGAGCTCAGAGAGGAGGTGAATTGTAACCTCTGGGGCCTAGGATACAGGCTGGTCATGCACAAGCTCGGAGCCAGGGTCCTCAGTCCTGAGCTGGACCCGTTCTCAAAGGAGAATATCGTCGATGCTCTCTTTCCGGCACACCCGGTCAGAGCGGAGGAAAGGTAAGTGGAGGACCTCCGTGACATTCCCCTGTTTACTGCAGTAGAGTTGTGTGAAGCTGCCAGTTCCATGAGGAGCGGCAGCGCTCCTGGACCAGATGGCGTTCCAACAGAAGTGCTGAAGTCTATTGCTAGCACTTGCCCCTCAATCCTGAATATGTTCAATCGGTGTCTGCACGAGGGTGCCTTTTGTTGGCGATGGAAGCTCCAGTGTCTGACACTGATTAGCAAGGGTAAGGGAATCCCGGAAACACCATCGGCTTACCACCCTCTGTGTTTACTGGATACAGCTGGGAAACTCCTGGAGTGTCTACAAAAGCCACGTCTTGCAGCGGCAGTGGCGGATGCTGGTAGACTGTCGGTGAGGCAACACGGGTTCACAAAAGGCCGTTCCACCATCGGAGCCATCCAGGTGGTCAAGGAGCCTGCAAGAAACGCTCAGCGTGGAAACCACTATTCTCGCTACCTCACGTTGCTTGTCACCCTTGACGTGAGGAATGCGTTAAACTCCGCGAGCTGGAGCGTAATGCTCCATGCACTCGAGCACGTGTTCCACGTCTCTGAGTATCTTCTTCAGATCCTTCGGAGTTATCGGGATAGGGAACTTATTTTCCAGACGACGGAGGGCCCCTGTCAAAGGGCTATAACGGCCGGTGCAGCTCAGGGTTCTATACTAGGGCCGGATCTCTGGAACATCTCTTATGATGGGATATTGAGACTGACCCTCCCTGAAGACTTATTCCACATGGATTATGCAGATGACGTTGCAGCGGGTATTGTTGCTTGCGACGTCCAGCTTGCCCAATGGAAGTTGAATCAGATGATGAGGCTTATCACCAGATGGATGGAGGACCACGGTCTGAGCCTCGTCACTGAGAAGACCGAAATAGTCATGATGACGGGACGCCGAAGTCCAACATTATTCGACTTTCGTGTCAATGTGGAGACGGTTCGAGCCAAGCCGGCAGTTAAGTACCTGGGAGTGCAGCTGGATACCAAGCTTACCTTCAGGGACCAGATCCGATACGCCGTGGAAAGAGCGGGGACGACAACGGAAGCTCTCAGCCGACTTATGGCGAACGTCGGAGGCCCGACAGCTGACAAGCGCTAGCTCCTTTTGTCTGTCTCGAACTCGATATTCCTTTACGGTTGCGAGGTCTGGGCAGATGTGCTGAAGAAGGAGTGCTATCGAAAGCAGATGGGTTCGGTCCAGAGAAGGGCGGCCCTGAGGATAGCGTCAGCTTATCGGACCGTCTCTGAGCCGGCATCGTTGGTGGTTGCGGGGGTTGCAGGTTTTTCAACCCAAATCTGATCTTGGGGTCCAGGAGGCAACACGAGTGGTGAGAGAGGCCACAATGACATCATGGCAAGAGAGGTGGAACCGGGAGACGAGAGGTGCCTGGACACGTCGATTAATCCCTGAACTGTCCGTGTGGGTCGAGCCCGGGTTAGGTGAGGTCAACTTCCTTATCATGCAGCTCCTCAGTGGGCAAGGGCTATTCCGCGACTACCTCCATAAGATGGGCAAGGTCGACAGTGCAGCCTGTCGATACGGGGATGCGCCCCGGGACGATGCGTATCACACATTTTTTGAGTGTAAGCGGTGGGCAGCCCAGAGAAGAAGTATGGAACTGGAAGTGGGGGCCATCCGCCCGAGAACATTGTCCCTCTCATGACGACATCTCTTGAGAACTGGCGACGTATTGCTGTATTCGTCGAGAACGTTCTCAAGAGAAAAAAGACAGAAGAGGATCAGGACCAGCTTTGATCCTTCCTTAGGTGGCTAAGGAGATGTTGTAGCCATGTGGCTTCACATACGAGGCTCCCCCTTGATGTAATACCTTAATAGGTGCTTCCAAGACGGATTTCAGCCTGAAGCGAGCGGGTTTTAGAGGGTGAGAGTCCCACACACCGGGGGGTGTACCCATAATTCCTGCCTGATGGTGCATTAGCATTTACCCTCTTAAAAAAATGGTCTACGTATCTCCTGTAAAAAGTTTTTGCAAGTGAATTCATTATTAAGGAAGATTTACATGTTTTCAAAATGGTTTAAATATATTTCTAAAATAATGCTGGAAGGGGGGACAACTCACAAGAAACAATAACATCATCAACTTCCGCATACACAGGAAACCAACATCCACAATCTAGCCTACCACAGATTCGTCAATAGACTTTTAAATATCCCAATATCAAAATATTATAACAATGAATTCTTGATTTTAAAACATATTGTTGTTACTAATGGTTACCCGAGTAAAACTATTTATAGTCTAATAAATAAACAACAGCGCATTTAAACTACAAAAGAACCTGATAGAATGTTTATATCAATATAATTTGGCAGCAACTTATACTTCACCTTAAAAATGAACTCAATAAATGTAACATCACTCTTACAACCCAGAAATCCAACAGAATCATCTTAAAAACATAACACAAATAAACATATATAACGAACTAACAATAGCCTAGATGATTTGGGAGTATATCAATTTTCATATAGCGACTGTTCGAAACTATACGACGGGAAATCAGGACGTTATTTCAGGAAACGGTTTAGTGAACATTTTCCTAAATCAAAATTACATAAACAGTGTTCTGGTTGCAATATAATATGTAACAGATAAAATACTACTAGGGTCCAGTTACAACGATATTTTCCACGGTTAGCCTCAGGGACACTGGGTTGACCAGGGTTCGGTTATCTTAATTTTGAAAAAAACTAGGCTAATTAATTTATTTTAAATGGTTCGTGAGGGCTCAGAACCCCTTTACCATTTAATTCACAGTCATCAGAGGGTGTGTATCATCGTCGCCCCACGAACCCCTAAACAATTTGGAAAAGGTTTTATTCTTTTACTATTAATTGAATTACTTTAATTCTCTCCCCAGGCGCACTCCAGCCCTGTACTAGCTGAATTATTCTTTGCTACACCAGGCTTATTCCAGCCTTGTACACTAGCTGTATTATTAATTAAACACCAGCCTTTTTTTAGCCTTGTATGGTATCGGTATTTATTATTTTAGAAACACCAGGCTTAATTCAGCCTTGAATACTGGCTGAAGTGATACACGACCTATGTGCTTACTCAAATTGTCTACTAAAGGATTCAACCCAACTATGATAATTAAATAATACCCCCGTCCCAGCACACCTGCGTACTCAGCGAATTTACAAATCAAATAATATAATAATAATAATATATGACAAGTTTTATAAAAATCTGTCCATAAACAAGAGAATTATTAGTCTATTTTCCATAAGATTGGCATGGGGAAGAGTGTGCGGGTTTGCTGCTGTGAGGAACACTGAAAGTAGTTGTTTCTACCATAAATAATTTTTATTTTTAACATTTATACCAACTTACATCAACATCTGTCCATAAAAAAATGATTTTGCCTATTCCCTATATGATTAACATGGGAAAAGAGTATGCAGGTTTGTTGTTATGATTATCACATAAACTATGATTTTTAAGCATAAATGGATAGATTTCAACCACATAAAGCTAAATACCAAGTTTAATCCAAAAATATTGATTGATATGGGAAATATTAATTTTTTCTTATCCTCCATAAGATTGGAGCCCCTGTGTTAACGCAACTGTGTTAAGATTTTTTAATATCTCGGTAACCGTCGGAGATAGAGAAAAACTGTAAGAAACTTAATTGTGGAGTTTTTTAAGCTGATTCTAATAGTGAAAGATAAAATTAGAAGTTTTTAAAAACTATATGTGAAAAACGCAAAAAACCCCATTTTGGGGTACAAAACCCCCCTAAACTACCCGTTCCCATTGACCGATATGTCTGGATTACAAACTCGTCCGAGCTATTGCAGGAATACGCATTTCTACCAAATTTGGTCTCGATCGGACCACTTTTACGAGAGTTATCATGTTCACAGACACACACACACACACACACACACATATACATATATATATATATATATATATATATATATATATATATATATATATATATAAATTTTAACGACTGTTGTTTTTGGTCTCTGGGCACCTAAAGAAGAAAAATGGTCCCGGGCTTAAGTCTGTAACGACCCTGAAAAATTATGGTCCGATTTATCTAATTACCACCTCATGTTTTTTTTTAACTAGTGTCGATTTCCGAAGGCCTACATCGCCTTCCGCAAGTCGGCGTCGCCTTCCACAACCCATCTCGACCTTCCACTTACCTGGCGTCGCCTCCTGCTACCCATCCCGACCTTCCGCTTATCCGGCGTCGCCTCCTGTAACCCGGAGTCGCCTTCCGAAGCCCAGCATCGCCTTCCGGAGCCCAGCGTCGCCTTCCGCAAGTCGCCTTCCGCTACACATCCCGACCTTCCGCTTACCTGGCGTCGCCTCGTGTAACCCAGCGTCGCCTTCCGAAGCCCTGCGTCGCCTTCCGCAAGTCGGCGTCTTCATCCGCTACACATCCCGACCTTCCACTTACCTGGCGTCGCCTCGTGTAACCCAGCGTCGCCTTCCGAAGCCCTGCGTCGCCTTCCGCAAGTCGGCGTCGCCATCCGCTACACATCCCGACCTTCCACTTACCTGGCGTCGCCTCCTGTAGCCCAGCGCCGCCTTCCGGAGCCCAGCGTCGCCTTCCGCAAGTCGGCGTCGCCTTCCGCTACACATCCCGACCTTCCGCTTACCTGGCGTCGCCTCCTGTAGCCCAGCGTCGCCTTCCAAAGCCCTGCGTCGCCTTCCGCTACACATAGTATTTACCGATTATCCCTGTCCATACATGTGCTCCCAGACCTAACCTCAAATTCCGACCACCCAGGTTAATTCCTATGTTAAACATCGTCCGATGTTAACCCGTCGAAGGTTAGGCAGCAACTGAGCTGCGCGAGCCCTACTGCGCATGCGCGGCCTGCCGCCTTTAAATACAGGGCCGCTGCAGGCCGGCAGGCAGTCGCTTCGGAGCCACCACCAGGGACACATCGTGGGAGAATAGGTAACCGACCCTCCTCAGCTAGATAAATCCTATCGATCCGTCCCGAGTGCTGGAGAAATCCTAGCGATCCGTCCCGAGTGCTGGAGCAATCCTAGCGAATCCGTCCCGAGTGCTGGAGCAATCCTAGCGATCCGTCCCGAGTGCTGGAGCAATCCTAGCGATCCGTCTAGTTGAGTCTAGTGAGAATTCTAGTTTATTCCTTAGTTGAGTCTAGTGAGAATTCTAGTTTATTCCTTAGTGTTAGAATCAATCCCTAATAAAATCTGTAGATTCGCTATGATGATCTGGGTCCGTTGAGAATCTTTGTATTCTAGGCCCTATTTCTGAGCTTAAAATTTATCCTTTAACCTCGACCCCTGGAATATACACCCCAGCTACGTTTTGCTATCCCGGACATCAGTAACACGAAACACTTCGAGAAAATACGTTACAAGTCTTACCATGAGACTTACGGTAATAGCTTCTTCCCTATGGGAAATTCACTAAAAAGTTCCTTTCTCGGGAAAACTAAAATATCTTTAGTAAACAGGTTAATAATTCCTCTATTAATCAAAACAAGTAAACATCATAAACAAAGCGAACAAGGGGGTTATCCCGGACTTACTGAACCGCGGACCACGTTGTCTACCCATTAGTCTCCTATACTATAACAGTGAGAAAAGGTTACCGACAACCTGTGGGTCCGAGAGCCAGCGACGAATGTGGCTTCACTGGCGTCCGTCTCCAGGCCTCCCTACTCCTTCTCCCATCATCGCCGGTGGCGCAGTTCGTGGCGGCTTCAAGCTCTACAGGGCTAATTATTCGGCCTCAACCGTTGTGAACATTTAAATTCAACTAAGAGTCTGCAGTACCTAGGGTTAAAGTCAGAGTTGATTTCAGCCTTCAATCCCCAAGGCGGCAACACCAACCAGGGGTTTGTTGTTTCCGGTACTACTCGACAAATTAGTTCTCCCGCCAAAATTCAAACTTTCTAAAAACAGGGGTTGGTGTGGCAAAGAGTGAGAGAGCGAATGTCTTCTTCTCCCTCGCTACCTGTTACAGTGACAATAGTAACAATGACAGTGATTTATTCAGCAACATACCTAAAGAGCTATCAGACTGCTAAAACTAAACCCTTAGGGTATGTTATGTGGAACAATTAACTAGCTCTCCCCTGAATTTGACCAAATCATCTATCTCCGGGCCTAGGGAATTTTAGCCCAATATTTTTCAGAAGTAGCCCCTAATAAGGTTGTGAAGACAATAATAAAAACTATTTATCACTTTGGACTTTATTTTAATCATACTTAGAGCGTGTGGATAGAAAAAAAGTCTTTACCCTATAAATAAATAAAAATTACCCAGTCTTGGGTGCTTAACCCGGGCCTAGGGTAAATACCCATTTCATATTTACCTACCGACTAGGTATTTCTGTGTCGTCGTCCCATTTTTGTTGGCAGGAAGGTCGTGTATTGACAGGAAAGATTCCGCAAATACATGACATTTTTTTATAACCTTACACGATTAGCTATTAACTTCAAGATTTAATGATATTTCAGATGCGTGATACTGTACTAATCAATAAATAAAAAACAGAATATAAGAACAAACTAAAGGGGTATAGTTTAAAACTATTAAAATTAATTGAAAAGTACTGCATTAAAGTTTTGAATTTATTTTTTAATTTATATGCAATTTTTTGGGGCTTAAATGGTAATTATCTCAGTATATAAGGAGAAAATAAAAATGTACAAATGTAGTGTCCTAGATAATGACTTTACCTTTAATTTGACAGCTCAAGCATCTTTTACAATTGAGTGACCTGTAATGCTTGTTCAAAATTAACATTAAATGGGACTAATATCCAAGATGGCGGAGGTACTGCAGACTCTTAAATTTATGTTAAATTATACCCATCGTGTTTTCGCTTCTCAACAATGTTTGATAGAATCGAAAGCATTGTTAAAGAATCTCCTGTTATCTATGATGAGCTGTTCCCCTTCCTAAAGGTCAAGGTCACGAAACAGGTATCGACTATCGAATAGTCAAATGAATTATAGTCTTCCTCACTATCGGTGTACTCTCTTTTAGTAATTGGTGTGCGGCCGGCCCATTGTACAATGACGATTGGATTGTTTTACTGGGTTTTACTTTTAGCGAATTTCCCATAGGGAAGAAGCTATTACCGTAGGTCTCATGGTAAGACTTAAGCCCGGGACCATGTTATTGTTTCTTCGTTAGGTGCCCAGAGTCCAAAAACAATAGTTGTTTATATATATACATATATATGTGTGTGTGTGTGTGTGTGTGTCTGTCTGTGAACACGATAACTCTCGTAAAAATGGTCCGATCGAGACCAAATTTGGTAGAGACGTGTATTCCTACAAATGCTCGGACGAGTTCGTAAACTGATAAATGATAAATGATTTATTTTCCTTTCAAGAAATTTCATAAAATTTACATTACATAATCAGGAAATATACTAGCCACTTAAATCCAGTTGTGTGGCCAGTGAAGAAAATTAAACTAAAAACAAGTAAAAGTATTAACAAAATTCAGTCTAGCTCTAACATAAAAAATGCTCCCTGTGATGTTTAATATAATTAAATTAAAGTCTGGATGTTCACGGTCACTTAAATTATTTAAAACAAAAAAAGTAAACAGTTGCTTCTATAGAACAGTAAATAATAACTAACAAATATAAAATAAAAAAAAGTTATTACATGCAGGCAGTTTCATGTCTGAACATATGATCAAAATCAAATCAAAATGTTCCGCTTTGGAATAAAAAATAAATTTATAAATAAAAAATAAATTTATAAATTGCACTGAGAATTTTAAAGGAAAAAGGAAAAATTAAAATGAATTTGCAGACGCAATCAGATACCATCAGTACACTCTCACTTTCACACACATACTCACACAGCACCAGTAAATGACCTTTGATTCCCGGTAAGAGATACTACCGGACTTTTTATCAATCATCAGCAACTCACTCAATCATCAATCATTCGCAACTCACTCATACAGTTAAACTAATACTAAGTTCATGTGGCTAACATGGTTTTGAAATAGTAACCACTCAAATACTGCTTTAAAAAATAATTTGTTTGAATTTATAGTTTTGATATTTGATTGAATATGATTGAAAAATTTTGGTCCAAGATAGACAAAGAACGTCTAAAAATAAGTTTCCAAATCAATAATATAATAATAATAATATATGACAAGTTTGGTCAAAATCTGTCGATAACATGAGGATCATTTGCCTATTCTCCATAAGATTAACATGGGAAATAGTGAGCAGGTTTGCTGCTACTGGACATATCGGTCAATGGGAATGGATTGTTTGGGGGGGTTTTGTACCCCAAAATGGAATTTTTTTAAAATATTTCTAATTTTATATTTCACCATTGGAATCAGCTTAAAAACTGCACAATTAGTTTCTTAAAGTTTTTCTCTATCTCCAACGGTTACCGAGATATTAAAAAATCTTAACACAGTACGTTGTATTTTGGGGCTCCAATGTTAATCTTATGGAGGATAAGAAAAAATTAATATTTCCCATATCAATCAATATTTTTGGATTAAACTTGGTATTTAGCTTTATGTGGTTGAGATCTATCCATTTATGCTTAAAAATCATAGATTATGTTTATATCATGGCAGCAAACCTGCATACTCTTTTCCCATGTTAATTATATGGAGAATAGGCAAACTCCTTTATTTATGGACAGATGTTGATGAAAGTTGTTATAAATGTTAAAAATAAAAGTTTTTGATGGAATAAATGCCTACTCTCAGTGTTCCTCATAGCAGCAAACCTGCTCACTCTTTTCCATGTTGATCTTATGGAGAATAGGCAAATGATTCTAATGTTTATCGACAGATTTTGACCAAACTTGTCATATATTATTATTATTATATTATTGATTTGGAAATTTGCTGAGTACACAGGTCTGCTGCGACGGGGGTATTTTAATTTATTATTTTTAAATTAATTCATTATATTTTTCATAAATGACTTAACTAAACTAACATGGATTGAAAATGGGATTTGAAAACTATCCGCCTTCTGATTACACTAGAATTGAACGACGAAGGTATAGTAACCTATGTTTATTTTAAAATTGAAAAGCTAAATTAATGTTAGTAACTCGAAAACTTGTTTAATATTTACCTCTTCAGCCAATTTTTTGTAATCTTTCATTGGACAGGGTATATCATCAGATAAACAAAATTCTTTGATGTAATAAACAGATCCTTTAAAGTATGCAATCTCTCTCAACATTTCATCCAGATTACAATCATGATCTGGACCGAAGACCCTAGAATAAAGATGTATAATGAAACTTTATGTTAAATAATGGCTTTGATTGGTCTTACAATAATAGTAGGTCAATACGACTGCTATCGTTTCTAAAGTTTTACTAAAACTAGTATTTATAATAACTAATGTATTTCACTTAATTTCTCATGAAATTATATCTTGAATAGTGTCTATGAAAATCAATAATTATATGTTTCAGACAATCATTTGGTCCACAATTATGATGTAAACTGTTTTACACTAAACCCCCTTAACATGCAAAAAGCGTAAAATACTTTAAATTTGTTTTGTATCCATAATTTTTCCAGAAATACAGTTCTTTTATAACCAGTAATCAGTTCAAATCGTGCAATAGTTCACAATTAATCAATTTATTTAATTTTCGTTAGGGATGTGCGAATAGTGATATTTGGTTTCGAATCGAACCCGAATCGAATATTTATTTACTATTTCGAATATCGAATATTTTCGAATCGAATATTAGCGTAAGCGTTTATTTTCATCCATTTAGGTGATCTTCAAAACTTGGGTGTGAACAGCCTAATTTAAAAAATGTAGTAATTGCATGGCTTTTAAATGATGTAGGGCCTGTATATATGATTTGCTATTCAATCCTCTCAATTCATAAACGGTATCATTGGACTGACACATACTTTCTCCCTTGAGTAAATTTTAAAAAGACAATCTACAATAAAACTATCAAGTTCTTCAAAGTTAATCTAAATATCTTCTAATAATTTATTGTTACAAATATAATCATCATATTTCTGAAAAGCAAAACAAGAGAGACAAATTTAAATTAACTGTTCAAAATGTATGGGGGAATTTGTATTTTTGGATTCAGGGGACCCCAAAACGGGATATATCCATCCCCTCTCAACTCAAATTCGAAAATTTAGAGGGAAACAATACTTCTTCCATAAACTATGTATAAGGGGAGAAAGTAAAAATACAAAAACAGATTTAACCATTGTTACAATTAAAGAAATCAATCTTTTAAAAAAATAATACATATTGAAAAAGAAGTAAAATTTGACATATTAATTATGGACAATTGATGAAGTAATCAAAATTGTAGTATAAATACTGAGGTAAAAATCATTACCTCATTATAAATTAAATTTTAAATTTAAAATTACCTAATTTTATTTTAATTTATATTCATTTCATTAATTCACTTTCATTTACCTCATTTTAAATTAAAATTTGGTATCATATCATAAATTAATATCAATTTACTAATAATCCACAATTTACAAAGTTGCATACCCAACTAAAGTATTTATTTTCTTTTAATTATAATGCTAGTTTAGGAATTCTTATGAGTAGTTTCTTATCAAGTTCACATTTATAAAATTAATTAAGATTCAACATTATAAAATTTATTAATGTAGTTATTTTTACAGTTGATATTTTAACACTTTATTGAGTGTGCTAAAAGTATCTATTTTAGTAAGAACGTAATAAATAACTTGTTTAAACCAGATAGTAATAGGCAGGGAAGTGAAAATACTTGATTTGAGAAATGAATTGAAACAACCTGGTCCAAATATAAACAAACCCTTCCACCCTTCTGCCCGTCCAAAGCTCAAGGTCATAGTTTTTGTAACATTGACCCGGCCGGCCACCTGGCTGCCTCTATTGTCTATTGCTCTTGTCAAAATACATCCCGTTATACTGTGAGTCACAATTTTACTGTTTGCAAAAAATGGTTTCCTCCAAGCTTTTAATACCGTATTGAAACAATGCTTTATGCAACAATAATAACTTGCTGTTTCACTCTAAAAGTGCAACCTAGATTTTTTATCACTGTGGCCGTGGTAATAACAAGCCTAAGAAAATAAAAAAACATTTTTTCTTGACTAGCCATACCATGTAACTTTTTAAATAATAGCCATCCATTGTAATTGTCCCTTTTGAATGTTGCATTATCCTCTAAAGGTTTTTTTAAATAGCTATTATCAGAGAAAATATGGAACTACTTTTATGCTGCGCAAGGAAGGAAACGAAAGCTGTCAGTTCGGCATCGATGATGATCGAGAATCGGTATCTTTATCCGTCTGTAGTCAGATGATAAAGCATTGGTTATATTATTAGTTTTCAACTGAATTAGCTGCATAATGGTATGCTAATTCTGAACTTTGAAATGGAAACTCTATAGCTTTGCTTTGACATACGTCACTTTTATATTATTTATCGTCTTCGAATATTCGAAGTTCGAATATTCGCACACCCCTAATTTTCGTAAATATCCAATCCATCCATCCAATACTAAAATACAAGCAAGGATTGTATATATATATATATATATATATATATATATATATATATATATTAGATTATATTATTGAAATGGCAACCATAACACAAAACACAAATTAAGCCAACTAAGCCAATTAATTAATTAATTAATTAGCAAATTAATTTTAAGCCAAGTATGAATGAGAGTTGATTGTAGGATGATTGTGGCGCGATCTTGTAGTCTTGTTTCTGACTAAGGCTGACATGTTCCATAGACAGGACTGTTAATTAATAGCCCAACAGCCGATGGCAACTAAGGGACCTACAGTTTAACGTGGAATCCGAACCACGGCAAACAAATATAAAGTACCTGGTGACCGAGCTTTGCTCGTTTAGAATAATACATGTATTATAAAAAATAATTAGAAAAATTAAAACACATTTATTACTCAATGAAAACATTTATGTGGTTTAAATAAAACCGATTTAATACGGCCTATAGTGAGGCCGACACGGTACAACTCGGCTACGACGTTAGTCAATTGAGCGATGCCGTTTAACGTCTTTTAGCCGAAGCCGATCATTTACTGTTTAATTATACATACCGTTATTATTAGCCTGTGATCAACTGATTTTGTTATAAACCGAATGAGGATTGAAAAGCAAAAGAGAAATTTAATTTACATCAATTAATTGGTTTGTTACAGTGGCTTCAAGCAATACAACGAATACGTTTTCTATCAAAACACAGAAGATTTTGGAAATACTTTTTCTGCTTTTATTTCGCACAGCTATGTTATCCTTTAGTTTTTACAAATTGTTTAGTAACCTGATAATTTTGCACTTGTTTAATTAATAAAATAAATATTAATGCATAACCTCTATATTGTTCCCCGCAGTCTTCAATCAAGAACTGTCAAACGGTTATAAACAGCTGTTTTGGTTTGTATTGTTTACATTTTATTCTCCATAAGCGTAATGTAAAATTTTTAGATTTTAAACTTAATATTACAAGAAAACACGAATTTTCCTGGACATTAGACCTATCTAGAACTTATTTTCTACTCGGAAATTAGTTATTTCCAAAATTTAAAGAAAATCCTTGGTGCCGTTTTCGAGATCCTTGTGCAAATATATATATATATATAATATATATATATATATATAGTACCTGGTGACCGAGCTTTGCTCGGATAGAATAAGACATGTTTTTACAAGTTAATTAACAAAATTAAAACAAATTTACTGCCCAATGAAAACATTTATGTGGTTCAAATAAAACCGATTTATTACGCCATAATTAATATAGCACTGAACTAAAAGTATCGCCCCTGGTAGGAATGGAACTCGCGGCTTATAGCTGTTGAGGCCGACACGCTACCACTCGGCTACGACGTTAGTCAATTGAGCGATGCCGTTTAACGTCTTTGAGCCAAACAACTTTGAACAAATATATAGCCCTCGGGTGGGGATCGATCACGCGACCTTGCATACGTGAGATCTAAGCGCTTAAGCTGTGGCATCAGCCGATTTCGCGTCGTAGTTTAAGAGTTTTTGGCCAACCTCAATTGTTTTAGCTAATCTTATACTGAATTTAAATGTCCATACTGTTTGTTATTATTATCCTGTGATCAACTGATTTTGTTAGAAACGGAATGATGATTGAAAAGCAAAAGATAAATTTAACTTACACCAATTATTTGGTTTGTTACAGTAGCTTCAAAAGCAATACAACGAATACGTTTTCTATCAAAACACGGAAGATTTTGGAAATACTCTTTCCTGCTTTTATTTCGCACAGTTATGTTACCCTTAAGTTTTTACAAATTGTTTAGTAACCTGATAATTTTACATTTATTACATACATAAAATAAATATTTATGAAAAACCTCTTTTCACATATTGTTCTTTGCCGTCTTCAATCAAGAACTGTCAAACGTTTATAAACAGCTGTTTTGGTTTGCATTGTTTACATTTGATTCTCCATAAGCGTAATGTTAAATTTTTAGATTTTAAACTTAATATTACAAGAAAACACGAATTTTCGTGGACATTAGACCTATCTAGAACTTATTTTCTACTCGGAAATTAGTTATTTCCAAAATTTAAAGAAAATCCTCGGTGCCGTTTTCGAGATCCGTGTGCAAATATATATATATATATATATATATATATATATATATATATATATATATACAAACCTTGCTCGTATTATAGTATTGGATATATATATATATATATATATATATATATATATATATATATATATATATATAAGTAGATGGGAACTAAGAAACAAAAGCCATAATCGGCATTTTTACCATTTTTAATTATTGAAAAATACCATTTTAAGCCCAAAATTGTCACATTTTTTGCACATTATAGGGCATAATCCATCATTTTTAACCCAAAATCAGCACATTTTCCCCATTTTAATAGAAAAAACCCCGTTTTTAGCCCAAAATAATTTCGGGAGCATTTTTGCGCAGAGCAAAATTAAGAGCATTTTTGCACAGATTAAACATCCCCAATCTATTGCTTGCTTACGCACGTATACGTATTTGCTTGCGTACTGATACTATACAACAACACGTAAATAAACAATTTAACACATTACAGAGACCCTCTGACACTGTACATACCACTGTTCGCGTACATGTTGCGCTCGCCCAGGCGTAATAGCTGCGCCGTTGAGGCGCTCATGTCCCCTGCGCCTCGCGCTGCTTACGTCTTGCACCAGTCATATTTGACAGCAAGTCAAAAAAAATTTTTTTACACTACCACACCTCACACTATGATATCGCTCTTATTAATCCACGATCTGCTTGGAAAACCAAGCCATTTGACAAAATAACGATCTCCCGATTTTTTAATTACCTTCTCTACTAAATAAATGTCCTTATATCTTGTCTTTAACAATTCTTCCTTATAAAATCCACCTCTTATTATATTACCTCTATCATCTTTCAATATATAAGTAATAGGACTTGTCTTTTTTACTTCTGCTATTGTAAACAACTCACCCGTCCAATTAGGTGTATACGATTTACTGAACACATGTTTAAATTTCGATATCCTAACAACATCTCCAACTTTAAATTTAGCCTTTTCAAATTTATTTTTATACAATTGACTCAACCTCCTGTGTATTTTCTTTGAATTCCTTTCATTCACAGAGTTTGGCTTCATACCGATAGTTCTATGCACACGATTATTATAATCTGCAATTAACTTTGGATAAATGTCCAACCATTTGTAACTTCCTTGAGCGGAAAATTCTCTAAATAACCAATGTTTAATTGTTTTTATAAAACGTTCTGCGATTCCAGCTTTTGTACTTGAAAAAGTATGATAGTGATTAATATTTAACTCTTTCATTAGGCTTTGAAAATGTTTATTAAAAAATTCTTTACCATTATCTGACTGAATATTCTTTACACCAGCGGGAAGGATAGATTTTATCGCTTCCGTTACCATAGGTCCAGTCTTTTTCTTAACAGGTGCTGCATACGCCTTCTTAGAAAAGGTATCTATTAAAATTAAAATATAATTGTATCCAGAGTTTTGCCTCGAGTAAGACTGCATATCGATTAAATCAATCTGTACAGTTTCATTTATACCGATTAATTTGAAATGCCTCCTTGGAAAGTTTTTTCGGGCAGGCTTATGCATTTCGTATGCAATTTCTCTCATTTTTTATTTACTTTAATATTCAAATCATCATTTACGGTTTTTATCTCATTACCAGATGCACTAACTATTATTCCATCGCCCTGCCTAATATACACACCGCTATTTGGTAAGTAAGGGCTACCATCCAACGTTCTTAAACCACTAGGGTATACTGTAGGATCTGCAATCAATAATTTAGAAAATTTAAATCACCGCATTTAAAAACACCCTTTTCATCCAGAATAACAGCTTGAGACAGTGTTACACAATCAGACGGTAAAACTCCATTTTTAACGTTAGATATTGTCTCATTTTTCGCGTCAAAGTTTTTATTCTTTCCATCATAACAAATGACCTGATCTTTAACTACAACATCATGATCCTCACGAGCACGAAATACATTTGTAATACGAGCATTTGATGCATTAAATGCATGTGTCTTATCTCTGTGTAAGACTTGATGCATAGTTGGACAGTCATTACTATCTTGGCCGTCTTGTATGTTTACAATTCGTTTCTGATTAGCGTTCCAATTACTATCTTTCTGTTCCATAAATTTATATTTTTTATTATTTTGTACAAACTCATCGCCATCTCTAACAAGTGTTTGTTCTAAAGTAACGGCGTCACAAATGTCCTCTCCTTTTTCTAAATTTGTAATTTTGCGTTTTCTTGCATTCCAATGATTATTTTCTGATTGCATAAATTCAAATTTATTTTCACCCTGGACAAACGAATCTCCTTGTCGTGTCAGTGTCTGTTCCAACACAGGTACTTCATAATTTCGCTCTGCCCTACTTACGTTAATAATCTTGTGTTGCTTGGCATCCCAAACATTACCGCTTAGCTCTAAGAATTCACCCTTTGACTCTCTTGTCTGAGGTTTATATTTTTCATAAGGGTTATATACTCGATAAAACTTGTCTATAAACATTTCTTTTTATTTAAAAGATTATTCCACTTTCTCTAAGCTCCTCTAATATTGAATCAATCTCATTATCTACTCCTGTGTTTCCAGCTTGTTTTGAAAGCCAAAGTAATCTCAACCTATCTACAATCTCATTAACATTATCGTAATAAATATAGTCTATTTTATTACCTGTAACCTGTCTCAACCCACTGCCCACAGTTTTTGTAAATAAAGGTTTAATTATATTAGTGTATTTTGTGTGTCTGTTGGCTGATAACGAAGCACCTGCTTTGTATCCTTTCAAGTGAGCATTTGTCAGTTCAAGGATCTCTTTATAATTGTCTAGATCATTCTCGTTATAATTTACAGGTTCTTTTAATGTTAACAACTCCCAAAGACCCTTTGTGCCTTTATATACCTTCTCACTAATCATAATGTCATCATTTGCAATTTCTATCAATTTATCTCCAATAAGAAACTTGTTTCCCTCTCTCCGAATACCATAAGTTGAATCTGTAATATTATTTTTATTGAGATAATTTCCCAAATATTCACTTGCCAAAAGACCAAAATCTAATTTAAGAGGGGTTGGTAATATTGATTTTACTGGGGTTGGTATTTTAGACGGAGTCATTGGTTGGAATTCAATAGGTAATGGTCTCTTAGAAATAACCTCATTATTTTTAGAACTAACCAATTCCTGTAGTGGTTCTATCAGTGGTTTAAATGCATTCATTCGCTCCTCAGTTTCCAAATATTTTCCACGTTTTAAAGCTCTATATTTCTCTCTTATTTGATTGGCAGAGTTTATCAACTCTTTTTGAATATTCATTTTCTTTTTATTTTTCTTTATTTATTTCATTTGTTTTTATTGTACTATATTTATTTATCGTGATTATTAACAATTATCAAGTGTTATCACTAAATTTTTCATTTTTTTTTAATTTTTATAATCCCTCTATTTTAACCAATAAATTAACAAAATTATCTCTTTTATTTTTTATTTTCAAATATTAATTTTTTTCTAAATTTTAATTACCTACATTTGTAAAAACAATCTAATCAAAAATTGTTATTACAAATAATGAACAAATTTTTAAATACCTTTAAATAATAATTCTAATAATCTTTATAATCAATTACTTTAAAAAAACAACTTATTTTTATATCATACTCTAATTCATCATAATAATTTTATTTATACCTACAATAATTTTAAAATAATATATTAATCTCTAACAATTTTAATTTTATCATATCTAAATATTCAAAATTATTTCAAAAATCAATTTTAAACATAATATCTTAATTTAATATAAAAGACTCTAAGAAAAAACCAATTATTTAATACTTAAATTTAAAATTTTATTTTTTCATAACCATATCTCTTAAAATAATATTCAATTTACAAAAACTTATAAAACTTATTTTCTCATCTATATTAAATATATATTTTTTATTTTTTTTTTTTTTTTCTCATTTTTATTAGTTGTCGCCATTTGTTCTCACTGACAACCATTTTCGCCTTGATGTCATTTTTTTCTAGAAATCTATTACTATTAAGGGAAATTTATTTAAAAATTCACTTCGACTTATCATGGGATCCATATTAGTGTTATAATACGTTTCTTTAAACCTTAATAACATTTCATATGCCTTAGAGACATCGCCACTTTCAAAATCTAGATTTAAATCACTATAAGGATAGTATTCAGAGTTGAGAAATACTTTCAAGTTTTTCAACTTGCAATGATCAAACTCGTCACTTCTCTTTCGAGGTTTATTGTCTCTGTCTGTCTGGAAACCAAATATAATATACCTCGGCTTCTCCGTACTAGTAGATGTTTTCAACGACCATGTATGTCTTTTTGTTTTGGGGAAGGATGGTAATTCATGTAACTCTAAACTTCTAAAGGCAATTTGTAGATTTTTATTCTGAAGCAACAGTTTTTGTAACTGTAGTTTTTTCACCATCAGAAGGTATAATATGTGGCATTACCCACTGAATCGTGTCTAGAACAATTTTTGGAGTTTTAGGATCAGCCGTTGCATCGGTCATATAAATACAATTATTATCGTTTTTAGATCTTTTCAAAACCAGCTCTTGTTTAACATTTACTAAAACCTTATTAAAATCATCAAACACTCCCATCAACAACTCTAAAGGAATACATACACTGAATTTACCGTTTGAATGAAATTTTTTCAAGTTAGCGTCAGTGTCAATAGCCACATTGGTCAATGTCTTTTTATAGGAGCATAATATTTTCATTAAACTTGTAATTCCGGGATTCCTAACAATGTCAATCTCCTTACCGGCCACTTCATATCGAATTTCATCAAATAAGAAGCTAAACGCGTTATTTATTAAATGACCCGAGTCATGATTTTCAATTTTACCTTTAATATACAGATAGCTTTTACATGGGAGTGTTAACAAGTCTTGATTATTTATACATATACGAATTTCATCAGAGTAATTTATAGCCAATGTATTGTGGGGTATATAAGCATGATTAGTGATTTTAACTATACTATCGTCGAATTGGGATTTCCCTGTAACGTCGAGAAAATCTGTTTCCATTTTTATATATATATTTTTTTAATTTTAGTCCTATAGATTGCAAGAAACGTGCGTTCTGTGCACTTAATGTGGAAGAGCCACTCGTGTATATTCTCATATCTTTTTTATATGTAAAGTAATTGTAGTTTCTTCATTATTAAAGTCTATTGGCCTGTCGTGTTGGTCTGCAAAAGTTATAGTGACGACATCTAAAGTTCTCTTATTTACAGGAAAATATATAATATTTCTGGGAACTTCTATTATTTTATAACCCGGAGGGGCAACGGGGTAGAAGGAATGTATGCTATGGGTTGATTCACCATTTAAATACGAGCCATTTGCAATATTACACTTTACAGTATTACATTTATATTATTAATATTAATTTTATTTGTAGATGCATACGTTACGCCGGGAGTAGATAAGCCCCGAAATCCCAATAACACAGTACCTAGACAAGGTTTTGTAAAATCAAATACGTGTTTGCTATGTAAATTTGCTTTCATTGTTATGTTGTCAGATGTTAGCAAAAAGTCAGGAATATTTTTTTGTATTTCTCGGGCCAATTCAGACACCTCATACGTACCCTCTGGAATTTCAATTGTGATGGGCTCTTTATTATCATAATAAAATACATCTTCGCCTTCGTCAATTCTGATAGATTCTTTATCTTTATGTTTACTTAGTTTAGGTATCAAACCCTTATAATGAATTAGTTTAATTTTGCTATTAATTAAAATTTCACCTTTATTAAACATGATTGTAATCTTACCATTAAATGCTTGATTTAAAGCATCTATCTTAACTAGACCCTTTGGAGTTGTAATCTGCTTTACCTTGTAGTATGTTAATGTGTTTAAGGGTTTCTTTACGTTAAATATAGAGTTGTAACTTTGAAAATCAACAAGCCCAATCACATAGTCACTATTTAATTCTATTGGGGGAAAGAACACTGATTTCAACTCTGGTTCAGTACCAGAAAAAGTCATTGTAAATGATTCCATTTTTATTATAAATTAAAAATTTTCAAAAACAATATACACAGATCGCCACATATTGTACTATTTAAATCTTGTATCTGTTCTGTGGTATAATATATTTTACTGTCCCTGAAATACTCAATTACCTCATTAGGAGGTTGTATACCAAACGGGTCAAAATATATTACAATGTCTCTGTTTTTACGATATGCTGTCCAATGTGTACCTTTGTCATTATCTAAATTAATTATTCCGCATTCTTTTATTCTTGGTTTTATTGGTTTTAGCTGGTTTTTTAGAAATACTCCTCGAAGGTGGGGCGTTCCTTTTAACTGCGACAGGAGTTGGTAGTTGTCCATATTTTTTATTAAATTTTAAACCCATTCCCATCTTTGCTTTTGCTTTCATTAGGTTAGTTACAGCATATGCGGCAGCCTTTTCAGCTAAACTTGCATCCTTGGCAGTAACACGAGTCCAAGCTTGGTCGGCCAATTTCAAGTCAGCCTTGTTTCTTGAAGCCACATCTGGATGATTCATATAGAAAATGTCGTGTTCTTTACAGTAAGAGTCTAGTTTATTTTTTGAAGGTACATTATTAGCCAAATCTTGACGTATATTATTGCCCGGGCCGCAGTAATTTTGATTAGGTAATAAGATGGGATAAGGTAGATGATTAATTAAAGTATTTAACAACCCACGTCCTCTATAAGGCTTAAGATACAATCCTTCACCAGATTTCTTTTTCATTTTTCTTATATAAAAAAATGTCATTCGTTCAACAAAAGAACAAGTTTAAAATTGTATTACATGACAAAGAGAAGAAGGTTGACAACAAAACACTATTTCCTCATAATATTCGTGCAATTATTTGCGGGAGCTCTGGGTGTGGGAAAACAGTTGTCATATATAATTTAATAGTCAACAGAAATGGTTTAAAATTCAGCAATATTTACATTATATCAAAGACTCTAGAACAAGAAAAGTACAGAAAATTAAGTGAAATTATTAAATTGTGTGAAAATGATGTGAAACTACACACATACTCTGAATGTGAAATTACACCAAATGATGTGAAACAACACTCAATTGTAGTGTTTGATGACATAAATTGTCCAAATATTACACAATTCTTTTCAATGGGTAGACACAGAAATATTAACTGTTTTTACTTGGCTCAGTCATATAGTAAAGTAGATAAATATATTCGAGACAATGTAAATTTTCTGATAATTTTTAAACAAGATGATTTAAATTTAAAACACATTTACAATAATCATGTTGGAAATGACTTTACATTTAAAGAGTTTCGTAATCTATGTCATCAGTGTTGGAACAATAATTATAGTTTCATAGTAATTGATAAGGAAAGACAAAAAAATAATGGAAGATACAGATATATGTTTGACAAGTTTTTTATTGAATAATAACAGGACTGGTGTCGAGATGAATGGGCTCCCCGCTCGTCGGGATGAATGAATAAACCGGTTGCAACCGCCGGCTGGAAATTATACTGCCTTGTCAGTAGGGATCCGCCAATGACCCAAGGCGAGTGTACCAATACCATCCTCAAGAATAAATCTCTTGTCATCGTTGTACGATAGCACCTTCTTGTTTAAAGTTGTTGTTTTAATATGATGACTTGTTGACTGGATCCGTGTTACGTCTTCAAAATGATCTGCTCCTGACTTTAAACAATTAAGATAGTGTTCATGTCTTAATACATGTTTAACGGTTGCTCGGTCACAGCCTTTCGCTCTTTTGGTCTCGAGGTTGGGATTATGAGACTCAATCCACTCTAGGGGAATGTATGAATATAATTTGGGTCTTAGTCCACAAAACTCAAACATTATAGACGAGTTGAGTTCATCTTTAAATTTACCAGTAACTTTAGCATTCGTTCTGGAGTATAGAAAGTGGTTTTTAGGATATCCTGATGTATCAAAATGCTTCAAATCAGCTTCAATATCTCTGTAAAAGTCCTCAGCGTATATACTGTATAAATGAATCCGTATCAGTAAGTAACAGGTTCTTTTTCTTAAATTTTGACATGTAGCCATAGTGAAAGTCATACATAATGCTCTTACTCAGGTCCAGAATTGTCATCCCCAGATATATTGGTTTGTCGAGTTTTAAAACAAGCTTGTTCAGATGAACTGCATGGAGATTATTTTCAAATTTCCTTGTACAGTCAAACCTAGACATATTAACATATTTGGATAGATTGATCTCGAATACAAGCTTAATATCTCGAAACTTTCTTTGGTTCATGATTGTTCGACCAAACAAACTATTATTCATTAATTTGTAATAATCTTTTTCAAAATCATTTCTAGCCTGTTTTCTCTTTTCCAAGTTAAAATTAACATATGGTGCCATCCAGTTGGACTGTCTAAATTTTAACATTCTATGATATTTAGTAACAACTAAACCCAACTCTTGATATTTTTGTAGAGTTTTGTAGTGAAGGATGTACTTTGTCTTGTCATGTAAATTTGGAATTAATTTGGAATTCATTTTCTCTGGGGCTAGTGGGTAGTCATTATGCAAATCATGTAAGCTCTTATCATATTTAAGATCCACCTCTAGAATATATCCGAATTGCTCATCAGTAGGGTCATATTTATCTGTCCAATGAAATGAGTCTACGGGTAATTTTTCACACATAGCCGTTGCATAAAGTGAATTGCAATCTAAATACATGAGAAATATACTTTCTTTACTAGGATCATAAAGTTCACCCATATACTTATTGTTAGCTTTTGCATATCGTGTTGAAACCATAGACACCCCACCACGAATCGCTTGTTCTATAAACAAATGCATGTCAATGTCACTGAAAATTTGTAACTCAACTCTAGTCATTCTAAGACAAGCTTGCCATGTTAAACCAGGCAGTGAGTATGTGTGTACGGGGTCAATTTTGTAATACTGCAAACACAAATCTCTAAAAGTTTCAAACACGTCTGCCAACAACAGTACATCGGTTTTAAGATATAAATCATGATATTCTTTTAAATATTGTATGTTGAAATGAGACCATACAGTTTGAGCGTGATTGTAATCTTGAGGTGAAATATCTTCTTTTGTTAATGTACTATTAAAAGCTTCAATGGGTGGGAGACAATTTTCAGAAAACTTTTCAGGGCCAGTCATATACTCGTATGGAAAAACACCTTTCCGTTGAAGTAGTGGTTCGTGAATAAATCTGTAACTATCCAGGTTTGCTGCTAGTTTATGTAACGGCAGGGCTAAGAAGCTGTATGAATCCAAAAATACCAGATCGTCAACTGAAAATGATATGTAGTGTTCAAAGTCTTTGGCAATTACATTAATTGTACGTTCATTATATTTACCTAAAGGCTGCATTATCAGGTGAGCGTCATAATTCTTCAAGTTGTGAAATAAGACTGGTATTTTGTCTGTGATTTTGCAATTTAAATTACATGCATTGTGGGCTGCACCTCTGTATTTACCAGTCATATGACAGTGATCTCGAACCTTGACACTGTCATCTACTGGGGTTTCGCATATGTGACAAATTGTTTCCGTTCTGAATGATGATTCTTGTTCAGGGGTCATAGTTAACGGTACATATACATTCATTTGTGGTTTAATGTTGTCATAAACTTCAAATAGTTTCTGAAAAAATACATCCATAACATTTTCATCGCTATACATTTCTTGAAAAACTATTTTATTGTCTCTGACCACTGCAAATGCGAAACCGCTTGGGGAATGTTCTTGTGTTGTTGGGTTGATGAAACACTCAAAATCACAATATATCACGAAAGGTGCCTTAATCTGATACTTGAAATTTGTAAACTTTAATGTGTTTTTGGGAGACATTTTAACGCGTTGAGGCTTGAAAATTTTTACAATCCTCAAAATGTTTGTTTAGATTTTCTTTAGTCCAAAACCTTTGAAGACACAAGTAGCAATAGTGTTTCTTGTTATTGCCTCTCGTTGTACGCAATAACAATTTGTTAAAGTCACGAATTAGACAGTAATGTGTCATGCGTCCTTTTTTTAATAACAGTAGATTGACATGTTTAGGAAGGTAAGATTTAGTCATTCTTACTGGATATATAGTTTTGCCCTGTATTCCATACACATTAATAGATATGTCATTTTGCCTTTCAAACTTGTCTATATCAGCTAATTTAACAGGATAACTAATATTGTTCATGTTCAGCTGATTCTGATATTGAACATAGTGAGCTACTCGATAGGGGTGATTTACATAGTTTATTGGTTGTAAAGCTGCTAAGACAGACCATAAAAAGCATTTGTTGTCGGAATTCTTAATATTCAATACAGCATGAGTCGATTTAATGTGTTCTGGAGAGGGAATGTATGATCTTGGTAATAATGGTGTGTATTTGTATATGAAAAGTTCCCATTTGATAGTACGATCATAAATCCAACCACTTCCTACTGCCTGGAATTTAATCATAGAGTTTTCAATTTTCAATAAAGCTTCATTAAGTTGCGGTTCTAATTCTGTTTTTTCAATTGATAGATTGGTTAAACTTCTAAACATGGCCGAACAGCTCTTATCAATAATTACATTCTCAGCAGTAGATGATGAATATTTAACAAAATTCACAATCCTAACTAAAATCCATTTCACTGGAAGTGGTGTTTGCTGTAGCGAGGTAAGAACTTCATTTTTAATTGACTCTCCAAGAAATTCACGTTTCATAAAAACTTTATTCTTATTGCAGGAAGCAACGTGTCGATTAAAATCTCTTTTAATATTTCGTTTACATGAATGGCAGTAATTCTTATGTTTTCTCATGTGAGACATCAGTTCTACTCTGTTTTGAAAGGTTAACTGACAAATCGGGCAACAGGACTTGTGTTTGAGCTTAAAATGTCTTGTTAAGTTACGTTTTAAGGAAAAATTTTTTTGACACGTATTACAAGTGAAGTTATTCATTTTTATATATAGAAGAAAAAACCTGAGTTCACCTGATGATGAAATTGATAACTGGTAAAACTCACAGTCTGACACACACTCACAAGCACTGACTCCACTAACATCACTGGGTGTAGTTGTACTGGTTTGTTGGTTACAGCGCAAGGTTATATAAATGTGTGTGGCAATTTAACAATTTGAAATTCAACATTTCAGTGTCCTGGTTTCATTTTAGAAATGTTGTTGGTTGGGTGGGGGTAGTGTCATAAGTCATAAGGTGTCGACCAGTGTAGTGTGGACAGTTCAGTCGCGCCCGGGCCAGCTGTCTGGCTGGCCGCCGTCGGCCGCCGTCGGCTCGCGGTGATCAGGACATGCTCCGGTCGTGCGCGATACTATGTCAAGGACGCTGACTTTCACCCGCGAGGCGCAGGGGACATGTGCCGGCCGTGCGCAGCTATTACGCCTGGGCGAACGCAACATGTACGCGAACAGTGGTATGTACAGTGTCAGAGGGTCTCTGTAATGTGTTAAATTGTTTATTTACGTGTTGTTGTATAGTATCAGTACGCAAGCAAATACGTATACGTACGTAAGCAAGCAATAGATTGAATATGAATAAAGGTTTGGGGATGTTTAATCTGTGCAAAAATGCTCTTAATTTTGCTCTGCGCAAAAATGCTCCCAAAATTATTTTGGGCTAAAAACGGGGTTTTTTCTATTAAAATGGGGAAAATGTGCTGATTTTGGGTTAAAAATGATGGTTTATGCCCTATAATGTGCGAAAAATGTGACAATTTTGGGCTTAAAATGGTATTTTTCAATAATTAAAAATGGTGAAAATGCCGATTATGGCTTTTGTTTCTTAGTTCCCATCTACTTATATATATATATATATATATATTCATTACTATTTAGTACATCAAGGTAGGGCTACTAAAATAATTATCATATAATAAATATAATTTAATATAATGATAATTTAAAGATAAATATATAATATATATATGTATATACAAACCTGCTCGTATTATAGTATTGGATATTTGCACACGGATCTCGAAAACGGCACCGAGGAATTTATTTAAATTTTGGAAATAACTAAATAACTAATTTCCGAGTAGAAAAAAATTTCTAGATAGGTCTAATGTCCAGGAAAATTCGTGTTTTCTTGTAATATTAAGTTTAAAATTTAAAAATTTAACATTACGCTTATGGAGAATAAAATGTAAACAATACAAACCAAAACAGCTGTTTATAACCGTTTGACAGTTCTTGATTGAAGACTGCGGGGAACAATATAGAGGCTATGCATTAATATTTATTTTATGAATTAAATAAATGCAAAATTATCAGGTTACTAAACAATTTGTAAAAACTTAAGGGTAACATAACTGTGCGAAATAAAAGCAGAAAAAAGTATTTCCAAAATCTTCCGTGTTTTGATAGAAAACGTATTCGTTGTATTGCTTGAAGCCACTGTAACAAACCAATTAATTGATGTAAATTAAATTTCTCTTTTGCTTTTCAATCCTCATTCCGTTTATAACAAAATCAGTTGATCACAGGCTAATAATAACGGTATGGGTAATTAAACAGTAAATGATCGGCTTTGGCTAAAAGACGTTAAACGGATCGCTCAATTGACTAACGACGTAGCCGAGTTGTAGCGTGTCGGCCGTGTTATATCCGCGAGTTATAATAGGCCGCGAGTTCCACCCCACCAGGGGCATTACTTTTTGTTCAGTGCTATATTGACTATGGTGTATTAAATCGGTTTTATTTCAACCACATAAATGTTTTCATTGAGTAATAAATGTGTTTTAATTTTTCTAATACATGTCTTATTCTATACGAGCAAAGCTCGGTCACCAGGTACTATATATATATATATATATATATATATATATATATATATATATATATATATATATATATTTGCACACGGATCTCGAAAACGGCACCAAGGAATTTCTTTAAATTTACGAAATAACTAATTTCCGAGTAGAAAATAAGTTCTAGATAGGTCTAATGTCCAGGAAAATACTTGTTTTCTTGTAATATTAAGTTTAAAATCCAAAAATATATCATTACGCTTATGGAGATCAAATGTAAACAATACAAATCAAAACAGCTGTTTATAACCGTTTGACGGTTGTTGATTGAAGATGGTGGCAAAGAATATGTGAATAGAGGTTTTGCATTAATGTTTATTTTATTTACTCGTATGTAATAAATGAAAAATTATCAAATTACTAAACAATTTGTAAAAACTAAAGGGTAAAATAACTGTGCGAAATGAAATCAGAGAAGATTATTTCCTAAATCTTTTGTGTTTTGAAATAAAACGTATTCATTCTATTGCTTGAAGCCACTATAACAAACCAATTAACTGGTGTAAATTAAATTTATCTTTTGCTTTTCAATCCTAATTCCTTTTCTGGCAAAATCAGTTGATCACAGGATAATAATAACAAACTGTATGGACATTTAAATTCAGTTTATGATTAGCTAAAACAATTATTGAGGCTGGCCAAAAACTCTTCGACGACGACGACAACTTAGCCGACGCCTTAACTCAGTTAGTAGCGCTCAGATCTCACGTACACAAGGTCACGTGATCGATCCCCACCCGAGGGCTATATTTTTGTTCAGTATGTATGCCATATTAATAAGGGGCATGAAAACGGTTTTATTTAAACCACATAAATGTTTTCATTGAGCAGTAAATTTGTTTTAATTTTGCTAATTAACTTGTAAAAACATGTCTTATTCTATCCGAGCAAAGCTCGGTCACCAGGTACTGTTATTGTAAACAATAATAATTGTAACAACAATAAGTTAGCTATAAAGCGTGTGACCAGATGTTAGTTGTCAACAATTAGTTAGCCTTCTCTAAATTCAATTAATTTAATCATTTAAAAATAATACTTGTTTAAATATTTAGTCTTGACACATTATATTAAAGCTCCTCCTCTCTTAGGAAAAAACGAACCATTTTATCATATTCTAGCAGGACCTTAGTTTTAATAAAATCCCCTAAAAATTAGGAAAAATGCATAATAAAGACTATTTTTTTGTAGCCGGCTTACTAGGTCATATTTTCTCTTTCATATGGTATAATTGGTTTTTATCGAATTTTCACAGGGAAGAAGCTTAAGAGGAGGAAGCTTAAGGGAAGAAGAAGTTTTAAGCCTGGGACCATATTACTTTTTGTTTTATATATATATATATATATATATATATATATATATATTGGTGTTCATTAAAGTCTCGGGGACAAACTTCGAGGGGTGATATTACAAATTAAGTAACGGTTATTACAATGTAAAAATTTTAAATGAGCCAAATCTCTAAAGAATTTATTGATACTTTTAAGAAATAATAATAAATTAAATTTTACCATTTTTTTAAATTAATTGTTTATACGACATTAACAGAAGATTTTTAGAACAAAATATGGATATTTATATTTGCATGATAAAAGCTAGTATTTATACTAAATTATTAGAAGGTTTTATAAGGAAATATATAAAGATAATGTTAATTGGGAGTTAATTTGTAAACACCAAAATATGTCTATAGATTTTAAAAAATAACATAAAGATTATGTTGTATGGAAAATATTAATTGAAAATAATAAAATAATAATAAAAATAGTCCATCCAATAATACGAGCAAGGTTTGTACGTATATGTATATTTGCACACGGATCTCGAAAACGGTACTAAGGATTTTCTTTAAATTTTGGAAATAACTAATTTCTGAGTAGAAAATAAGTTCTAGATAGTTCTAATGTCCAGGAAAATTCTTGTTTTCATGTAATATTAAGTTTAAAATCTAAAAATTTAACATTACGCCTTTGGAGAATCAAATGTAAACAATACAAATCAAAACATCTGTTTATAACCGTAATTTGTACTTATATATTTGTATATATATTATATATAATTTATATTTTATATTTAATTATAATTTATATTTATATAATTTATAATAATTAATTTATAATAATTTATATATATATATATATATATATATATTATATTTATATAATTTTTTTAATATTCAATACAATTTATATTTTTTATATGTAATTATATATTTGTACTTATATAGGTACTTTATATTTGTATGATACATTGAGCATTGTGTGATATTAAAATCTTTTAAAATATAATATGAAAGAGTATTCATAGTGATTGATAAAGTTAATGAAGATGAAAATGAGAGTTGTTTGGAAAATCTGAAGAAACAACGAAACTGATTGTGATGGTGCAATAGTAGTGATCTTAAAAGTGTTAGTTTATTTTAAAATAATTATAATAAGAACCGGTATTATTCTATAAGGAAGAACTTCATTATTATTTTAGTTAAGTTATTGATTTTAAACTATTACATCAAGTCGAATAGGACAAGAGTAATTCTACGGTGAAATTATTGGGCAATCAATAGCTGTAGTTCAAGGTTAGCGTTTCCTGGTGAACGCTTGACTCATTTGTGCAATTTGAAAGAATCTATAAATGCCTGTTGTTTGTATGTGTTTGAATTATTTACCCAATTATTTGGTTTTAAAATATGGTATTAATATGGCAAAATGTAGTATTTACGGTATTAAAACTGTGTTATATCTTTTGCTTTTTTCAACGAAATTTGATTAATTTTGGTATATACCCTTATTAGATATCAAATAATGTTTTGACTTATGTTAAGGATGGTTTCATCCCAAATTCTTTTTATTAATAAAAAATTCCTAAAACTATTGAATCATTAAAAAATCACTAATAACTAAACTAAAAATCAATGTTTTAACAAAATTTTACAATTTAGGGTAAAACAACCCTTAAACTAGAATCCTTAATAACTTCTTTGTTTTTAAAGATATTTACATAAAATTTCGTATAGGTAATATATCTATATAGTAAGTACTAATTTAATAAATAATAAAACCAAAAATATTTACTTCCTGTGACCTTGAAAATGAAATAATTTATATTTACTAAAACTTAAGACCATAACGATTTCTATATCTATATTTATACAATTTACCTCCAGAAATACCTTTTAAAGAATTATTGTAATCAACAAAAATTGTATTACAGTATTAACTATTTTTCGTATGCAATCTAATAATTTTTCTTCATCTCCCGAATTCAATGTAAATGAATCTGATTCAGTTTTATCTAAAATATTTATCGTACCAACACCATTTTTAAAAGCTATACTAACAATTTTTGTTCATATTTGTCACCTAAAATTTGATTAATTTTGGTATATACCCTTATTAGATATCAAATAATGTTTTGACTTATGTTAAGGGTGGTTTCATCCCTTATTTTTTGTTTTATTAATAAAAAATTCCTAAAACTATTGAATCATTCAATCAGTCAATTGAATCATTGAATCTACGGGCCGACTGGACGCGCGACGGCAGGGTGCTGTGGGTGGACCGACACGGGGGCAGGGGTGCTGCAACACGGCTGACGGACCTAACAACTAGTTGAGTAAGATCAATAAATTTTGTTATTTAGGATTTTTTTGTAAATACAGTAGATGGCAATATTGAGGTATGCACTTTGCTAAAGTAGGCCTATAGTTATTTTATATTTTATTTTATAATTTTATTTTTCATAATGTTAAATGTCTTCATGAACCTAAAGCCTAATTTACCTAAACAATGTTAAACGATTTGCTTTATGTTTATTTTTCTAAAAATTAGTTTATCTTATTTTATTTTCATAAACCAGGGAATTTTGTAATATTTCATCAATTTTTATGTTATTATGTTTTATGTTATTATGAAGTTTACGTTATTTTATTTTTATTAACCAGGGAATGTTGGAATAATTTATTAATTTTTATTAAAATTCATAATTTTAGTTAGATAATTATGGATTTAATTTAAATGATTATCTTGGAATTTTAATTTTATTTTTGACAAACTTGATTTTTAATATCCATTTTTATAAAATTATAATTTATTCATTGTAGGCTACTGTATTAAGTTGTTATTTTGCACAGTAATGTATATATATATATATATATATATATATATATATATTAGGAGCTGAAGCTGAAATGTGCCAAGGTCTCTTACGATCACTATGATTATGATGTTAATTTTTATTTATTTATTAGTTAGTATTATCATAAGTTTTTTTTTCCTGTGTATGTATGTGTGTGTGAGTGAGTCTGTCACAGCTGCGCCAGTGTATGTTGTCGTCGCCGCGCTGCGGGTCCGGGATGTAGGTCCAGTATAGCGGGCCTGCACAACGTCGCCTCAGCCAACCCTCCCCCGCCCGCTACCTTACCATCTGATAACGCTCAGATCCTTATCAACAACCTTGCTCCCTTCTCAAAACAATTTAAAGCCGCACACGTTAATTCTCAGTCGCTTTGTAAACACATCGACGAAGTCAGAGCAATATTTCGACATCAACATTTTGAAATTATTGCAGTTTCTGAAACTTGGTTGAAGCCGAGTATTGTATCGGGGATCGTTGCACTGCTTGGATACTCTCTGGTCCGTAACGACCGAATTGGAAAAGTTGGAGGTGGCGTCGCTATATATATTAAAAGAGGTTTAACCTTTAGGCAGTTGTATGCGTCCCCGGGCGAGTACTCGGCGAAACCCGAATTCATTTTCTTAGAAATTGGCTCGTCTCGCTCGGATGCCTTTCTCCTGGGGGTATGTTACCGTCCCCCTGGTGTTGGTCATCTAGCAGACTTTGAACACATTCTCTTACGCCTCATGCCGGGCTACACTCGTGTCTTAATTATGGGAGACTTCAACTGTGACTTACTTAACCCAGCCCGTTACGACTGCCGCCAGCTGACAAACATGTTTGCATCTTGCAACATGACTATACTCCCACTGGACCCGACACATCACACTGCTGAGGCTGAAACCACACTAGACCTCATGGTTGTAAGCGACCCTCAACTCTCAGTTTTTACATGGGCAGATAAATGGAAGTTTGCTCTAGTTCGCCCACTGAACAAGATCTCATCCCCATCTCTGCCACAAGATTATAGACCAATTAGTATTCTTCCAGCTCTTTCTAAAGCCCTTGAAAGAATTGTGCACTCTCAACTATCTGATTTTCTCAAACAAAATAATATTCTTAACCCTTTCCAGTCCGGTTTCAGGCAGTCGCATAGTACTGAAACAGCGTTATTAAAGATCACTGACGACATACGATGGGCCATGGATCGTAGTCAGTGTACAGTTCTCATTTTATTTGATTTTAGCAAAGCTTTTGACACAGTTAATCATGACATACTCCTCACTAAATTAAAATTACTAGGATTTTCATACTTGTCACTTTCTTGGATGAGATCATACCTTCGGGGCCGCAAGCAGTGTGTGTGTCATGACAAATTTACTTCAGACTGGAAGCAGGTTTCTTGTGGCGTCCCTCAAGGGTCAATACTTGGCCCTCTTCTCTACACCATTTATACAAATGACATAACTTCAGTTTTACTCAACACCAAGTTCCATTCGTACGCTGACGACTACAGATTTATGCTCATTTTAATGTTAATACTGCGGATGTCACTATTAGACAAACAAATGACGATATCAACAGAATTGTTCAATGGGCGGCAAAGAATGGACTTAAACTCAATCCTGACAAAACCAAGCCTATAATTCTTGGACATTCACGGCTACTTAGCAGACTTAATGTTAAAAATATGCAAAAAATAACTGTCAACAACACTCTTCTACCTTACCACGACAAGGTTAAAAGCCTTGGCTTAACATTACATAATACACTGGACTGGACTGACGCAGTTGTGAACATCTGCAAAAGGGTGTTTGCAGCTATTCACACATTGAAAAAAATGCAAGGACTTTTGCCTTATCATATAAAACTGCTTTTGATAAAATCACTTGTATTTCCTCACTTCAACTACTGCAACACTGTAATTAACGATATGACTGTGGCCTTGGCATCAAAATTACAACGTGCTCAAAATTATTGCATCCGGTTTTTATTTAATCTTCAAAGAGACGAACGGGTTACACCTTTTTACATTCAATTATCTTGTTTAAAACTTTCAGATTTAAGGGAAATGCGCATAATTCAAATAACACATTCTGTAATCAATCATGGTCTTCCAAATTATCTCGCGAACCAATTTGAATTTCTAAATGAAAGAGGCGTAAGAAACACCCGCTCTGGCTCGTCAACACTACGTATTCCGCGTCACAAAACCACAATTTTTAACAAGTCCTTTTTAGTAACAGCCTGCCGCCTCTGGAACTCTTTACCCAATGAAATTAGATCTATTGAAACCCGTTCTCGGCTGACGGTGGCGTTGAAAAACTATTTCCTTAACCGGATGATCGTAGTGTGGCGGGATGGCGTGCGCTAGGCCTAGCTGTGGCATGTTTGGAATGTTTTGAATGTGTGTGTGCTTGCAAGTTTTAAAGTATATAGATTTTTTTCTGTTATCTTTTAAATAAAATGAGATTTTCTTTTTAAGTTTAGTTTATAAAATAATTTTGTTTTCATTGTAAAGAGGTTAGCTGTAAGAAAGGACCATGAGGTCCTAATGTTCGCCTCAATAAAAAAGTATTTTCATTCATTCATTCAAAAATCATTCAAAAACCACTAATAACTAAGCTAAAAATCAATGTTTTAACAAAATTTTACAATTTAGGGTAAACAACCCTTAAACTAGAAACCTTAATAACTTCTTTGTTTTTAAAGATATTTACATAAAATTTCGTATAATATATCTATATAGTAAGTACTAATTTAATAAATAATAAACCAAAAATATTTACTTCCTGTGACCTTGAAAATGAAATAATTTATATTTACTAAAACTTAAGACCATAACGATTTCTATATCTATATTTATACAATTTACCTCCAGAAATACCTTTTAAAGAATTATTGTAATCAACAAAAATTGTATTACAGTATTAACTATTTTTCGTATGCAATCTAATAATTTTTCTTCATCTCCCGAATTCAATTTAAATGAATCTGATTCAGTTTTATCTAAAATATTTATCGTACCAACACCATTTTTAAAAGCTATACTAACAATTTTTCTTCATATTTGTCACCTAAAATATTATATATTCTTTTCTATTTTTATTGACATTTTCTTCTAAATTTTTAAGTAAATCTAATATTTTTATTTCTTTCTTCTTTTTTATCTGTTTCAATCTTTAATAAAGATATAGAAGAATCCATTTATTAAGAAAAATATTGGTAGAATGCTAAATTACTTAATTATATAATTATTTAAATTATTATTTATAATTAATTATTTAATTATTTAAATTGCTCGTATTATAGTATTGGATATCCATAACTTGTACAGCACTCGACACTATAATTATTCCAACTGCGACTGAGACCAGAGGCCTTGTGTAGCACCCTGATCCTCTTGTCAGCGCATGCGTGAACTAAATGACGTCAATGGAGTCTCTACGACATACAGCGCTCTGTGGAGTTAAGTTAGGTTTTTTGATCGTAAAAATATATTTAACGACATAAAAAATCTAACTTAACTCCGCAGAGCGCTGGAAGACGGCAATAGACATAAGACAGCATGGTTTGTTTGTTGGTTATGTAAACATAACTAACAAACACTCAACCACGGATGCGCTGACAGAAGAAGGGGTGCTCTGCAACGTCTAGTGTGACTGAGTGACTGGACTGAGATGAGTTGTCAATGAAGTTATGATGGCATCTGTTACCAGATGGGTTTAACTTGAGTGTTGAACGATGTAGCCTAGGAATCAACTTGCGAAAAACAATTTATATTATAACTATACCTAAATATGGTTATTAAGATTTCTACGTTATTTTTGATACAGAAACGTATGATACATTAAACAACATTAGTTTTCTATTAGTGATATTTATTTTTAATTCATTAATATCATACAATTACAATATTTTTATATTACGTTTAAATCAGTATTTATCTTTTTATCTTAAAATGATTGATTTGATAACATTTTTGTGATTCAAAAATAAAGTTTTAAAATTAAAGCTTAACGATTTAGGACATATGATACATAAAATCACTTTAGAATTTTATAAGGAATTGAAAAATATTAGTTTTTTGATAACTTCAATGATTAATAAGTTATCTGAGAAAATAGGGTTTTTAGATGGAGTTCTATGTTTCAAAGAATAGTTAGTTAATGGAAATTAGAGCACATTTTTACTGTTTTTAAACAAATTATATTTATGGAAAATTGAAGTGCTGAAAACTGCAAAAGTAGTTGAGAAAAGTGCAAATTTCACTAATTATTTTAAATTTGCTACTCGTACTTTTTTAGCAAGGGTGTGACATCAGTTTAATTACTTATATTTATCTATTTATATAAATGTGTGTGTGTGTGTGTATGGATCTGATCATTCTAAAATTTTATTGTTATTGTTTTTCTGTAATATCTTGGATGAGTTCGTTGAGCAACACAATCGGATAATATTAAAATATAAATATAATATATATCTGATTGACAAAATGATTAATAATATTAAAACAACAGAACATCAATGAAATTCAACTTTGCAGAACATCTATTACATACAGATCACAAATTTAAAGGCATACATGAAAACTTAAATATATTGAAACCCATGAACAAAGAACTATTAATGGACTCTTATCCACTTAACATTATAAACACATTTGATAAAAATTGTAATTTAAAAATAGGTTAGGTAAATATGGCTTGAAAATGGCAAAAAGAGTACTAATTGTTTTATTATTTACTAGCTGACCCGCCGAACTTCGTAACATCTCACAGTAAGTACATGTTAACTTTAAGATTGGCCATGTTCTGAAGTCGAATAGGATAGAAAATTGTTTATGGTATAAATGCCTACTTTCAGTGTTTCTTACAGCAGCAAACCTGCACACTCTTTCCCATGTTTATCTTATGGAGGATAGCCAAATAATTCTCATGTTTATGGTCAGACTTTGATATAACTTTGTTATATATTATTATGATTATATTGATTTGGAAATTCTCTGAGTACGCAGTCCTGCTGCGACGGGGGTATTTCATTGTACCATGAATATAGCTAAAAATACACAATTTAGTATTTTGAATCGTGACTACTGATTCGTACTGACATTGAGTACTAAGATTTTCATAGTAAGAATAACAGTAATGATAAACACAGTACTTTGTGTAACGTTAATCTCATGAAAGATAATTTAAAATACTCACTTATTTTCTTAATATCTACCAAAATTTTGTATTTAAACCCATTTAGTTACGTTTATTATTAAATCAATAAAATCCCCAAATCTAATGTTTCTTACGGCATCAAACTTACGTACGTATTGTCCATGTAATTCTTAATCTAATCTAATCTTACGGAGAATAGATAAATTAATTGGTATAACTCGCTATAACTATTAACATGATTTCAAAACATTTGGTAGGGCATGTGTTATTCTTAGCTAACATCCTTTATATATACTATGAAAAACAGCCCTTATTGCAGCAAACCTGCAAACTCAGTACTATTCGATTACTTTGATGGGCATAGTATAAGTTCTATGAAATTCGCTCTACTCATGCCACAGCGTGCTGCTTGTGACCACGTTTCATAAAGTGATTGTTTATAAAAAATTAAAAATTTTATTTTTTTACATTTAAAAGCCTATATCTTTTGAACCATTAGTTCTACAGACATAATGGTGGCCTCACATTATTTAGAACTATAAATCATGAAATTTTAATATATATCTTTTGAGTAGATTTTGAGAAATTTGTGGTTTTCAATCTAGAACTAACTATCCAGTGGTCCCAGGTCTTGTGGGGGTACCAGGAAATGAATTGGTTGATAAGCTTGCCAAAGAAGAAATCATTTCTGGTGAGGACACTCCTGATCACAAGGTACCAAATAGTGATTATGTGTCAATACTTA